>KZ505674.1:1716215-1738272 GCA_002844005.1 Limosa lapponica baueri
CCCCTCCAGCTGCAGAGGAGTGAAGGGGAGCCCCGGGGGGGTTGGCATATAGGGTGGGCTGGGCTGGTACCCATGCCTGGCTCCTGCTAGTGGGTATGTGCGGTGGCGTTGATGCCATGTGGTTCAGATCCCCAGCATCTCCCAGGTCCTCTCCATCACCAGGCAGGGAGGTTGACAGGTCCTGTGTTTCCCACCAGGTACCTGCTGGGGAAGGTCTGCTGGGGCCACTGAGGCAGGTGGTGGCTCCGGGGAGAAACCAGGGGCATTTGGAGCCAGGCTGGTGGGGACACACCTGTAACACAGTTCGTTCAGATCTGTGCCGCCAGTGATGGCTGATAAGTTCTAGTGCTGGTCTTGGATAATTGAAATGGTGTGAAATGGGGAAAAAAGACTCAAAACAGCCAACTTGCTGCCTGCAGAGAATGGTGCATTTTTGGTAGGGAGAAGAAAGACAATTATTTGGATGTGCCATCACTATTTTTTGGAGGCTGCTTCCTTGCTAAGGGAAAATTAAACAGGGGAGATTTTTCCATGGGGCAGGGAAGCTCACAGTGCTCACTCAGGCAGCGATGCCCTTGTTCTGCGCTGGGCAGCAAACCCCATGTGTCACATCTTCTCAGGTGCCGCCATAGGCAGCACAAGTGCTGGAGCAAAGGGCACCAAAACGGAGCCGAGGAGCCGGCAGATATCTGCTGTCTCTCTGTCACCCCTTGCATCCTGGGTCTGAAATTCCCAAGTAGTGCACAGAGTGTGCAGCCCCTTGCCAGTGAGCAGGTGGGCTGAGCACCAGCGAGGTGGACTGGGGCACGTAAATGCAAAGGGCTGAAAGGCACAGCACCCCTAGGGTAACGTAGCATCTCCCTGGTACCTCCTCCTGCTTTCTCCCTTGCCTGCTTTGGTTCTCTCTCCTAGTAGTGACAGCAGAGCCTCCAAACCCTACTATGTTTCCTCCTGGCACACCTGGTTCCTGAGCCTCGTGTGCGAAAGGCACATTTCTTCACCAGCAATGTCCTTAATGTAACAGGAACAACGCAGTTTACAACCCCATAAACCCCACATCCTTCTGTGCAGGCTCCTCTTACGTGATGCTAATGCTTCCAAGATGTGCAACGCTGCGGGACAGCCCCGGTAACCAGTGCCCCAGCAAACGGCTCGTGTTTTACATTGTTTTGTGGCCGCAGCCTTTGCTAATTAATCCCAGGGACAAGCCTCCTGCTATTGACAGACCCATGGCCGCTGGCCGCCGGTGGCCCGCTGTGGCTCCCGCTCCCGGCGCCGTGGCAGAGCACGAGGCTCTCTCCCGCCTGCCGTGGGTGCCCCCAACCACAGCCCACCCTGGGTCCCCGCTTTTGGCTGCAGCGCGGGGCTGTTTATAGCCCGGTGCCGGCCGCGGCTCGGCGGGATGCCCGGGCGCCGGGGGAAGCGCGGCATTGTCTCGCAGCGGCGTTGTGATCACACACTGCGGCTAACGTGATTTACATCCCATATTCGACCTCTGGCGACTTCAAAGCTGGGGCGAGAGGGGGATTAACCGGAGGGGCTGGGGCCGGGGGAGCCAGGGGGGGCCCGGCTCACCTTTGAGCTCCCGTCCTTCCCTCCCCGCCGGACCCGGGATAATCATCTCCCTTTGTGCTGCCGGGGAAAGCCGGGGTGCAAACACAGGGACCTTGTCAATATTGGTTTTTGAGAAGATTTTTTTCTATTCTCCCATGTCTGGAGTTTTTGTACCCAAATCCCCCTGGGGCTGCCCAGCCTTCCCCTGGGAAATCGGGATCCTGGGGGTCCCCGCTAACACCAGCCATTGATTGAAATTTCACACCCACCTGTTTGCACACAAGATTTAATTTGGTTGATTCTTCATGCCCTTTTCCTGCTTAATCGTCAACCTATTGACCTTAATATTAAAAGAGGCTAAGGGTGAGGGAGAGAGAGACTACATTTCTGTAAGGGAACAAAAGCTTCCAGAGAATAAAGTAGGCACAGCCAAGCCCTGAGCTAATGAGTCCCCGCCGCACACAGGAGCAGAAAACCCTATGCGCTACCCTTGGCTCCTCTCCCATGCGAACAGGGCATGTTGCACTGCCTGTCCCTGTCCTCCCTGCCCTTTACAGGACCCACAAGTTTAAGGCCAGAAAGGATGGGAGACCACCCAGGCTGAGCCCGGGCACGTACCACCCCACTGTTTTGCTTTGCCCCTGCACTTGCACGGGGTGAACATCCTTCCTGAAACGACTCCTGTTTGATGGAACATGCTGGGATGCAGGAAACTGGCCCAGCGATGCAGCAGCAGCAGCAGCAGTGGGCAGAGGTCAGGAGCATCCCGCCCGGCAAACACCAGCCCCTGCCGTGCCCTGGCACTGTGGTGTGGCTCTTACACACACATCAGAGCAGCATCCATGCGGCAGCACAAAGCCCAGCCCAGCACCCAGGGGTAATGCTGAGCCCTGCCATGCTCCGGTGACCTGACCGGCACGCTCTGAGAGCTGGGGCTGGGCCAGTGGTGGAACTGCGCATCCTCTGCCCGGCACAAGGCAGCCCACAGGGAATAGCTTCCCTGGCCTGTGAATTTGATAAAGCCGGAGCATGGCTAGGCAACCTCCCTGCTCTTTGGGGGTCCGGCCGCTCTCACGCTCACTCTGCCTCTGCATACAGGTGGGGAAAGGGCAGAAGAAAAGGCTTTTGGTGTCTACTGAAGTCAGAGGGGGCAAAACATAGCCTTTAACCAGCCCGGTGGAAGGGAGACCAGCACTGTCTGTCCACACTGTTTGGCTGGCAGGAGGCACAGAAACTGTAGGGCAGTGACTTGTGCTAATTTGCCATCAGCTCCCCAACACACCGTGCTGTGCTGGCACTGTGGGGTGGCAGGAGGGGCTGGGTGTACCAGTAAAGGCAGAGCACAGCCCGCACGGCCCCACGTGTGAAGTGTGTGCACCCACGGGGATCACTGCATGGCTGCTGGTTGCCAGAGGCTTGCACCAGTCCAGGGGTGAGACCCCCATTAGCAGCCTTGGCTGTGGGGGTACCCTCCAGCCCCAACCCCGGGGAGCTCTGGCCACCTTCCCTGCACCACCCTGTTTCACGGGGTAGAGTTTTCGGTGGTCCCTGCACTTGCAGATGTCATCTGCCGACTGGAAAACCAAAAGGGAAAAAGAGCTCTATTTTTTTTTTCCCTTGCTCTGCCTTAGCTGACGTGAAACCCAAGCCGTGTGGGAGCCTGCGAGCGTGTGTGGCTGTGCTCACACGTGTGTGCGGCGAGCTGCCCGTGTCCTGCGCCCCGGCCGGGGCCATGCCGGGGGGGGAGGGGGTGTGCGGGTGCATGTGCGCCTTTCCCCAGGGGGGCTGTTTTGGTCTGCAGAGTGCGGTTGTGTTTATTTAATATCTGACGTCCCTTCTGTCTTCAGCGCTGACATTAATTGCCAGACAATGAGCAATGGAGCCCAGATGTTCCCCGGCGGTGGCCTCCCTTCCTTCACCAGTGCTGTGCGGGCGATAAAAAAATCCAAGGGGGAGTTGTGTTTGGGCCACTGCTGCTGCAGGGCCATTACTGGGAGCACGGGGAGAGGGGACCATTGCAGGTCAGCTGGCGATGCCCACACATGGGCAGCTCCTGCCCCAGCCCCTCCATGCCGAGAGCTGGGCATGGGCAACCCGGGCATCAGGGAGCAGGGGCCGTGCAAAGTGCTGGAGATGAAACCCACCGGTGGACGGGCTGATCTCCAGGACCTCCCCGGGTGTCCCCCTGCCCTGACTGCAGCAAAAGGCAGGCTGTGCCTGGCCGCCGTGCTGCTGGCAGGCTAGCTTGCCAGCCTGAGATTAACACGGCAGCCTGTCATTTCTTAAATACCCTTACTTGCGAAACAAGAGGCTGTTCTACAGCAGACGTGGCCTTATCGGAGAGCCACAGTGCTGCCGGGGCCCCCACGCATCCAGCCGAGCGCCCGGGCTGTGGCCCTGCGGCTGCGCGGGGGCTCTGGGTGCCCCCGGGATTTGTCCTTTTGACATGGGGCAGGATTGATGAAATACCGCTGATGGACTTGCAAGGGCTGGGCTGGGCAGAGGAAGGCAGTGTTCCGTCTCTGTCCCCTGCCGTTGGTAGGACACCCACCCAGGAAGATGCCCAGTTCCCTGCTCTGCCAGGGACTTAGTATGCACCCACCGCTAATCGTTAGACTTTATTCTGTAACTGGGAACGAATTACTAGAACAAATGGCACTGGAGACTAATGCATGGGATGGCGGTATTTTTAGAAATGATGTCTGTCACAGTGGCATCACTTCCTAAGGGACGCGCGTGACAGGGAGCGTAACCAGCAAACCGGCCTGACCAGCAAATAACCCCTTGCACGGTTTCCATATTGCCTTTTTAAACAGGAAGGGAACATGATACAAACGCTATGCGAATTATGATCTGAAAAGTTTTCCTGGCAGGTTGTCACATGAGTTGTTAGTGTCATTCTTTGACATGCACACTCAAAGCCACTGATTTAACCCTCTCACCCCCCCCCCGGGAGGGCTGCCAGGTGAAGATTTTCTTCCCCACCTCTCAGGTCAGCCCTTTTCTCAGGTATCCTCAGGAGGTGATTTCACACCAGCACCTGAGCTGGGGCTCCCCAGCTGCTGAATTTTGGGTGCAGCTTGAGGTGTTGGTGAGCGAAGGCAGGCAAGGAGACACGCTGCTTACTGCAGCTGCCCCCTCACCCCAGGGCTGCCGGGCTGGGAACCGACCTAATAACCCCTCCTGTGCACCACCTCCTCTCCCCCAGCGTACTGGGGCATCCTCACCCCCCAAAAGCATCCCTGGCCAAGGCGGGGAGCACATGGGGGCCCGCTCGACCCATGGGAACTGTGCGTGTGGGCGGGGGTCCCTGCCCACGCGTGTGCTCATCTCCTTCTGGGCTGCCTTGGCCGCAGCTTCGCGCAGAGCCCAGCTGCGCTCTGGCCGGGGAACATCCGCTGTGGAAACCTGGGAGGAGCTGACAATCCCCAAAGATTGGCTGCACACCCGGCCAAGCAAGAGCTGCTGGCTCCCGGCCTAATTCGTTGCAAATGTGCTTCCATGTGGTTTCAATCTGGAGCCCCTGCTCCCCCCCAACTGCTGCCCCCCGGGGCTCGGCAGGGGCCGGGAGCAGCGGAGTGGGGCAGAGCCGGGAGCAGCCCCGACACTGGCCCGGGCATACGGCAACCGCCCAGCTCCCTGACCCTGAGACATGTCCCCTGGCCAGTCCCCTCCTGGGGGACACAGGGAACCTCCACTTCCCCCAAGGGGTGAGACCAGCTCATAGCAAGTTCCCACTGGGGACACCATGCCCGGATAGGTCCCTGCTGGCCCGTGCCCCATGAAAGGGCTAACATTGCCCCTTTGGCACTTAGCCCGGCCTCGGGCATCCTCTTCCCATCGGGGTTTGATTTTCATCTGCCACTGGGTGATTTGTGGGGGTGGCACTGGGCTGGCAGCCAGGAGCAGCCAGCATCCTTATTTAGCCTTCACTTCGCCCTCCCCAGCTGTCAGCCGGGGCCATGGCTGCCTCCTCCCCATCCTCGGGGGTGCAGGTGGGCTCCTGGGGCCATGCAGCAGGGTTTGGGGCAGGAGAGAGCAAGTCTGGGTCCTGCTCACTGCACCCTGGGCGTGGAAGCCCATTAGGGATGCTGGCAGTGCTGCATCGCTACCACTGCGTCCTCCTGCCTGAGAGGCTCTGCCCTGCTGCACCCCTCGGCGCTGCTGCCCCACAGATCTGCTCCTGGGCAGTGCTGGTGTCGCCATGTCACCCCCCAGCATGCTGGCTCCAGCAGAGATGTCCCCAGGCAGCACCCAAGCCCACCTTTCCCTGCAGTTCCTTGCTGGACTTTGCAGAGCAGAAGCAGAGCAGCTCTCTCTGCCCCCCAGCACCAGCATGGTGGGGAGTCAGGAGCAGGGAGCTCCCTGTCAACATCCCAGCACCAGCACTTCCAGGCAGGTCTTCCCCTTGTCCCACGCACACATCTGGGTTTAATGTCCCAGATTAGTGCAAGCACCACATATTCATTTCAGATCTTCCATCCGAGGGTCTTTCCCCATCTTTTGGAGTCCTCACCTATGTCCTCCAATGCCCCTTTAGCGCCGCTAAGCAACTTTAAACTCAATTTAAAATTTGTCCAGACTCAAACACCTTCTTTTCCCCCAACTTGTGCTTTTGGAAGGAGATTACATCAAAACTTCACAATATTCAATTAAAAAAATGCCCGATCAAGCAAAGTTACAGCCCCTCTCCTCTTCAGTGTTTACAGCTGGATTAAAACCGCCTAGCACAAGGTTAACGCTCAGAGCACTGAAATAAAATGGCATAAAATGAGTTCAGTCCTCCTCAGGTTTCAGGAGAAGCAGGGTGAACTGTGCGGGGGAGCGAGCGGGGCGGGCACCTGCAATAACATCTTTGGTGTCACTGCAGGAGCGGAAAAGGAAATGAGGAGTCAGGGAGCCGGCAGCAGCACGGTGGTGGCCAGGTGGGCTGGGCTGTGATTGCCACCCCTCGCCAAATCCAGAGCCCTCCCACGGGCAGCACAGTACTGCTGGCACCCCGGTGGCACCCCGGGGTGGCTGCACTGTGGCCGTGGGCAGCACAGTCCCCTGGGCAGCCTGCAGTGCCTGTATCACCGGGAAGAGATGGTGGAGATGGGGAGATGGGGTCTGTCTGCCACTCTTTGCCTCTAGCTGTCGGAGTGGGTTCAGGTGCCAAGAAGGAAGAAATGTCCCCAGCAAGTGCTTTTGGATCCTGGGGAGTAAGTGGCTTGGCTGAGATGCAGAAGCATCAGCGATGGCTGTGGGAGGACGGACCCTCAGGCATTGCCCCACAAAGGGCTTTGCTACACACTGCCACTGCAGGGAGACGCTGGGACAAGCTTAGTTGGACCCTGCAGAAGTCCCGACCCCACCAGGCTGGGCTCCCTCCGTAAAAAGCCAAGCTAACCCCTTTGAGGTGACTCAGGACTGCCGTCAGCCTCGCAGGAGCAGTGTCCGGGTTGCTCCAGCTCTGCAGCAGGGTGTCGGGGGGAGAGGCGATGCCTGGACACCCTGCGAGGTGTGCAGCCCTCGCTGTGCCGCCCCGCTGCAGCCAGGCACCACGCTTGGCCTTTTAAGATCAGAAAGGTTTTTGAACTGACGTGAGCTCTGGTACGTGGAGGAGAGCGTACAGCAGGGTAATTAAAGTGTAAGAGCGAGGCTGGGTTTGCCTTTAATGGCTTGCAGCTGCAAATATTTTTCTGTCTTCTCGAGCCCACTTGTAAGCTGTCTGGCTGTATTTCTCATCCTGGCCAATTAGATTCCCATGTGTGCTGCAGGAGTGAAAATATAGAAAGTGAATAATCCTCCAATTCTGCTCCTCGTTGCAGAGGCCTTTGAACCTCTGGCTGCCGTGGCTCCCTCCCACCCCAGCCCCATCACCGCCCCGGCCAGCCCCTCCGCAGCCACCACGGCTCCCCTCTTTGCAACCCAACTTCACCTCTAGCAGAGCTGCCCGGGCATCACGGCCATTCATCTTCAAGCCTTTCTGATCAAAGATGGGGGCTTGTTTTTTTTTTTCCCTTTTGCCAATTTTTACAGCCATATTCCCTTTTGGATGCTGGTTTTCTGCCAAAAGTTCCACTCTAAAATCAAAAGGGGCAGTCCATTAATACGAGGCAGCTGTAACAAGTACACTATTGTGTTGTCTCTTCCAAGGTACCCGGGATTTTTAATAAACTGTGGGGCGTGGGGAGCTGGTTGCCTCCAAGAAGGGGGGAGGCAAAAGGGAGGGAGAGGGAGCTGGCAGACACCGCAGTGCCATAAAACGCAGCCCGGCAGCGCGGGGCCTTCGGCACGCTCGGCGCTGCGTGGCGGTGGGAGCGGTGCAGGAGGCACTCGGCAGCCTCCCGGCTCCCTTCCAGCTCCGGGATCAGGTATCGGTCGGGATACGCCGCTCGCTTTGATCCCTGTGGGCTGACAAGGCTCTTTGCCAGGACCCACGCAGGCGAACAACAGGCTCACCGCCCCGGCTGCCCTGCGCCGGGCTGCCCGCCGCTGCCGGGGTGGCTCGCTCCTGGGATGGGAGCTGCGGTTCCCAGGGGAAAGCCGGGGAGCCAGGAAGGGCAGGGGGCACAGAAGGTTTAGACTGAAAGAGGGGAGATTTAGATTAGATATTAGGAAGAAATTCCTTACTGTGAGGGTGGTGAGACACTGAAAGAGGTTGCCCAGGGAAGTTGTGGATGCCCCATCCCTGGAGGTGTTCAAGGACAGGTTGGATGGGGCTTTGAGCAACCTGGTCTAGTGGGAGGTGTCCCTGTCCAGGGCAGGGGGACTGGACTAGAGGATCTTTAAGGTCCCTTCCAACCCAAACCATTCTATGATTCTAAGCTCCTTGGGCTGCAAAGGGGTCCCTGCACTCCCCGAACAATGCAGGGTGGGTAGCCACAGTGTTTTGACTACTCCTAGCTGTCCTGGTGCAGGGAGGGCAGCTCGGCCTCTGCAGGGATGCCCTGACTGGGGACACTGGGGATGGTTTGTCACTGTGCCTGGCTCTCCAGCCCCACGGCGCTGGCAGCCTCGCCACCCCGCTTGGCACAGCTCTGCCCTTGCCTTGGCTGCCAGGCTACAGCCTGTGAGCACCGCTGGCCCAGGGAGCGCCAGGTGCATGGCTGGGCTTGGTGGTGGCAACTGAGCCAGTGACGTTCGCAGCCATGCCATTGCCCAGCGCCAGGGGGCTGTGTCCCTGCCTGGGTTTGTGTCTCTCAGTTGGGTTTGGGTCTCTCTGGGAAATGTCAGTGTTATTCCCCATTCAGGCTCAGCCCAACTGCGGAAGGTCCCCAAGACCTTCTCTGTCTCATTCCGTATGAGGGACACCAGCCAGCACCCAGCGGGGCCATGTGTGAACTGCCTTGTCCAGTCAGGAGCCATACATGATGGCCCTCGAGAACCCTGGAACCCATAGCTGAGCCACTGGAGCAAGGCAGGCAGAGCAAACCCCATCCAGGGCTGCCACACCAGCCAGTTCAGTTGGGCACCCCTCGCTGCAAATCCCCAGGGGTCCTGTTCTCTGCTCCTGTGGGGTTTGGGAGCACCCTATGGCAGGATGAGCCAAGGGCAGGGGGGCAGGTTCCCGCGCCGGGGTTCGGGAGCAGTGGGGCCGACCCCACGGGCTCACCATCCCAAGTCAAGGTGAGGACGGGCTGGGAGCAGATGGGACCTGCTCTGCTTGGTGAAAGAGCGTTTCTGCTATTTATGCTAAGCGGTGGGAATGCTTCTCAAGCATTTCGGATGGCTCTGTAATGAGGCCGGCCTAAATATGCCAGCATTGTTTGTGCCGGACAATTAAAAACTCCCCCTTGCCACATTAACGGTGTCTCTGGTGGCGGAAGGGCCCGGGAAGGCGCGGGCGAGGGCAGCCCACAAAGCCCGCCTTTTGTTTCGTGCTCCTTTGAACCCTCTCAAAGCCCCCGTTTCAAGGGGTGGCTTTTGTTTTCTTTTCAGCGGGCCTGAACCCAGAGCCGCCTGTTGTTTAGCAACACAGAAATGTGACCTTAATTGACTCTGCTCTCGGGTGCACTGTGTAAATCACTTCTGGCACCCGGGGGGAGTGCGTGATGTGTCCCCCCCCTTCCCCAGCCTCGGTACACCGGGGGAGCATCCTCCCTCCGGCCGCTCCTGGTCCCTGGCTGGCAGGGGAGCGGGATGGGAATCAGGGCAGGAATACTCCTGTTCCTGAGGCAGAGGGTTTCCCATTTCCATGGGGGAGCAGCAAAATCTGTTTCCCTCGGCTCTTCAAAGCCCTTCTGCAGCCGGTTTGCTGCCGTGTTTACAGCCCAGCTGGGCTGGTAAGCCTCTTTACCTGCCTTCCCCGGGACTCACCGGGTTAAACTTTATTGCAAGATAAATTAAATGATGATGATGAAAATGATTAAGTGGTGAAAAGGTAACAACTCCTCCTGCAAACGTCTGACACGCACTTAGCCAGTCGACTTATTTGTAGGATACCAGGGGGCTGATACATTAACAGATATAATTTGCGGTCTCCCGAGGAGAGGTTAAGGGCTGGGAGCACGGCTCCCCGGGAGCTGCCCCGTCTCTCCACCTCGCCTGCCCCGGCCTTAATCAAGCGATCATCTCAGCCCGCGCCTCGCCGGCCGCCTCGCTCCTTTCAATGGGGGAAAATTTGCAGACAAATTCCTGCCAGCGGGACGTTGGGGCTCTCCTGCGTGGCGGGATAAAGATACCTGTCACCTCCGCCCGGCCCCGCCGCCGGCTCACGCTGGGAGCGCCGTTCAAGGAGCACCATGCTGATACCCTTATTTGATTACGCCTCTTCATGCCTTCCTCTGTGCGGGAAGAGCCATTCAGCAGCGGCACCGCGGCGCTCCCAGCACGGGCTGGCCCCGCTGCTGGCCTTTTGTTAGCCCCACCGGCGGCACGCCGGGCGTCAGGGCTGCACGGGGGGCCCTGCGCCACCCCCCCTGGGCCAGGGCTCTTCCCTACGCTTCGCAATGGGGTCCTGGCCAGGCTGTTGACTTTTAAGCAGAAAACAGTAAAAAGAAGTGGGAAAATAGGATTTAAATGGAAACATGAATGGCCCCGTGGGGTAAGCGCTCCGTTCCTCCTTCTGCTTCGCTATGCCGTTGGCACGACGGAGATGGAGCTGCCCAGTACCTGTTAGCTGGAGATCCCAGGGTTACTAGGATCAGCCCTGGGTGCTGCTGTGTGATCTGGCTCCCCTGTGGCCTCGGGAGCTTCAGTTGGGTTTGTGAGCTTGCAGAGAGGGGATCAGTCAGCCCTCTGTGAGGAGCTCAGACCTCAGCAACCCAAGATCCCTCTGACACAAAGAGCCTTCGGCTACAATCTCAACTTAAATACCGATTTGCAGATTCCCTTGCCAGAGCCACCCGTCCCGTGCCATGCTACCACTGCTCCTGCACAATGCCACCTGTACTCTTTGTCCCAAGGACGAGAGATGGCCATCTCGCCTGCTGAGGTGTGCCCTCTGCTGCTGAAGCTTTTGACAGGTCATCCCATGCTGCCCCAGCCCGTCAGCTACCTCCAAAAGTTTCCTGTACCTTATGTCAAGGTAAAATACGCTGCTCCAGGTGATGCTGGGGTAGGAGCCCCCCCAGCCCTGCAGAAGCCCCGGAAGGCAGCCTGGGTTCCTGCCTCTCCTTCTGGAGTTAATCACCCGGACTGCTAGAAATGTGGAGCAATTGGCCCTTGTTTTGCTTTTCCCTACTAGATTAAAGAGCTCTTAAGTACCTGGCTTGTTATTTCTGCCAAGGTACTTACGCACCAAGGTCCTTGTGACTGTAATCAAGCTGCCTCTTGATCTTCTTCCTGATAAACTAAGTAGGCTGAGTGTCCTGTCTGCCTCCTCGGAAACTGTCCTCAGCCCTTGTCGTGCTCTCCTGGGGTTTCTCTGCAGGCTCTCCAGCTTGGGGCACAGCCTGCTTTGGCGACATGTGCACAGAGATGGCCTCGAGCGTGCCAGAATTGGACCTCCTGGTGCAAAGTCACTCTCCTGTGCCAGCTCCTCCAAAACAGCCCTTACCTCTTGCAAAGCCAGTGGTGGAAGGGATGGGGTGGCTTTGCAAACCTCCAGGCTCTCCCTGTCTGCACAGCTTGAAATCCCCCTGCGAAGCCTGTGGGCTTTGGGCACCTGCCCCTTCCCTCTTTCCCCACACCAAAGTTTGCTCCGAGCATCAGCCACCCTCAAATCTCCCTCCAGCGAGTTCTGCTCTGGGGAACTGTGCAGCAATGAGTGTGCTTGGGGCAAGGCATCCCTGGAAGAGAGGGGAGTGTCCAAGCAGCTAGGGAGGGAATGGTGAAGACCAGCTCTTACCTGAGTGTCATGTCCGTCTTCTGACCCCAAGCCCAACTCCAGGCTCTCGGAGAGCCCCAGGGGGCTCCAGTGCCGATTGCTGCTGGTTTCTCTCCACCTTAGCAGCTGATGGCCTGCACATGGCTGGCTGGAGAGTGGTGATCTGGGTGGCCACAGCGCAGCAAGGAAGACATCTGGGTCCTTGGGTGCAAGGTGTCACATGCAGAAGCCCAGTCCCTTGGGTCAGAGCCATGATGCAAGCAGTGCCTGTGGTCTTCTGGCTCCAACGTTGTTGTGCAGAGAGAAGTGCCAGGTGGACCGAATCACCACTGTGTTTGTAAAGATAAAATGACACACCAGTACTTAATTAATTGTCGGTATCTTACTTTTGACCAAAATACCCCCATATTGCAGGCAGCATCCCTGAGTCCCCTGTGCCGGGCTGGCCCTGCTGCACCATGCACACTCACTGCCCGGCCCCAAAAGTGGCATTTACTGGACTCAGGTCACTGCCCTCCAGCAAAGGGGCTCTCGGCTGAGCCCCAGCAGCATGTCCTGCCACCGGCACCTCCTGAAAGGGACCTTCCGCCGCAACCCCGGCCCATTGTCCGGGGGGATAATTGGAGGGAGAAGTGAAACGGGGCTATAATGAATTCTGCTGCTATTCAGCGGGGCCGGGAGGCAGAAAGCTCGCTGCTCCTGCCAAAGTGCTGAGGCTGCTACTTCCATTCTGCGGCCGAAGGGGAGGTCTCCAGAGGGCAGCTCGCTATTGAGGAGGCTCTGGGGTTGAAACAACACCCGGCATCTGAAGTTTTACCCTTTCTGCACGACTGTGCTGCCATGTGGCTGTGCACAGGGACCTTCCCTGCGGGCTTGGCAGGGCTGTAGCCAAGCTGCTGGTGCTTGCCGGCTTGCACAGCACAAGGCTGGGGCTGCTCGACGTGTCGGGGTGTCCCCATGCCCATCAAACTGTGCTGTGCTGACATCAGCTTCAGCTCTGCTGCCCTTCTTGCCAGGTCTGGCCAAATCCTCATTGTCCCCTCCCCAGGGTCCTGTGCAAAGCTCCCTCGTCCACAGTGACCCCCCTCAGGCCCCAGACCAATGCCCGACACACACCCCAGCACACAGCAGCACAAGCACAGCTCCCCCAGCCCCCTGCCAAGGGCTGCACCCCCAAAATGTTTTTGGGGGTGATGAAGCAGCACCCAACCCAGGGGCACCCAGCCCAGGGGAGAATGGATGGAAAAATCTGTGCTGCTCTTTGCAGGCGCCCGAGGCTGTGAAGGGCTGGACGGCGAAGCGTCTGTGTGGTCCCTCCTGCGTGCAGGCAGAGCCCCGTGGCAGGCAGCTCCTCTCCCACGCGCTCCTGCCGGTAGCTGGCCCTCTCCAGACATCTTGCATCGCTCTGCTCAGCCCCGCTGCAGCTGCTGCCGAGCTCCTGCTGGGGTCTCGCACGCAGGGTGGGATTCCCCACCCCCCACCCCCAAAGTCTGCGGACCCTCCCGGCAGCATCCGGCTGGAGGCAGGGACCCTGCAAAGAGCAGTCTCCCGGGATGCCGGGCTGGCTCAGGCACACGGAGCCTGAGTCCATGGTGCCTCAGCCCCCAGGGAAAGCTTTCTGCCAATTTGCCGGAGCTGCAGAGGGATTGGTGCCAGAAGAAGAGCTGGCAGCCTGTGCGGGGGTCGGCCTCCCGCACACGAAGCCTGGAGGGGATGTGGAAGTGCCCAGCTGCCTGCTGCGGGGAGGGACACAGGGGCAGTGAACCAGCATTACAGGGCAGTCCCCAGGGGTGCCAGTGTTGCTCCTGCCCTGGTCTTATTTTATGTCCAGGCACTCTTTAAGCAAACTCATAAGTAAATCCCTTCCCTTTCTTGCCCGTTGGGATGACACGATTTCAAACCTTGGAGGGGATTTAGGGCTTTTGCCTCCAGCCTGGCAAAAGGGCAATCAGCAAACCACTGGCAATTACAGCCACCGTAATGTTCTGCATCGGTGCCATAAACAAGCGGGCAGGAGAGCCCAGAGCACAGCACCCTGAAGAGCAAGGGAAGACAAACAGGACTTTGTCCCAAGGTTCAGAGGAGGTTGCAGGCATCCCCAGGGCTAAACACGGTTCTTCCCAGTACACAGTGCTCTCATAACACCTTGGATCCGCGGAGCTCATCCGGCTCTCACAGACCCCAAGGAGAGTCCTCCTGACCTCCCTGGGAAATGGCTCCAGCGACCAATAAACTGGCTCCTGTTTACTTTGGGAGGGGGGTCTCAGCGGGCTTTAACGCAGGAGGGAGAGCTCTGAGCTGTGAAATGTGGCTGACACCAGAGCTGCTGCTGGAGCAGCCACCAACAAGCGCATGGGGCCAGCTGGGCTCTAAGCCTCCGCGGTGAAGGATGAGGGGCCATGGACAGCCCATCCAGTCAGACCTTTTCCTGTCCTGTTTCCCATGGGTGATGGTTAACCAGCCCCGTCTGCAGCCTTTTCCTCCAGACAGGCAAACACTGGGCGATAAGGGAGCCCTCGCCCCGTGCAAGGTCTGCAGCGGGGGCGACGGCAGGAGGGGGGAGCAGTGGCTGTGCTGTGGGCTGCCCCGGTGCGGGACGAGCTCCCCGAGAGGCGCCTTGTGACCCTCGTGCTCGCCGTGACGCTGGCTGAGCAAGCACAATGCCGCTCACCGCCATGCCCCTCTCCCCTTCCCCTCTTTGCCTACTCCCATCCCACCGCCTTCAGCTGTCCAGCAGCAGGTGGCCGTGGTGGTCCAACTCCTCGTCCCTTTGGGGAGACGTGACCCCGCTCACCCGGTTCCCAGCACCAGCCCCGCTCTCAAAACCTACAGGGAGAGGTGACTCCAACAGGCAGCTCCACGGGCAGGGTTTGCCCACGGGCTCTGCCTGCAGCCTGCCCGCACGCAGCTGAGCCCAGCAGGGAAGGCAGCAAGCGCCAGCATCGTCTGCGAGAGCACAAACAGCTGCTTGGACCCCGCTCAGAAACACCAGCCCGGGCTGTCCAGCTGCCAGCCCCTCTGTTTCAGAGCACAATGAAAGCCGAAGGATGGCTGAAAGCAAGCCGCTCCGTGGGAAGGCAAGCGCGGAGCTCTGTGCTGCGGGATGAGCCAGTGCTGACCCTGTGGCAAGGAGCAAGGCTTGGCTGCAGGGAGAAAGGAAACACCCATCAGGCCCACCAGGGTCCTCAACGTGAGACCCTTGTGTGGCTGCAGACCAGCCAGAGCCCTCCCAGATGAAAAGCTGGGGGCTCCAGTTTACCTGTCCATTCACCATACATGGGACTGGTTCGGTTGGGAATGCTGCCTAGTGGAAGGGTTTGTCCTGATGCATCATCATCCCAAAGCTCCCCCATCCCCTTCCAGGCTCATCTTATCCTCCAGCACCCACTGTGATGCAGCCCTGAAGGATGTCCTGGTCTCCCCTCCATAGCTGGGAAGGACTCCAGTATTGCTCTGTGTTTCCATGTTGCAGCTAAACTCCTGAGTGCAATGGGCCATTTGCTCTCCCCCACCATAAACTGGATTCACTTCACTGCTGGGACAAAGGCAGGTTGTCTTCCAGGTCTGGAGCTGAGCCTGTTGCTGGTGGAGGTGGGGACAGGGCTCAGCCTGATGCTGGAGCTGCAAAAAAAACCCAAAGCCAAATGTTCCCCAGCCCGGCAGGATCAGCCTGTTGTGGTCAGGCCCAGAACTGTCTCCCCTGTTTGGCAGATGCCCTATGTGTGTCAGCGCTGCCAAAAGAGATGGGGGTGCCTGGGCTGCAGCAGGGCTGCGGGAGAGAGAGCCAGGCAAGATACGTAACTGTGAGGTTCGGCATGTGTCTCTACATCCTGCTCCCTCTCTTGGTACAAACACTGTCCAGATTTCCAACGTCAGAGGGAGAGACACCAGCCAGATTGTTTTACGGTTTCAAGAACTCATAATGTTTTCCAGAGAACAGAGCTACAGCCCATCTTCTGCAGCGGGAAGAGCCGCAGCAGCCTCCAGTTGTTGCCGACAGCCCTCTGACCTCCTCAGCAGCCAAAAAAGGCCAACAAAACACAGGGCATCCTTGGAAAGGCTCTTGCGAGGCACCCTGGTGTGCCCACATCCAGAGCGGCTCGTGCTGGCCTGGTTCCCAAGGTCCCGCAGCAGAGAGCAGCCTCCTCCTGGTGCTGCCACGGCTCCTCAGGCGACGTCTCCCTTGCAGGGCAGGCACGTTGGCTGGCAGTCCCGGTGCTGGCACGGCTGGGTGGTGCAGTGGGAGCCAACAGCCTGGGGGTGATAAGGGACCCTGCACGGGGTGGAAGGACCCAGCGGAGGCCCCACTCCAGGGGCAATTTTAGGGATGACTTTGCATCAGGCTGGATTGGAGACAGACTGTGTTTCCTCAGGGGGCTGAGAGGATGCAAAGGAAGACCTGGCTTCACGAGGAGTCACAAGGTGACCTTGCCCTGGCTCCCAGCCCCTGTGTCCCAGTCCCATGGTGAGGCTGAGTCTCAGCCTCCGCTCTAGCAGAGCTGCCCGAGCCACGCTGGTGTGCTGGCAGGCTCGTTACAGCAGATCTGCTTTTAATTAAGCGGGACGCTGCTTTTGTACAGCTGAACCCCTCAGGAGTTCGGATATGGAGCCTTTGCCCCCGTGGCTGGGCTCCTGTGGCTTCCCCCCATGCAGTGGGTGAAGAGAGTTGGGGCTGGGGGCTTTGGGAGCACGTGCCGGGGTGGCACGTCCCACCCGTGCAGGGTGCTGGCTGTGTCCCCAGCGTGGGAGGGTTCTGCCATGTCCTGCCTTGGGTGTTTGGTCTCCTCGGCCAAGGTAAAGCCCAGGGCTCTTGTCCTGCTGGGCAGATAAGAGTTAATGCCCCAGCAGTTGTGCTGAGCTGGCTTTATTGGCAATAAACCCCGGCTAGAAACAGCTTCCTAATCGTTACAGATTACAGGTAGCCCTACCTCCATGGCCGTCCTTTGGCAACAGCACCTCTGCCCTGCCCAGCTGCCTCCTTGCCCCCCTCGGCAAGCATGCTGGAGGCAGCCCCCCCCTCCCCATCCTGCCCTGCACCCCTTCAGTGTCACGCAGTCCCTGTGTCACCCACGCTGCAGTGCTGGCAGGCAGGACACGTGCCCTGAGGCTGCTGTGGGTGCTCACCGCCAGTGCCAGCCCAGGGTTGAGCCACAAGAAGAGCAAACCAGAGCCTGTGTGGGTCACATCACTGTCCTTGGACATTTGCAAGCCACTGTCATGAGGAGCTGGTACCCCTGCGATGGGGGGACAGCTATGTTGGGGCAGGGGACATCAGAAATCGCTCCTGCTGCAGAGGCTGGGAAGGGGAGAAGTTTGTCCCAGCTCAGCCGGGAATGCCGTCCCCAGCACCAGCTGATGGCGTGGCTGGCCACAAATGTTTAATGAGCGGGAGCGGAGTCGTTTGTCTGGGCTGACCCCCCCAGGAAGTCTGCGCTCCGCAAAACAAACCGGGCTTTTGTTTGACTTGCTTTAAGTAAAACACATGTCACCCCTGTAAATCACAGGTCCCCTTCCCCACCCTGCCCCCGGGGCAGCAGCAGAGCCAAGGCGGGTGCTGGCCTTGGGGCACTGGCACAAACCTGAGCCAGGGGCTCCCCGGGGCTGGGCAGGACCCTGCCCCACGGCAGGGTGGGTGTGTGTGTGGGTGTGTGTGTGCATGCCCTGGGTGGGAGCCGGGGGGCTGGAGCATCCCGGTCCCTGTGGCGAGGAGCCATCCCCAACCTGCTCACACACCCGCAGCCCCCAGGGTTTGCAGTACCCGTCCCAAGGGGCTCTCGCCCTGGCACCCCCAGACAACCCACCTCACTGTCCCTCCCCCCACATCCCAGCCTGCTTTTCCACCATCCCCACGCTCCCTGCGGGCCGGAGGCCTGGATCCCGGCCCGAGGTCAAGCCGGCGGCCGCACGCCCCTGGCACAAGCGAGGCCGATGGTTGGGGACAGCCGGCCGGGGGGCCGCGGGGCCGGGTCTCGTGCGGGCGGCGGGCTGCCGGCGTCCGGCCACGGGCTGCCGGCGTTCGGCCTCGCCGCCTGCCAGCGGGGGCCGGAGCGGGCTCGTGTGCCGGCGGCGCGCTCCCTCCCGCCCGCGCTCCCCACGCCGCCTGGCAGCCGGCCACCGCGCCGGGGGTTCGCTCCTTTCTCACGACCTCTCAGGTTCCTGAGCTCATCTGGGAGCTATTCATTTCCTGCCAGAAAACAGCCTTGCCTGCTAAAAAAACCACCTTGGCCGCAGAGCGGCCCAGGGCTTGGTACGAGGGCTCTCCCGGCTTAAATCATAAAGCTCCGGCTGTCTGGCTGGAATCAAAGGCAGGGCGGGCGCGGGGGGGGGCACGGGGCCCGTGCCATATGGTAGCACTTAAGAGCCAAGGAGGAAGCAAGGAGGGGTTTTTACACCGCTCGCGAGGAGTGTGGGAAAAGTTAATTGACTTTAATGACAGGTTTCCCGGGACGGGATGGAAGGCGCTGCGGGGATGCAGGGGGCAGTGGGGGGATGTAAGCCCCACGGTGGGTGGGGGGCACGGCAGGGTGCTGGCAGAGCCCTCTGCCCGTTGACCCCCGTGCAGGTACACTGCAGGCAGGGATGGAGCACTGCTCCCCAAAGTTCAGTGCTCTCCAGGCTGCAAACACATACAGAAGATGACAGCAAACTGCTTAAAAGCCTGACAGCCATAATCTGAGAGGGACAGACCTGGCTGCATCCCTCCCCGGGGTACTCTGCTGGCAGGCAGGCTCACCAGGCTCTCCAGGGAAGCCAACAGGAGCTGCATCCCATCTGGCAACACTGAGTCCAGTTTATTTTCCTATTTATCCTGCACAGCCCCACACAGTGTCACCGGCCAACCACCCAGCAGCTCAGCCCTGTCCCTTCCTCGGCACCGGCACCCCTCCTTGACCATTGTCTGCTCATCCCACCACACCAGTCTGAAGGCACTTGCTGCACCTGAAGGGCAGCTCCTGCACATAATGAGCTGCAGACCCACAGCCTGCATTTGTCATCCCAATTTGTCACGGGCTCAGTGAACTGGCATCAAGAGCGCGGCTCCTGGGAATTGCTCTGATCCCCTCAAAGCTCACAAACTCAAGCAGATCTCTCATGTCAACAGGCTGGGGGATAGAGTAAACACAGAAAGCTTTGGAGAAACCGGTCCAAGCATGGCGTATCTGCTTTATACTAGGCTATTTAAACTCCATTAGCAAATAGGTTCATCTTGTCTTTCACTCCTGGATCTGCTATGTGTTCTCCATTAGCCTACAGCAAAGTCTTTTTTTTTTTTTTCTAATGCACTTTCCAAACCAATTGCTTCAGCAGAAAAGGAAGACTCTGCTAAGCTGGAACAACCTCATCTCTTACAGGTGATGTGTTACTGGTTTGCATCAGCTCCAGGCAGGCCATCCAGCAGCAGGAGCTGGTCTGATGCGATTCCCAGATGGGTCCTGTGAGCGCTTCTCTGAACACAGGGTAGGCTCAGTCCTGCCCTCAGTATCTCCAGCACAGAAAGGTGACACTATGACTGGTGGAAGGGAAGGAAGGCTCAGCCCATACAGCTACACACCTGCCTGGGGACAGCAAATCCAACATTCCTGAGCCTGGCCCACAAAACCTGGCTGCGAGATGCTACTGTGAGGGTGGCAACACAAGCAGTCCAGCAAAGGTACTGGGAGATGGAGGAGGTGAAGCTCTGCTGCATCACCCAGGAAGATCATCCCCTGCAGCCTCTTTTTTAAAAAGGAGCTGCCACTGCCCAATCCTCATCAGTACATCCTGCAGAGATCCCAGACACCTGCCTCCTCCCCTCCTCCAAAATCCACCCCAAGAAGTATTTTCAGATCAGGAGGCTCTGTTTGTACACAGGGAGAAGAGGCAGGGGAGAAGCTGGGGAAGGATTCAAACCCCAGCAGGTTTAATCTGTCTGGTCTCGCACTCTCCCCAGCCTTCATTTCCCCAACACCTGGATACAGTCAAGCACCTGGCTGATCCGGACAAAATCCAACAAGCTTTTGCAGCAGGATTTGGAAGGAATCCCCAGAGGATCCTGGCACAGTTTAAAGCTGCCCGCCCTGAGTTAGGACTTGTTAAGAAGGGCAATGCAAGCTGTAACCAGAGACCGCCGCTCACCTCTATCTAAGGCTTGCATCTTGCCTGGAAATGGGGCATGACCAAGTCAAAGGGGTCAGTTGCCACTCAGTGTTACAGAGATAGTCCGCACAGCCCCACATCACTCCCCCAGACACATGTTTTCCATATAACAGCAGAGGAAATGCCCAACTCTATCAAAAACACATGCAGAGCATTAATCATCGAGCAGAGCCTGGCTGGTGCTCAGGGCTGGGAACAGCTCTGTGCTTTTAAGTCCAGGTGGAGGTGGTGCCCAGCGCCTGCTGCAGCCTGTCAGCCAGGAGACAGGAGCACTCGTGTCAGGCTTGTCCTGCCGAGAGACGGTGTTTTTGTAACAGGAGACGCTGGCAGGCACTGCTCCGCTCTCTAAATCAACCGACTGAAGTCATTGGCGATTTACACCACCGCTGGGAGAGGGCCCCACCAGGTCCAGGGCAGGAGGCTCATCTGGGGAAGCCCGGAGTGGGAGCTGGGCTGTCAGGCTCCGCACCGGATCCGTCTCGCTTTTACCTGGGCTGCTCCACTCCCTCAGCCCGAGGAGCCAGGAACAGAGCGGGGGTGCCTCCCTCAGCGCATTCACCAGCTCTGCAAACATAAGCTCTTTTTAACAAGTCTGATCAGTCAAGCTGCTCCCAAGGAAGCAGTAATTACATCTGCCCCGGGGCAGGGAGAGGGGCCAGGTGATTTCACAAGACAGAGTGGACAGAGGGTCTGAGTGACAGCTCCAGCCTGGAGAGCAGGACAAGGCAGCCCTAGAGCTGCATGATCCACAGGCAGCCGGGAGCTGGGCTCCCCCTCCTATGCACACATGCCAGCACTCCAACTTATCTCCAAAGGCCTTCCAAAATGGAAGGGACACTTTTATTTTAAGAGCATTCCAAAAAAAAAAAAACCAAACCCCGATCTTTGGTGTCACATAAGAAAGGGAAGGGAAAGGAGAAAAAAGATCTCGTGTAAAACACGAAACACTGTCAAAGGAGTGCTATGGTACAAAGGCACAATCCAATATGAACATATAACCTATGTACAGCCGTGCCAGCAGCACGGGGTGCGGTGCTCAGTCCAGTCCAGTGCCTTCCAGCCCCTCACCAGGGTCTCCAGACCGAGTCGGCTGTGCCGGGTGGTGGGCCAGGCGGTGAGGCGGCAGTGGCAGCCGTGGGTGGGCCACCATACAGGGGCAGGACAGCACCGCCGGGAGCAAAGGCGGTGCTGGGGATGAGGAAGGCAAATTGCCCATCGGAGGCTGGCAGCAGCTGGAAGCCACCGTACACCTTGGCTGCGTCGGTGCCCGGTTTGCAGGGCATGCCCGGGAGCGGCCCCGTACCACTGCCCGGTGGCACCAGGGGAGGCCCGAAGGCTGCGGCTGGTGGCAGGGGTGGTGGCGGTGGGGGTGCAGGGTAGTTCATGGCGTTGATCTGAGTCATGCAGCTGGCCAGGTGGCCCAGGAGCCGGGTGCGCACCTCAGTGTTGACGCCCTCGCAGGTGGAGAGGAACCGTGTCACCTCGTTCATGCACTCGCTGAAGCCGGCGCGGTACTTGCCCAGCACCGTGGGGTCTGTGCTCAGCGCGGCTGCAGGGGGAGAGATGGGCACAGCGGTCAGCAGGCTCCACAGGGGATGGGGGTTACAGCCCACCGGTGGTACATCCTGCGGCCCCTCTGAGCCAGGAATCCAGGCAGGGAGTGTCCCTCTGGCAGGGTGTCTTGTGCTCCCGGGTGCCGTGGGTCCAGAAAGAGAGCATGGCCCCTCTGCTACCAAGTCCCCCAGCATCAGGGACCCAGGTGACAGACAACCCCCAAGAGTCCTCCTATGCCACAAAGTACTGGGGATCCAGCTTGGGAGCACAGTCCTCCCCATGGCTCCTGTGCCTCCTCTCACCCCAAAACAGATCCAGGTGGGGAGCACAGCTCTGCTTGTAGAAGGGACCCAAGCCAGGATTGTAGCCCCCCCAGTGCCCTCCAGTACCAGGGATGCAGAGAGCACAGTGCCCCCCACAGCCCCCTGTTCCAGGGATACAGGTACAGGGCATGGTGCCCGTCACCACCCCCCTCCCAAATACTGGGATGCAGGTGGGGAGCACCGTGTCCCCATGGCCCCTCAGTGCCCAGGATGCAGGTGGGGAGCACCACGTCCCCAT
>KZ505674.1:1740089-1852507 GCA_002844005.1 Limosa lapponica baueri
CCGCTTGACTGACTTTCTCACACTCCTATTCCCATAGTCTGCCAGCTAAGCCTGAGTCATCCTGCCAAGAACTAGACCTGGCCTATTCAAAAATGTGCTCACTCGCTCTTTCTTTCTCTCTGTCTCTCTTTTCTTTTCTTTCTTTTCTTTTTTTTTTTTTTTTTGAGTATACACAGTAATGTTTTTCCACCTCCTCCAGTACCTGATCTGCACCTGTACAGGGCCAATCCCACACGTATCACCTGATCTCGCCTTTTCAGAGACCGTGAGAAAAATAAAGTTCCAGAAAGAAGAGAAATGTTTGCAGATCTCACCGGTGCAAAGCCCTCATCTCTGCAGAGGCTTGCCTGCTGAGCCTTCAGAGTTTAAAAAAAGGAAAATAAATAAAAGGGAGAGTGTCATGTTTAAAACTGCAGAAAAGTACAAATCCAGGCTTTCTTTCAGCTCCTTGATGGAGCCACAAGCCTTTTGATTTAAAAACAAAGAGCAGCCTTCAGCGTGTAAGATTTAACTTCAGATGAGCAATATTTGACGTAAGCCTCAATTAGCTAGGCATTTGGACAAACTCGAGCGAGAAGACCGAGGCGGCGCTGGGGAAGTCGCTACCGAAAAGCCTTTTCTCAGTCCCCTTTATGGGGAGATCGGAGACAACCGATGGGCATGAAACCTGCGGTACATTGCTGCAGAGCGTAAAAACTTCTTGGGTGGACCAGTGCTTTTTCTAGTGCTGTTTATCTGGCTGTACCTGGGGAGGGAAAAAAAGGAAAGTTACCACAATTAGTAGGCTGGTGTTCTCCCTCCTGCGGGGATTTGCAAAGGGCTCAGGAAATGCGGAGCTGGGCAGGCCGGTCCCTCCCGGCCGGCAGTGAGAACAGGCTGTAATTATGTCCATGTTTATGGCAGCCGAGTAGCTGCTTAACCGCCTCTAATTGCCGGCACCAGGTCGGTGTCTCTTGGGGATGAGACGAGGAGGACAGGCCGTCTTGGGCAGCAGCAGCTCCCCCGGCCTGGGCTCCCTCCCTGCCCCAGCCCAGCCCCTGCCCGCTGCAGAGCCCATGGGGAGGGTTTCACTTTTGGGAGCGTGCGAGGAGCCAGGCTGTGTTGGCTTTTGGGGGGGCTTCCTGGTGCCCCGGCTGAGCACTGCATGAGGAGGCAGTGACACTGGTGTCCCTGCTCCACATCTCTGCTGCCACCGACCTGCTGGTGTGAAATGCTGTACACGTGCGTGGGTCGTGATCCCCGAGCGGATGCACGTATACATGTGAATTCCCTGGGGAACAGGAGAGGAAGGGGAGGATTTGCATGGAAGGATGTCTCTGGAAATGAAGTGGCCGGGGCCAAGTTTAAGCTGGAAGGAGGTGGTGAAGGGGTTTGTAACCCTTGGTGGGGGGGTCTTGAACAGATCCTCTAGGCTTCTCCAGCCTTTGCTTGGGAAAGAGGTGTCAAGGAGGAGAAGAAGCCCCGAGATAAGGGGCTGCCCCAGGCACTGGGGTGTCCCTTGTCCCACAGTCCTCCGGCAACGGTTTTTAATGTGCTCGGGCAGTCATCTTGGGTTACAAATTGGGAATTGTCCAAAATAGATTTGGGAAGAACCTTTAGAGAGTGCATTAGGGCATTACTGACTGGCAGAACATCTTGGAGGAAAAATGTGTTGGCAAGAAAATTTAGACTAGTCCTGGGCACGGGCCCAGGGGTGGGAAGGTGGAATAAAATAGGATGCTGCCGCTGGTGCGGCATGCAGGAGGTGAGGAGGTGGCAGGGCTGGCTGTGCTTGCTCTCCACTCCTTTAGAAAGCAGCCAAGACGAGCAAAATGTTCTTCTAGAGATCTAAAAGCCTTAATATCCAAAGCTTCCAGGACCTTAGGAAATGCAGAAAATAGAAACCAAGTTGCTTGTAAGAGCTGGGGTACAGGCTGGAGCCCAGGAATGGCACTCCCAGCCTTTCCTCCTTGGGTCACGGACTGAAAACCTAGCCTGGCCACAGCTCAAAGTCATCACCACCCTGAAGGCTGGCAAACAAGTGCTGTGTCTCAGGGACGTGTCCCTGGCATAGATGTCTCCTCTGGGCAGCCTCACACACATGCCTCCAACTTGTGGTCCCTGTCCCAGAAGCTGTTGTGCAATCCATAGTCAGCCAGGTCCCCTGGGAGATGTGGTCTCCAAAGATTTGGGCACAGGTTT
Organism: Limosa lapponica baueri; assembly: GCA_002844005.1. NCBI lineage: Eukaryota > Metazoa > Chordata > Aves > Charadriiformes > Scolopacidae > Limosa > Limosa lapponica. The sequence continues at coordinate 1,742,271 of KZ505674.1, forward strand.
CAGGGTTTTTTTTCCCCTCCATAAATACTCTCTGGGACAAAGTCACTTTCAAACTGACAGAGCTCCCTAGACGAAGCAAAGCTTTCATAGATGTTACTCCCCCACACACCAGGTCCTCATAGTGAAGAGGGCAGAACAGCATCCACACAGCAGTGTCACTGCCCAGCCCTCCTCATGGCAGCAGCAGCTCGCTTGGTAGGACGGCAGCTCTGTTTTGCAGCAGATCCTGCCCTCTCCACTGGGGCCCCATTTCCCAAGTGCCTGCTGAGACCCAGGAGCCCAATGCTGGCAGATGAGCCTCGGTGGGCTTGCATGGCTGCTCCCCCCGGCGAGCAGGAGCTGGGCTGTTTCAGCTGCTCCCTGGCTGCCACCAAAGAGAAGAGGCTGAAGTGTTTATTCGTTTTACTCCTCGCTGTGTGAGTTAGGCTGGGTGTGGAGGAGCTCTGGCCATTTACAGTGACACCCCCTGCATTGAGGGGGCACCTGTGGGCTCCAGGAACTGGTACCTTTCCTTCTATTGCCCACATGGCCAGGCAGGTGTTCCCGGGAACGGTGCAGGAAGATGTGGGATGAAGCAGCTGAGGCTTTGCTGGAGTAGCAAAGTACCCCTCTGAGAAACTTGGGCGTCGCTATGGATAGGCATTAAAGAACAATTTTCATCTCCCCATCCCATCCCAGCACAGGCTGGAGCACAGCTCTGCACTAAGGAGGGCTCTGGGACAAGAGCCAGGGTACCTGGATCTCTTGCTAAGCTGATTCCTCTTGGCAGGCTCCTATCCTGCTGAACCAAGGAAACGCTGCCGGGGAGCTGGCGAGGAGGGCATTCTGGCAGCTGTGAAATGCCACCCAAGTTGATGGGAATTCCCTTCCTGCCCTGATACCCATGGTGTTCCTTCAGAGATTGCTGGTTGGGCTGGAGCAGCTGCATGTGCTCATGGGCACGAGATGCTGCAGCCCCAGTTTTCCCCTTTGCGCCCTTGCAGAGCCCTGGCTCCTCTTTGGTCCTCTGCTGGCAGCGACAGCAGGGCACTGGCAGGCACTGTGGCTGGGAACAAGCACCGGGAACATTCCCAAACTGTTTGCAGGGCTTGGACCTGCTGCTGCCATTGCCAGCCAGTGGCTGGGACCTGCCTTATACCCTTCTCTTAGAGATGCTCTTTCCATGCGACATGGCTGGAGTTCACCAGACCATGAGTTTGCAGTCTGCTGGCCATGGCAGGGCAGTCCTGCTCTGGTAGAACACCAGTATCTTTAGCAAAATATAGCAACTCCAGGCAGAGGGATATACACGGAGCCTGCATCCCTCTGAGAACCAGAAATAAATGTGTAGTCACTGCTACGCTCTGGAGAGGAGAAGTAGCGTCTCTCGGCTGTCATCCTCTCCATGTGTGGTGGGAGGTGTTGGCAGTGAGAGCCGAGTTAATTATTTATTAAGATCCCACTTGTGTTGCTGCCTGAGGCTGCTGTCTCTGTGCCGGAGCTGTGCTGCCTGCGTGCTTGCAGGGCACAGGAAGAGCCTGCAAGCTGTGGAGCCTGGGTACAGATACGAAAATACTGTGACTTTGGCAATGGCAGGGCTGGAGGAGGCACGCAGGGCTCGTTGGCACTGAAAATGTCCCTGTCCCAAACACCAAGCAGAAGGCACCCTCTTGAGAGCGTCCAGGCGAAGAGGGATGTGCATCAGCTCCACATCCACTGAGTCCAGCCCCCCGCTGCCTTGCTGCAGCCCTCCTGTGCTGAGCCGCATGCGATCCCTGGCATGCCGTGGCTGCAGGAAGCCCTGCAGGCTTTTCCAGAATACGGCTTTTAAGTCAGATCAGACCAGCAGTGTGGTTTGCAGCCCAGCTGTGCGCAGCTGGATCGGCGCGGCCAGGGGGGCGGGAAGATGCAGGCGGGAGCGTGGCGAGGTGGGAGCCTCGCCAGCCGTCCTCGGCGCAGGGAAAATGCACCGGGGTGCGTCAGCGTGCCCTCCGAGTCCCAGCACACGAACCCATCTGTGCCCCCTCTGCCCTCTTCCCCCAGCCCCGCTGTCACCCGTGGCCGAGGGCAGTGGGAGCCACGGCACACAGCTCCCTGGGGACTCAACCTTCACCCGCTGCAGGCTCGTAAATCCCCCGGGGCCAGCCCTTGACCGCAGCGTCTGTGCTCCTCTGCAGGGTGATCAATCACATTTCCCAACATGATTCCTTCTCCTCGGCATTAATCAGCCCAAGAAAGGAGCCTGCTCTGGAGCTTTCTGTTAAATTCTGTTAAATTCACCAGCTGATTGTTGTCTCTTATTCCTGGTGCTGTGAATCGGCAGAGGGGGGAGAGCAGTGTGTAAACTGCATGTTGTCCTCAAAACCCTGGCAACCGCGGCGATGCAGCAAGAAAATATTTGGGAGTTCTGGGAGGCAGTGTGAGAGGCAGCCCTGCCTGGCGCTGGGAAGCTCAGCTGAGGGCAGTGTGGTCAGGATGGCCAGCATGGGGGCTGTGTGCCCCGCTGAGGGCAGGGACAGAGGTCTCAGCCCCCCCTGGGCTGACCTGGTCCCGGAGCCCTTGGGACACCAGGCATTTCTCCTTCACGCACGGGATGGGTCACAGCTTTCCAGCCCTCACATTTCCATTATTCCTGTATCCATTTATTCAATAAAACACAGGGTACTTCAGGGCACAGTGCTTTGCTACTGTGGAATATGGCCTTTGCACAGCCCATGTCGTTCCTGAAGTGGTAAGTAGATGGACTCTGATAAATCCAGGGTACGATGAATCATTTGCACTTGGCGCCTGATCTCCCCAGTGTCTTCAGTTTTGTTGTAGCTCGGCAGCGTCATGGAGAGAATTAGCCTATCTCGCTAATATTTTAATGTATATATAATTTGAATGCTACATTCCTAAAGTCAATATTCATTATTCACAGTGATAGCAGAGCTAAAATTAGCTCTATCAAGAATATCAGGACGATCATTTGTTATTAGGATTAGCGACCACATGAAGACACACGTCTTCATACACGTGTGCAGGGCAGCGGGGCACGGCGCTGAGCTGGGTGGCAGCTCACCCTCAGCATCCTCCCTGCTGCCTCTGCGGGGAGCCCCGTCTTGCCCGATGCTGCCTCCTGCCCAAGGCAGTCCCGCTGGGCCACCAGAATTACACTGGAGTTCAGCCGTGGTGGCAGGAGAGGCGATATGGGACAGTGTGCCGGGGGGACACAGGGACGGTGGGGTTTTGTTTATTTTTCTGCCCAGGGCGGTCAGACCTAGTGTGGGAGTTGGTGATTTGAAATCCGCAGTTTACAAACGCTGGCAGCAGAGCAGGGTGTGTGCTGGGGTGGCCTGGCTTTCTCCCTTCCTTTTCTTCCTTCTTTTGCTGATTTGCAGCCAAGCCCCTCCATTATCCCCTTGGCCACTGACATGCATTGGCAAAGGGTGGGATTTTGGGAAAACTCCTATGCATTCTCCATTTGCTTTGGTGATGCACAGCCACATGTGTGCCAGTCCACAGCTGTGTGCGTGCCCTGGTGCTGGAGATTATGCTGGAGAATCATTTTTCTCATACCAGCTAATACAAGAGGAGAAAAGGTGGAGATCTTTTACATGCTAGTCAGGAATTGATGTGTTACTAATTGCTGTAATGGAAAATATTATCCCTCAGAGGATGTTGTTATTTTATAAACAAGGGGATAATTTACAGCTCAATTACTTAAATCATGAGTTAATTGCTAAGCGTAATGAATAAATACATTTGCAAGTACAACATTTAATTTGCACAGATTCCAGTAGTCTAGGCATTAAGAGGCAGATCATTATTTGATAAGTAATCTGGAATGTCGTATGAAATGACATTTATTTTCACATGTGATCCAAATGATGAAATGCCCTGAAATGAGATTCCAAGGGCCTTGTCCTTCCTTCCCTGCAACGAAGGGCAGTGTTTTCATCAGCTGCCTTAGAAACGCGCTCAGGCTGCCTGGCAGAACAGGGGAAGGCAGGGAGCCTCCAGGAGCCACGCAGGGAGCGGAGCAGCAAACCTAGGTTCACGCACGTGCACTTTCTTAATACTACAAAATGTAAAGCGAGAATATAGGGACGAAAATCGGGGACGTCCAGGGTGGGCTGGGAGGCTTCACGTCAGTGTTAGCTGATAGCAGGGTGGTTGTGGGGGTGTGAAAAACACAGGCAGGACCTGAGGCGGTGAGCAGGGAGTATTTCTGGTGAAGATGCAAACAGAAGGAGCAGCCAAAAAAAAAACCCAGCAAAGGGGGGCTTTGCAGCCCGCTGCCATCCCTGCACACCCAGCAGCTGCTGCTCGCTCTGCAGGAGGCTGCAGGACTTTGGAGGCTGCAGGAATTTGGAGGCTGCAGGGACTTTGTGCCCATGGCAGGCAGGTCCCATGCAGCAGGGCGTGAGGAGCCCTGCCTGCTGCCTGCACACTGCCTGCACACTGCCTGCACGCTGCCAGGCTGCTGTCGGAGCTGGGACCAGCTGCTGCTGCCCCGAATGAGAGGCCCTGCAAACAGCAGGCACCTGCACTTCGGTTCCTGCTATCGAGTAATCCTGGGCTACTGGTGCCCTTTTGCAGGCTCATATCTTTATTGGAGGCTGTTAAAGCCAAACCTCCCAACAGCAATAACATGACTACAAAGCATTTCTAAGTAAAAAGTACGTGGGAATAAGGGAGATACTGAGATCCCAGCCAATTTCAGCACAATACAAGTCTGAAGTATCCTTATAAAGTTAACAAGTCAAAATTTAAATGTATACAAGGCTCAGGAGCATACAGGAAACAGGGTCAGCCAAACCTTCAAAGGCACATCATTGTCTTTCAGAAAGCCCACTGAAAGACTCATGCCATAAAAAAGGTGTATTCACGTGGCTGACACAGTGATAAACCCAGTAGAGAAATGCCAGAAGCCGGAGTGGGCAGGGGTGCTCGCTGCAGGGATGTTCCCGTGGCCCAGCCCGTTGTGACGGAGCACGTTGTCCTGCTCTCTCTGCTGCGACACCAGAATAAAATGGGTGTAGATGTGGGGAGAGTTTGGCGGTGATTTCCTCCGAGGCAAGCAACGACTCTTACCACTGGCTTTGCGACAGGCGAGCCAGCCTTTGCAATCCCGCTGCTGGAGACGGGCCAGAAAATAATGCTCATGCCTTGCCCGGCACCATCTGCATCACACTCCTGAGCAGCACAAGCCGCAGCCAAGAGTGCAGCACACGGTGGTGGCTTCCCTGTCCCCTGGGACGTAAGCACCCTGGATGCCACAGGCGGGAGAGGATGAGGAAAGGGCTGGATGCCCAGGAGCTTGCCCCTGCTTTCTCCTCAGAGCTGAAGGCACCTGTGGATTCGGAGCGTGTCTGCTGTGGGCACCTGGAGAGCAGCTTGTTTCAGCACGGAGAGCTGGAGGGGACCTCACGGAGCGTTGTAACGTGGAAACCGTGCCACGATGTCCCAAGTCTGCCCCTATTTAACTCCCTTAAGTACTAGATAAACAGCCAAATGCGCTCACAAGATGCCAAAGACCTGGAGTTCATTGAGCCTGCCTGGGTGGTGTCAGCATGGCCAGCTTACCATGCCTGATCTTTCCATCTCTGGTGTGTTATTTGTAAACAGCAGGCTATATTCTGTCTTCATCATGTGCCATTGTGTGTTTGTACATTGTATGCATCTGTTCGAAAGCAAGAAGCGATGATAATAAATAGCAAAGCATCCACGCAAACTAGATTGCAAACCATCCAAGGGTTGCAATAGATTGGCGTAAAAGTGTCAAGGAAGTGCCCTGCCACAAAGACATTGGAAGAATCAAGGTTATTTCATGGCTTGTTTGTGAGCAGAAAGATAAAACCACCCTGGTTTGGTGCCGCAGAAGAGGCTGGCAGATCTGGGATGCGTGTTGCAGGACCTGCCGTGCAGGAATTCATGAACCATAAGGCCTTGTCAAAAATAATTTTTAAATGAAATGCAGTGTCCTAGCAAAACACATGTCTGAGACACAAACCAAAAACCAAAGTACAAAATGTGGCGTTTAAAGGCTGGATTCTGTCTCAAGTGAATAGAAGCCACATGCATCCATCTGAGATCAGATTTTGGCCTGATTTGAAACTCTGCTGGTGGAGGCTGAGGCAAGAGCAGGCAGAGGAAGGCTCCGTCTCCTTTTACAATCCTCTAGACCAAACCAGACCTTTTTGTGTTTCCCCCAGAGCGAAAAGGCTTCTGACACGCGCCCTTGCTCCCCAGCTGCAGGATGGAGGGTCCCGGGGCTGCACCATGTGCAAGCAGCAGCAAGGCTGATTCCACCTGCCCGACAGCCGGGTCCGGACCTGCACCACTGTGCCTGTGCACCAGTCTGGGGCCGGTGAGCTCCCAGTAACACCACTGTGCATCGAGTGTCCTGCAAAAGTGCCAGTACCGAGGCTTAACCTTTATTAAATGGGGAGAGGAAAAAATAATGCTGGCAAAATATTGTCAAATACTTCAAATTAATGATTAATTCTAGATGGAGTGATACTGTTTGATGTGGTCTTTTCTGGTTTAAACAGGAGAAGGGTGATTCACTCTAAAGGAATTTATAAAAACACAAGTATTTGCTCATGGACAATAAATACTGGGGCAGATAAAAAGGGGGATGAAGTGTTCAGCGTCATGATAGCAACTCCGCTCGAGAAAACTTTTGACCTTCTCACATCTTAAATCAATGTGCCCCCCCTTTGCTCTCCTCCAGGCCTGCCCTTGAGGTGGAGGGGACGGGTAGGTGGGAGCGTGCCGGGCTGGGTGCAGGCTGTGCCGCTGGCAGGTCCCCCCCGTCTCCCTCCCATCCCCACGGAGAGGCTCAGGCACCCGCCGGTGCCCGGCGAGGGGCACGGGGCAGCACCCGACAGCAGTTTACACAATCTGTGTACACAGCCTAATCTGTCAATTTGCCTGTCGTAAATGTAAGCGTATAAACCCGGTGCTGAGGCTGCTGCAGTTACAGAGCTGCCCCGCCTGGGAAGCTGAGATTTATGCTGCCCGCTGGTGAGCGAGGTGTCCTGTCCCCTCCTGTCCCCTCCTGAGGCAGGCAGGCGGGATGCCCAAGAGGGATGGCTGCAGGCAACAGAGAGCCCATTAATAACCCAGACGGAGCTGCAGTGGAGGTGCCGGCAGTGCTACGCGTGCCCCATGGCACCTGACAGCCGTCGGATGTGTACCTGAAGGAGGGAGCTTGCTATCTACCTTTCCCGTGGGAACAATGCAGCCAGGATAACCCCTGGACCTTGCTGGGGCTCTGCCAGTGCCATTAAAGCGTTGACATCCGCTGATTACCCTGACATGATGCTGGTTTTATTGAGACAAGATTAGCCACTCGCACTTTGAAGGCAGGCTGGGCACACACCGTCACCGGCTGTCCCCTGCCGGGAAGGGCTCCAGAGCCTCTTTTCACTCTGGGCTTTTTTTCATTAAAAAAATTCTAACAATTTTTCCCCTAAACATGACAGGGTGGGGGTGAGCACAGGCAGCAGATAGGGCAAAGTCTCTGAGCCTTGCTGTGGCTGCTGCGTGGTGGCCGGCAGTGTGGGGTCCTTGGTCACAGCACCAGGTGGTGTGGGGTTGATGGAGTGGGGCTGATGGTACCCACGGAGGGGCTGAGGCCCTACCTGCAGCCATTCCCGCGGCATCACCTCGCAGCCTGTCAGCAAGCCTTTCATCGCAGACCCTACTGACATCATCCTTTCCAAAACACCTGAGCTCCTCGTGGTCCCTGTGCTCATAACACTTGGAAGTGACAGCAGCTTCTGGTTTCAATTAACCCAGGGGTAGTTTGGGGACTATCTGATTGCACAGGAGTGGAGAGGAGAAAAGGCCTTTCCGAGCAGCAGCGATGGAGTGTGTGGGTGAGGAACTTCTGAAAAAAGCAGATGGTTTCTCTCTTTCCTTCCTCCTCCTTTTCCTTGTCTTTTTTTTTTTTTTCTTCTGAATTCTGAGGAACAGACAACCCAACAGCACATTTTTCACCATCAAAGCTTTGCTGAAGGGAATTCTCCATTGCAATTTCATTTCTTCCTGATGTTCACAGATCGTAAAGAAAACGGCCTCTGGAGGATGAGGAGAGCAGATCTGCCCTGGGGTCACAGCAGAGGACCGGCCCAGCACCCTCGGTGCACAACAGCCTCTCCCTGATCGTTGGCAGCCAGGGGAAGCTCATGCTCATCCACATTTGGATCCACGGCCAAAAATGGCACCGTGGCCAGCTGCTGCCAACACGGGAATCTGGGACACATAGAGGCTTGCAGAGGTCTATGACCTCCACCTTGAACATCTGCACAAGGATAACAGCCATGAGCAGAGGCTGCTCGCAGCAGAGGAAAGCAGGCACCAAAATCCCCTGGTTGGTGCCACTAACTGGGGGTTTGCTGGTGCTGCCCTGGGAGGAGATGCACTCACAGGACAGTCAGGGCAGGTCCCACCTGGAGCCATCCTCCTGCAGCTTTCCCATGGCCACACTGCAGCCAGGGATCCCAAATCCTTTGTCTCTGGGAGATATAGGGAGGGAGGAAACCGCAATCCCATGAAATCCCAGCCCACAGTGTGCCTGTCCCTTAAACTACTCACACTCGTGTGCAACAGGTTTTGGAAGAAAGACAGTTAAAGAAGGAGGTGTAAATGGAAAATAAGATTGAAGGGCAGACGGAGCTAGAGGGTTCTACCATGCTAACCTGAGAGCTGCTTTTTTAAGGCCTTTCTTAGACCCGGCAGACCTGGCAACGCTAGCTGATTGCTGCCGCTGCGATGCATGGCAGCCCTGGCTGTGCCATGGGAAGATGCTCTTTGAAAAGGAGGAGAGAAAATTCACCCAGGAGCCGCAGCACAGGGAGGGAGTGGAGACAGGGATGCCAGCCAGTTGTGCTTGGAGGGCATGTATGGGGCTGGGGAAGGACACTGATGGCTCTGATCTTCTTCCACCAGTGACTAGGACACAGAAAGGGAGCGTTTGCTTGGGAAATGTGTTTCCCCAGCCGGGGAAGTGAGCTGTGGAGGCCAGCGTGGTGCCTGCTCCCCTGGGGCTGCCTGCGAGGGCGGGCAGCCGGACAACGTGCTCCCTACACGCGTGCGGCTGAGTCAGAGGAACAAAACTGCTGAAGGGAAGGACCAAACTGCCAGGAAGACAAATGGGGTTGAAATGATCCCCTGGCTGGGGAGGGTCTGGAGCAGCTCCCGGCAGGAGCAGCAGCAGCCAGGAAATAACCTCATTGCTCACTGGGGCCTGAGCCACGCGTGAGAGGGACAAGCTGGCATGACTGGTGAGAGGGACAGGCATCCCCTGTGCCACATCTCCATGGCCTCGTTCACCACTGCTCAAGTAGGAGCGCAAGCTCTCTCCTCGCTGTGGGCCTGCGGAGGAGGCGCTGGAGGCAGAGGTGAGGAGCAGCCAGCCCCGCGGGGTTTATCACCAGGCATGTGTCACACTTGTCACCTCTGACAGCAGCATCGTGCCTTGAAAATGTCCCTTGCCTAAGGAAAAGCCGCTTACAGGCTGTGCACCCTGGATGGTGAATGGCAGGCCCCCGGATCGGGACGTGGGTAGCACCGAAGGGATGGTGCGTAGCAGTGACACCCATGTCATGGTACTGCCAGTGGTGCAGAGCCACAGAGCTGAACTGGGTCTGTCCCCATGTCCCGGGGGTCCAGGGAGCTGCTGACCCAAACGTGACAGGTTTTTGGGTGAAAGCAGGCTATCTGTGACGGTGCAGGCTGCCTGTGCCATGGGGATGCCCTGCCAGGACGAGGGCACCGCTCGCCCCCTCCCCACCTGCACCCTGGGGACCCATCCAGACCGCCCCCCCCATCAAACTGGGAGTGGGGGCCGTGGGGTGAGGACGGCCGTGGGGTGAGGATGGCCATGGGGTGAGGATAGCCGTGGGGTGAGGACGGCCGTGGGGCTCGCCGGCAGCCCAGTGCAGCCTGACGGGGCCTGGAGCCAGCCCAGCCAAAGAGTTGATGGTTTTCACACCCCGTCAGCCTGATGAACGGCCCCGCTCCCTGGGCGCTCAGCGCCTGCAAGGGTCAATTACAGCGATTACTTCAAGGAGTCAAACTGGCTGCCGGCAGGGCTGGAGTAAATCTTTGTTTCGGGTTCAGCTCTGTCATGGGAAGGAAAGAAGTGCCTGGGCGTGCAGTGGGGGGTGAAAGAGCCTGTACTGTACCTGGGGCAGAAGTCAGGGGGTGGCCGGGTGTTTGTGTGAGGAGGAGGGCTCTGCTAGCATGAGTCTGAGCAGCAGCTGGGGCTTGTGCAGCCCCCAGCCCTCACAGGGACTCCAGAAAGGCCTAAAAGCAGCCCCTGTGGTCGAAGGGAGAAGCTAATGAGGCTGTTAGTGGCAAAGAGAACCTTCAAAAGTGGACGTGGTGCTGTAACATGAGAAACAGAAAAGAGCAAAACCCTGGCAATTAAAAATAAAGTCACAATAAAGGTGATTTAAAAGTTTGGGGAAGAACTTGCAAAAGGTATTAAAAGCTGAAAATAAGCACATTTCTATATGTGCCAGGAGCAGGAAACCAGCCAGCGAGCCGGTGCAGGTCGTGGATGATGGAGGCACCAACAGAGCACCCAGGGAAGGCGAAGCCTCAGCAGAAAAGCTGAGGGGTGGTTTGGAGATTGGGAAGGGTGCTCAGGCATTGCCCCTATCCCAGCCTTCCTGAGGAGCTGTGCCAGGGGGCCCGTCCCATGACAGGAGCTGGCCAGAGATGTCTTCCAGCAAAGCAGAGTGGAGTGATATTGGGATGAGGCGATGCCAGCCCAGCTGGGGTCAGTACCCAGCTGCTCCTGCCAGCCTGCGGCAAAGGGAGGGGAGGGCAACATGAGCCGTAGCCAGAGGGGCTCAGTGAATGTCACGGGCAATCTGGGGGAAGTCGTCTGTAACAGTCTGGGTCAACACAACGCTTGGAGAAGAGTCAACACCACCTTGCAGGAGTAAGACGTGTCTTGTGAATCAGCCAGGTCACTGAGTGTGGGGAGCAGAGCGATGAGCTGGTCACAGGGCAATAGCGCTTCCAAAATGGTTTTGCCTCAGCACCTCTCCAAAAGTCCCTGAACGCCCAAGGGACTGAAGGGATGTTCTTGCAGGGAAAAAACAACTGGTTAAAAGATTTAGGGTCACCAAATGCAAAGCTGAGTGCTGAGCAGGAGCTCACAGTACTAAACTTCAGGCTGGTAAACTGGCAGATGACATTCAGTATTGATAAAGGCAAAGCAACAACCCACAGAAAAGCAGCCCGAACTAGCCATGCAGAACAATGACCTCCTCTGCAGTGATGCTGGGTGAGAGGCAGGACAGCAACTGTGATGTGTGATTAGGAAAGGAAGAGAGAACAATTAAATAGATCCTCCTCTTGAGTATTATGTGCAGCTCTTTTTTCTCAAAAAGGATGTAACAGCAATAAAGGAGTATGAAGAAAGGCCTTAAAGATGCTTGGGAGTAAAGTTCGAAAGCATGGTGAGGAAAGATCAGGAAAGATCAGATGTCCAGGTCACATAAGCTTGGAAAAGTTAAAATGAGATTATAAAGGTCCCATGAGCTAGAGTGGCAGGTGGAGGGAGAGCTGGCATCAAACTGGGAACAGTGAAATTGTGGAGAGAACAAGTCCGAAAAAAAGAGGAGGAAGCCCTTGCCTTCACCGGGCACTGTTCAGCTGTGAAACCCTCTGCACAGGCTGTTGTGGCAGCCAGAAGCACACAAGGTGGGGGAAGCTGCGCCCACTGATGCTCTGAGTCACCCCACAGGCAGCTGGGACGGAGCTCGCTCACACCTGCCCTGCCAGCCCCGTCCCTGCCACTGGCACAAGCCAGCGGCTGGCACCGTTCCCGCAGGAGCAGGGGTATTTCGGCACCTGGTGCACTGCGAGCTGGCGATCCTTGGCCTGGGAAAGGGGTGAAGGAACCAGAACACCAGACCATAAGGCTGAGCTGAGAACGTGGGGGCACGTTCTGAGATGCAAAAAGTCAGGCAGGGCGCTGTGCCCCAGTGCTTTGCTTCTGCTGGGCAGAAATCCTCCCCTGCCTGCCACTGCTGCCAGCGCTGCACAGCGCCTCTGCCCCTCCCTGGCTTTTATGAGCAAGAATTGACCAAGATTTCCTCTGTCAGGTTGAGAAATACCTTGAGTCAGGAAGAAAAAGAAGTCGAACCTGCCCCAGCGTCGCACCGGGGCTGTCCCGGGCGCCTGGGCTGCGGGACACACCTGGGTCACCCACAAGCCGAGCGGGGCGTTGGGGCAGCAGGACTCAGCTGCCAGGGCAATGCGTGGCTTTTGGCAAGCTGGTTTTTCTGGTGCAGAGCCACTCGCTGCCTATAAGGCTGGCCAGCCCTGCTCTGAACCTGGAGCACTGGCAGGAGAGCTCAGCATCCTCCGCAGCTCCGCACCAGCACCTGACCCCCCAAATTCCCAGCAGCAGGCAGCCCCCCCGGGCTCCTCCTGCCTGCAGCAGGCAGCCTGGCCAGCATCCCTGCCCGCTGCTGCCCCTGCCACCATCCCGCACACGAGGGCTTGGGGCAGAGGCTCGGCCCCCGGCATCGCTCGCCCTTTCGGGGTGCGGGCCGGGGGTGGGATTTGCGGAGATTATGCCGGAGGAATTACAAAGGAGCAGACTTTCCCACAGACGCTTCAATCGCCGCTCTGAGAAAGTGTGTGAGCTGAGGCGGCCCGCCTGCCTCACGGTGCTTTGGGGAACGCACAGGAACAGCACACACGGTTTTTAATAATTAAGTAACTTTAATTGTCCTGGGAAAGCAGCGCTTGCCTTGGGGCACTCTGCGCAAACTCATAATTAATGTTACCGGGAGAGATTACGGGAAGGAGAACTGAGGAATGATTCACTTTTGCTTTTTAAGCCTCTCCGTGTTAAAGCTGTATTATCCCCCGGTTTAAAGCCTCATTTAACTGTGAAGAAAACCAGCGTGCTCGCGGGGGGAGGCAGGGGGAAGGAAGGCAAAGCACCCTGACAAATTACAAACAGCCGCGCAGGGCTCCGCTGCCAGCCGTGGTGGGATGGGAGCCGGCAGCCGGCAGGGCTGGGAGCATCCCGGGTGTGCCAAGGAGCATCGCGGCAGAGAGCCCCGAGGAGCGAAGGATGCTCGTCATCAACCCGGGCCCCAGGCCCACGTGTGTGTGTAATTCCCACGTGCACCCTCTCGCTTGAAGGCTCCACAGGCAGCCCCAGCACAGGAGCTGCCAGACAGTACCAGGGCAAAGGCTGGTCTCACCTGGTTGCCCCCCAGTACCTCACTAGAGGGCCAAATCCCAGGGATCCTGAATTTGGCAAAGTGTGACCTCCTCCTTGGAGTCAGAGGGTGACTAGCCTTTTGTAAATCGGATTTATTCCAGGCAATTAAAATAAGTGTTTCACGTCCTAAACCTGGCTGCGCATCCCTGCCACGACTCGCTCCCAGTCCTCCTGGGGCCGGTGCTTTCCTACAGCAGCGTGCCCTCCGGCTCGGCCGTGCAGTGAGCAAGCATTGCCCTGAGACGTGCTTGCCGTGGGTGACCAGAGCCCCTCTGTTGGGGTACATCTCAAGCAAGCTGAGCCCTGGAGCCCCCCGGAACCCACTGGAGGCCCCAGCCCTCCTCCCCTGGCAGCTGCTTGCCTCTCCGGGGCTGCTGAGCCGGCAAGGATTCATTCAGCTCACAAGCGATGCTGCGAGCCAGCACGGCCCGAGCCCCACGGGGAGCCCAGCCGACAGGCTTTGCCGGCGCGGCACAAAGAGGTGGGCAGTGACGGAGGGATGCAAATCCTTCCCGGTGTGTGCGTCGCCTGGGATCCGCGGCGCTTGCTGGCGCGTTTCACCCACTTTAAAACCAACAACCTATTGGACTGGAGCGTCTCTTTTCTTTCTTTTTTTCCTTTTTGATTTTTTTTTCTTCCTCCTGAAGCAAATCACTGGACTCACACAGGACACAAGGTATTTTACTCTATAGAAATCCTTTTTTCAGGCAACTATGTCAAGAATGTTTTCATACTTTGGGCTGGATGGGAAAAAAAAAGGGCTTAATCCCCTGAGATGGTTATTTCTCTGAAAACAGACATGCAAATGCTGGACTTGTCAAACCTTAAAATGTTTTCTTTATTCAGGGAATTACTGCCTGCCTGCTGAGCCCGGGTAATGCTGACAGGCTAAGCCCGGGGCCTTGGCAGCAGAGCATGCAGAGTGTGGGAAAGGGCGGCTGAGGCACGCGCCAGATAAGATCATACAATAAATGATACAGCCCTCCGGAGCACACGGCCACTTTCATATGCAAACAGGCCTCCCGGTACACACACACACACACTCACACACACACACATGCACACGCTTCCCGGGCAGGGTGCAGCACCTCGCAGCAGCACGCCCGGGCAGACGCACCCACAGATGCATGAACACAGCTGGGGAGGCCGAGCATCGCAGCGCTGGGGGCTGCAGGGGATGCGGGGGGATGCAGGATGGGGTTTGCTCAGCCCAGCGAGCATCCCAGGTGCTGGAGGAGGAGGAGGAGGGATCTTCCCAGTGACCCATAATCTGGCCAGGCACGTTCCCTAATCATCCTGTCATGCCTCAGTGGCTGCATTTTGGCACTGCTGGTGCCCGGGCTCCTGTTGGAGCTGGGGCGGGGGGGGGTTGGTGGCTTGCAGACCCTCCCGGAGCCCTGTGAGGAGGGCAAAGTCATCATTTAAGCGCTTTGCTAGTTCTTTCTTCTGACTGCGGGGTAAAGCCTGGCAACAGGGCCCAAATGACTCAGAAGGGGACAAAGGAGATCCAAAACACATTGGACTTTTAATGGCATTTTTTTTAAGCTAGCGCGCTGTTTTTGGCCTAAATGAGGCGTTTTGGTGCACGTGCCTGGGGCTGCCAACGCAGCCACAAATTCTGCTCTCTGACAGGGATTCATTTCTAAACAGAAGCAAAGAGCGTGACCCCGCTGATGGGAGCGGCGGGACCGACGGTGCCGTGTCCCTGCTGCCCGTGGGAACAGCACCAGCCTCCCCCCTGGGGGGATGCAGAGCCCTCACTTGGGCCATTTTTGCTTTCTTTGCAGCGTGAAAACCTGATTCAGCCGGGGCGCGGGCGGGCAGGAGGCTGGCGTGAGCCTCCCTCGAGCCCTAAGTGTGGCACCTGCACATTTGTTTTAATAACCCGGTGCCTGGCGATCCGCAGCGGGGAGCAGCCGTCACGGGTGACAGCGCTGGTGGTCACACAGCCTGCCGCAGCTAATGACCCGCGCTCCGAGTGGCGCCGGGATAGAAACGATGGCTGCTGAGCTACTGAAAGCCCAGTGAAAGCCACCGTGGGAGGGAGACGTGACAGCAGCAGCACTTGGAGCCAAAACAGGCTCCTTCAGGGAGCCAAATGTCACCCAAGCGCAGCGCTGGCACCAGCCTGGGCCCCCGTGGGCTGCTGATGGCCACGGACACTCTCTCCTGTCCCACCATGGCAGCATGTCTTGCTCTGAAGCCACCACCCATATGTGCTGCTGGGACATGTTTTGTGGGGAGCATCACTATGTTAATCTCAGCACAGCTCCTCCTAACCTGAGCTTAGCTTTCGGCACGGCTATGGTTGCATTTTTAGGGCATGCGGGAGCCCGAGTGTGGGGGCTGAAGGCTGCTGAGCACATGAGAGGTGGCAAAAAAAAGGTGGCTGGTGATGGATGGCTGCCCCGTGCACCCCCAGCACCCTGCATACTTGCAAATCACAGCTCCTCACTCTTTGCTTCTCTCAAGGTAGCTGGGGAAGGGGGAGAGGGAGGTCGGGGGGATGCTGGCGTCTTACTCCCGGCTTAATACGGTGCATTCACACAGATAATCTGTCAAGGAAAAAATGAGCCAACAAGCTATCTATTCTTGTCTGCGCTATTTTCCCATGTCAGAAACAGGCTGGGCTGAAAAATGTAGGTTTCCCCTTTCATCTTGCCTTTCAGAGCCCCTGAACAAGATGCCTTTCTTTGCCAGCGCTCGCTGAGGAGATCTTGCCTTGAAGAGCAGAAAAAGGGGCTTTCTTTTTCTTTTCTTTTTTTTCTTTTTTTTTTTTTTTTTTAATATCTATGCCCAGGCAGTGCCGGTGGAAGGGGAGCAGCTTTTATTTTCCCCGGGAAGTGAAGGTGCCGTGCCGATCCTCCCCTTGATCTCCCACCGTTGTTACTGTCTTCACCAAGCTGAGTGGGGGGCGACAACAAACGTTTCCCTTCCACTGCTGGGAGACTTTATTTTTAACTTGAAAAGAAGTGCCTGGGGAGGCAAAAAATAACATTTCAGCAGGTTGGAGGCCCCAGTGAATGAGAGACAAGTGATGAAACGCTGCTGCGTCCTCCCCTCAGCCATGTGGTACCAGTGCATCAGTGACGGACACCCAGCAACACCCATCCTTTCCTGAGCACTGCCATACGCTGTGATTAACGCACATTTCTCTGTCTGTGCCTTTCCCCTCCATCCCTCCTCCTCATCCCAGCTGGCTCTGGCAGGGATGTGTGTCCCTGCCAGCTGAGCATGCTGCGGTGGAGCCTCCTCTCCCCCGTGCCCATGGGGTGGCAGGCAGGACAAGGGAAGGGGGGGTTCTGCATGCCTTGTCTTTATGGGGCGATGTCAATCCTCGCCCTCCTCTGTCCGGGCATCTCAGGCTCATGTGCCCTTTTTATACAGTTGCTTTGGTCTAATAAAAGCAAGAAATGTGTTTTTATAGGCGTTGTGGTCTGACTTTCATTAATCACATTTCTTTGCGTACTTGCAAGTTTGTTCTACTTCAGTGACTGGCAGCGGCCACCAGCTCTCCAGCCGCGTGGGCTGTTCTGCTGGTGCTGGGCTGTGTTTGTTGATTTATGGAAGTGGTTTTCAAAAAATAATATTTGAAATGGCCAGGTAGCAGCCAAGTGCAGGGAGAGGACGTATGGGCAGCACTCGTATAGCAGCGATCCAGCTATCTGGTTTCTTGTAAAAGCAAATACTTTAAAGGGGTTTAGGTTGTTCTGCTTCCTTCTCTATTTCGAGAAGAACTGAAAATTGTGGCCCCCTTTGCCATGGTTCCCTGGCCTGGGGGTCACACATGGCAAGAAAATGAACCTTCTCTGAGACCAAATTAGTGGTGCCATTGGAAGCTTGCTTTTTTTTTTTTTTTTTTTATTTCTTTTTTTAAAAAAAGGTGGATGCTCTTGCCTCCTCCTGATGCAGGAAAGTGGAAAGTCAGGCTGTATCCCTCCAGTCTTGGAGGAGCCTCCCGGCACTAAAGCTTGGTGCTGGAGACTAGGTGTCCCTACAGCCACCCACACCTCACTCAACATTTTTTCCCCTCAGCTTTTCTCGGAGGTTTCATAAAGATGAGCAGAAAGAGGAGACAGAGCTCTGGGAGCAAATTGTTGCGGGCAAGCTGCCGGAGAGCCGGTTCATCTCTGGGGGATGTGTAAGCAGCATCCGGACACCCTGGGTGTTCATTTCTGACTGTCACCTGTAACGAGGGCAGGGGAAGAAGCTCCTGCGGGGAACACAGCAGAAGAGGTGTCCGAAAGCTGGGGCTGCACGAGCTGCGGTGCCGGTCCCTGCGCCGCTGAGCCTGCCGGTGCCTGCGGTGGGTGTGAATGCAGGGCCAACACCCACAACCGTCAGAGAGCTGTCGGAAGAGCTAAAGGGCATGGGGATGTGCTCCTCCACCTGAAGGTTTCTGAGGCAGGGCTGCTGGGAGGAACCTCAGGGAAATAGGGAGCAGACAGAGCAGGCAGCTAATTGCAAGGAGCAAAAATACATAGGTAAGATAAAAGGGAGTGTTTGCATCGTCTGGAACCCCCCGGCCATCCCAGGTTTGCCTCCAGCTGTTTGGTGAGAAGCTCTTTCCAGCCTTTGAGGTCACGGTTAGTCTGGAATCAAACAAAACTAGCAAGCGAAGGCGAGCAGGCAAGAGAGGAAGGCATGAAACCAGCTCCTTTTGACTTTTGGGAGGACTGGGAAACTTGTAAATGCAATTGCTGGTGGTGATGGTGTAGCACTGTGATTGCCACAGATTTTGCATGACAGTACCAAGAGACCCCACCTAAGGCTGGAGCTGCTCCAGGCATTGGAGAGAAGAACTCATGGCCTGAATACACAAAACAGGAGTGGAAACGGGCAAGAAATGACTTTCCCACAGGCAGAGTGGGTCAGAGCTGGAGCTGCCATCCCCTCGGTACAGCCATGACCACCAGCTGCCTTACCCAGGCAGCATGGTCAGGGCTCAGCTGCCTAAACACATGGGGACCTGGACAAGAGCTGGAGCAGCCCGAGGAGCCCTTGGGAGCTCAGCATGCCAGGCCCGTGGGAGCCTGGCAGGGCTTTGAGACGTGACAGTGGGGCAGGGATGACCGGGCTAGTGTGGGGTCAGCAGCACCACCAACTCGCTCAAGTCTTTAGCCCCACTGCAGAGCAGGTACCTGGGCAGGTGAAACACTGCCATCCTTAAACCTGAGCCTGGGAGCTTCCCTCAGGACATGGGCTGGAAAAGGCAGGACCATCCCCAGACTCCTCTGCCTTTCTCCCAGCCAGCTGGGCCCTGGTGTGACGCAGCAGGGACCAGGACATGCATGTCCTTGCTTTGGGCTCCCGAAGTGGGTGCTCCATGGGAATGAGCATCACAGCCTCCGCAGCGTTGGGAAAATGATGTTATCGCAAGGAAGGGTTGGCCCCAGCACGGGGGTGAGGAGCAGCCCCCCCTCAGCCAGCCCCGCAGCCGCTGCCCTGGGCCCTCTGCCAGCTCTGCGGGATGGAGGCCCCGGCGGAGGCAGGCTGGGAACCGCCTGGACTGCTCCACAGACGGTCACGCCACATTGTGAATCATCACCCCAGTGTGCGGCCGGATCCTTCACCCGCAGCGGCAAGGGCTGGGCAGGGACCGGGTACACCTCCCACTTCCCTGCATGGGGGGCTTTCCCCGGGCAAGGGCAAGAACATGGGCAAGGACAAGGGCTGTGCGGGGGCCGGTGAGGGGCTGCTGCTCTCCCCGTGACGTGGTCCAGCTATCCTGCCCAAGCCCTTGAGTCTCCTGGCTGCAGGCAGGGCTGGGAGTGGCTGGTCTAGTGAAGCCCTGGGAGATACTCGCCTGGCCCTCCTGGGAGCCTGCAAATCTTTCCATGGGCTCAGAAGCTCAGACCCCAAACCTTCCCCCATGCGTGGGACAAGGCTCTGAAGTCAGCACAAATTCAGAAAAAAAATACCCCATGCACATGTAGGAAGGCTCATAGGAGGGCAAACCTTGCCTGAGAAGAGGACCCTGACCCTGGGCAGCTCCAGCTGCGATGCCATCCTGGGGAGGACACAGGGGCACTCTTCTCTTCCTCCCCCAGGAGCTCATTTGACACCTCTCCCAGCGCTCTGCCAGGTTGCCCCAGCACCCACCAGCAGGCGAAGCAGAGCAAAATCCCCGGAGGCAAGCTTTGCTCAGCGGCTGCCCAAAAAGGGTTAAGCAGCTTGCACAAACCACCCCGGAGCCCAGGTCTGCTCTGCCCCCTCCGTCTCCTTCGCCCTCCAAGGGCCGGGCTGGTGCCAAAGTCGGAACCTGCTAATCAGCAGCTCCCAGCAGCGGCAGCCCTCCGTCTGCCTTGACTCCTGGCCAAGCGCGGCCGAGCCTGCCGGCGCAGGAATGTGTGAGAGCCATGTGTCACTTCTCCAGACTGTGGGAAAGTGCTGCTCCAGTGAACTCCCAGCAGCTGCCCTGCCCCAGCCCGGCCGCGCCGCGGGAGAAACAGGAGCCGAGGCTCGCAGGCCTTGGAACGGCGGTTTGCTCCCGCTCGTTTCCGTGCGGATCCGCTGCCAACCCTCAGCCCCGCGGGTGACAAAGAACATCTGAGCCCCCAGCGCCTGCTGCGGCCACCACGGATGGGAAGGAAGGGCTGCTGCCCGGTTTTTTTTTTTTCCCTTAGAAAACAATTTACACACACACACTTTTTTTTTTTTAAATTTTTTTTTTCTTTTTTTTTTTGAAACGAAGGGTGCGGGGGGTGTTGACAGCAGGAGCAGCAGCCCGGGGAGCTGGGAGCTGCCCCCGCGCCGCAGCTCGCACCACCTGGCACTTGTACAAGACTCTTCGTCTTCAAAGCCCTGGGCAGACAATGGCCCCTTTCAGGCCCCGCGGTGCCTGGAGCCGGCCAGAGCCCCGGCCGTGGTCAGTCCGCCTGGCTGGGGTTGAGCGGAGCAGGGCTTGGCCCCGGATCCGGCATGGAGGCATGGCAGCCCTGGCTGCAAGGGGAAGGAAAGAAGCAGGAGATGCTGGGTGCTGTGGGGGGATGCTCCTTGGGGAGCAGCCATCCCCTTCCTCCTCTCCAGCACCCTTCTTGCTTACCATGGCCCTTTCAGGCATTGCAGTGGCCATCGGCATGGCATCTCCTGGAGGGCCTCGGTACTGGAACCCCACTGGAGCCCCTGGCCAGGTGTGGAGGGATTGGATCCCCTCGCTGCAGGAACCCCCACACTTCTGTGGGAGCCCCTGAGCCAGCAGCTCAAAACTTATGCAAAAACAAGACCAAGCAGAATAGAAGGTGAGGAATAGCCCATACTTTTTTTCTTCCCCAGCCCCCTGGCCAGGGGATTAATTGCCAGCCAGGGGAGCAGGAGAACCAGGATGGGGCTTGGCAGGAGGGCAGCAAGGCAAAGTGCTGAAGCGGCACATTCAGTGGCTGGCTGGTGCTCCCACACTGGCCACCAGCCCTCTCCAGCTCCTTGCCATGCTGGCCCCAGTTGATCAGGCTCTGCAGATAAGCATCTATTTCTGCCCTCATTTTCATCTTCTTCTCCTAAGCCTGCCATGGGCTCTTGTTAAAGCTGCTTGCAGGGGACTCATTAACTTGGCAGGCTCAGTGAACTCAAATCGATTAAAATAAAGCTTCTTAGCTTCTCTGCCCTCTGCCTTGCTGCAGCGTTGCCCTGGGCTCCTACTCCTGTCCACAACCCAGACTAGGCAGAAAAAGGATGATGGTTCCTGATCCACAGCATGTCCTGGAGGTGTGCTGCCTGCCCCAGGTCCATAGCTGCCATAGTTCCTGGCCCATGTTAGCACCGGTAACCAGGTGCCCTCCCTGCTCTCGGGAAGCAGGGTTGGTGAGAGCCTTTCCCACAGGAAGCCACAGCTCCTGTTGGGGTCACTGGGGTATTTATAATGGGACGAGCAGGGTAGGATGGCTGCAGTCTGAAATTTCACTTTGGTCTTTAGACACTTTGTTCAAGAGACGTTGATATGCTCTCATGTCAATGAGCACAGCCAGCCATGGTGAGTGGACCCTTGCTGGGTCCAGCACTGAGTTTGTCTCTGCAGACCCCAAATGACATCTCCTGGTCCCCCTAAAATAAGAGCAGTGCTCAGGAGGAAGAGCCTGCTCCTCAGGCTCCGTGGTGGCCAGGACGCACTGCTTGGTCAACAGCCACCCTCAGGCACCCAATTCACCTGAGATGTGATTCCACAGTTCCTGCTGTATTTAGACAAATGTTATGATGGGTCCATTGCCAATGATAGTTTTAAGGGGTAAGAAGAGAGGCAGAATCACTCCTTTTTCCTCCAGAAAATTCTCTGGATGCTCTGCACCCAAGGGGAGAGCTGGCATATCCCTGATACTGCCCTGCCATTGACTTCTTCATGACCCCAGTCAGGCTGTGGTGCAGCCTTTGCTATTTCAGAAACCTTTGGAGCGAGATGCTACACAAATTCAGCAGGTCAGGCAGAAGCAGAGCTCAGGCTTTCAGCAGCTTCTAAACCTGTTGACCAAGCCCAAACAAACCAAAGCTCTAAGAAAATTAGTTTGGAGTCTGTCCTGGATTGCCTCCGTGCAAACTAGGAGTCTGCTGTGGACAGACAATGATATTAGCGGGTACAAAATGAGGCCATGGGTTGTTAGAGACCATGGGCCAAGCCAAACGTTGGATGCGAACACTCCCAGGTTCTGGGAAAACTCTGACCCAGGCACTGACTGATTAGGGTGTCTCGGGCTTGCAAACCAAGGACGACAATGTGGCCTCTCTGACCCTCAGCTGTGGACGAGCTCCAGCACAGTGAGAAAATCTGGGGCTCCAACACCCCACTGGCACCTTTTCCACTGCTTGGCCACGGCTGCGGTGGCTCGCAGCCTTTCTCACTGTGAGGACAAAGTCCGACCTGTCACCTGCTGCAGACTCAAGCCGTGTGCCCCCCCAAAGCAAAGGCAGACCAGGTTGCAATCCATGTCTGCCACTCTGCTGCTTGCCTGCAAGTATCCCCGCATGGCCTCTCAAGTGGAGAAAATGTTTGCTGTTGGCATTAGGCGTAGACCTAAACTCCTCGCCTGAAAGCCCTTGAAGCGGGGCAGCTTGCATGAGGAGGAACTGAACTTGGAAGCTCGGGGTCAGCAACGTCTCCTTGCCAGAACTGAGCAAGAAAAGCAAACAGCTCCTGCAGCCCTTCTCTGATTGGGGTTTTGTTACACTTTCCAAACACGTCAGTCAAATGTTCTCGAAGGATCAGCCAAATCTTTTCCAAGGCTTGCAAGCTCGGTTTCAAATGAGTGTTGGTCTTATAGACGCTCCGCTGAGGATTGATTGCACTGGAAGGAGGAAGAAATGTGGAGTGTGAGGTTTTACCAGCCCTCTGCTATGGCAGCACCTCATCTCTTTAGTGCTGGACCAGCTCCCTTCTAAGGGCAGGTAGGGCTCCCCTTCTCTTCCTGCTCTGCCCTTCCTCAGTGACTCACTGGAGCATGTATACATATATACTTATATACCATGTATACATATATACTTAAATACATGTATATAAGTGCTAATGACTTTGTTTATGTACTGTGTGAATTTGCTGGGCAACATTTGACTCTCACGGGGTGCAAAGGTGGGAAGAGCGAATTAGCTTGCTCAAACCTCCCCTGTGTTTGTTTGTGAAGGAGCCCGGTGGCACCCAGGGTCACCAACGCACCATCAGCGACCGTGGCCAAGCTGGGAAGAGCCACCCCATGAGAAAGGCAACAGCCGTGTCCTGGTGGCTGCAGGAGAGCCGCCTGCAATGTCAGCTGAAGGCTCAGAAATCAGGGGCAAGGAGAAGGCAGCTGATGGATAGTTTGTAATTTCGTAACTCGGGAGTCTGGGGGTGCTGGGGTTTGCCAGGAGCTCTAAAGATGAATTAATCACGTTTCAAAATTCCTTATCAGGGGACATGTAAGTGCTTTCTTAGCAGTAACTAAATACCCATCCCCTACCAGCAAAGAAGTGGTGCAGGCACAGCACATCCCCACAGCTCCCTCCCTTCCAGCCAGCTGGAGGCGGCAGGCCTGGCACGCAGGGCAACAAAAATGCCGACAGGGAATCGCCAGCGGGCCGAGGGGTCCGGCAGCTTCCCCTCCACTCTGCCCTCAGCTGCTGAGGGCTCCCGGAGCCCGTCGGGATAACGTTTCTCCTCACTGCTGATCCCTGCTTAGCGGGCACATAGCTGGGATGGCAGAGCCACCCCGAGCTCTCGACGCCCGGCTGGGCCCACGGCTCAAATTCAAGGCACCTGCTGCCATAAGGCAGCTCGGAAACCAAGGGGCTGCCATGGTTTGAACCCCCGGCAGTTGGCTCGAACCCCCTGCGGTCCATGCACAGCACAGGGAACGCAAAGGGGGGAGCAAGCAGGGCAGCAGGACCCACAGCCCCTTGGCTACCCCAAAATTGCAAAAATCAGGTGCCTGGTGAGACACCCTGGTGCCTGGCTGGGGGTGGGCATCCTGCACCCCAGAGCCGAGGTGCCACCTCGCCCTGCGGCCCCCATGCTGGGTTGCTGTCCCCAACGGGCAGGTTTGGCCCCCCCCTCAGGGAGGAAGGGACTGTGTCCCCCCCACTCCCAGCCCCACAGGGTTCCCCGGCATCAGCACTGTGGCACCGTGAGCCTCCTGTCACCACCGACCCTGGGAGAGGTCCGGGGGTCACCATCACTCTCCCACCATGACAAGGGAGGAGCAGGATGCTGTGACAAGGACCCAACCTTGCTAAATCCTGGAGCTTTTGTCTCTTTGGAAAAAGAGGGACTTAGGCAGAACTGGTGAAAAATAACCATTTTAGCCAGAAGTTTTGATTTTTTAAAATATTTCCTACTCTAGTTTTTAATTTATTTTCAAAAGGAAAAAAAACCCCAAATGTTATATTTATAAAATCCTGGGTTTATTAAAATACTACTGTTATAAAAACCAAAAGCTGTTTTGTGCTTGAAAGCTTTACCCTAAACCGCAATGCTTTCTGTAACAACTGCTATATATCGATACGAAAAATTTTCAACAAAAAGTAGTTCCTTGATGCTAAACTTTTATTTTGGTCAATCTTTGGTCCTATCTTTAATCTGAAAGCATTTCGACAAATCATTCACTCCTTCCAGGACGGGAGAAAACTGAAAATGAGACAGCGACAGCAAGCACAGGAGCTGGGGCGCGGGAGGAGAGCCAGGATGGCAGGGCTAAAGCTTGGCTACCTTCAACCAGATACCTCCAGGGGAAGGGAGGGGAGGAGGAAGGCTTTAATGAATTAGTCCTGGGCACTCTGGAGCATTTCCAGTTTGCAAATTACCACTGCTTTATTAGGCTTTAATTCCATCTGCTCCGGGGCATTGCTTGCAAAAGCCTTTTTGAAGAAGAGCGGTGGGAAGTGTTGGGGTGTGGGGCTGGGGCATGGTCTGTGGTGGCATATCCCGGCCGGTGCCTGCCCTGGCTGGGGTCTGTTCCCCATTCCCCACCCTGCAGGGAGGAAAATGTGACCCCAGGGTTTCTGGAGATCCCTAATTTCATTAAGTGCCCTTGTTGCACGATAAAACCCAGAGTGGTTTAGGTCCAGTCGCAAGGGGTTTAACTCTTTGTGGAGAGGAGTGTGAGTAAGTGTGAGTGTGCAAACATGGCCCCACTGCACACCCACACCTCTGCCAGCCTCCAGGGACAGCCAAACCCACCTGTCTTCCCAGGGACATGCAGGGCCATCCTCGTGAGCTCAGGGCTATGGATGTCCCCGCTTCTGGGGACAGTGCTCCCATACCAGTATGTCGTAGGCACCACTGGTCATCTGCAAATCCACAAGCCCCTGCGGTGCTGCGCAGTGCTGCCCCCTTCTCCATGTACGAGCTGAAAAAGTAGTCCTTAACTAAAGTGTGGCAAGCTTGGCTTTTGGCTGAGAGCCCATGGGATGGGCAGAGTCTGACACACAACCAGTTCTCACTGTCACCCGGCAGGATTTCACCCATGAGGGGTGTATTATCCATCATCAGACATTGCCACCCCCAGAGATGCCCCTCTCCCTATGAGTGCAACTCCTTGGTTTAAAACTGGATTATTTTCATGGAAGGACACAAAAAGGGGGTGAGATCTTACAAGGGGACCAGTAAAAAGTACATGACTGGAAGTCCCTGCCCCTAAGCCCTAAAAAAGGGTCTGCCTAGGCTGTTTCCCCCCCCTCCCATGGCACGGCATCCCTGCGCCTTCGGAGTTCACTGCTGGGACTGAAACGCTCCGGCAAACAGGGTGAAAGGAGAGGGTGGAGAAGCGGGAATGAAGAGGATGAATGGGACATATCCAGCCCCACTCTTATCTGATGGCTGCTGAGTGAGGCATGATGAATTCCCCAGCAACAGGTCTGTTTTGTCAGGAGGCCTCTTATCAGATGGCACAAGCACAGTGGTCTGGCCACGGCCATTAATCACCCATCAGCAGCTCTCTTCCAAAGAGAAAAGTTATTCCCCCCTCCTCTTCCCTGTTGGCCCCAGGCCTGGCTCCCAAAAGCCGCAGGGAGAAACCTCCATCCAGCCAAAGCCCCAGGCTCCCACAGGAGTGCAGGAGATGGATGGGGATGCTGGAGGCCCCAGCAACCTTCAGATAAGGGAATGGGAGTGGAAAGGAGGTGTGGGAGAGCAAACCATCCTGGCCCCACCAGTCGGCTCCCCCCACCTGCACTGAGTGGCTGGGGACAGACCCCGTGGGGACCTGCTGGTCCCCATCCCCAGGCTGGAAGGAGCAGGATGGGCCAGGAGAGCAGGGCCTTGGAGCACCCTGCTGACCGCTCCCCTTGCCTCACCTCTGCCAGCCCAACAGAGCCGCCAATACGGTGTTGCTGACACCAGGGGCTTCAGGGAGGGGGTTTGGTGGCTGGTTTGGCTCTCCCACCAAACCGTGGGCCCTGGCATCCCTTCTCCTGTGCTCCCTAATCCCCAGCCTGCTCCAACCCTGCTGCCCAGGTGCCGCCAGCTGCCAGGGGCTGAGCTGGGCTCTCGGCTCCCTCCATTCACACAGTCTGCAGCTGGTGGTGGGCGATGAGGTCTGCAAGGCGAGTTCTGGGAAACCCCTTTTATTTCATAAAAAGTGGCCCCAAAAAGCAGGGGGATGCCTCATAGTCAGGGACACCCCTCTGCCTGTATCACAACCCCGCACAGCACCTGCCCAGACCCCATGAGGACACTGGTGGGCTCATATAACCCCACAGGGCTGTGAACTGCTCTGACCTTGAGACAGTCCCCCATGTGTCACCATGATGGCAGATTGGAGGGAAATGCTGGATATCAGCTCAAAGACAGGCACAGATCAATTCCAGGCAGGGGGAACTGGCATCTGTGAGGTTTCAAGGAATGAGGGTCACGTTAGAGAGGCAGCAGAGTTGGGGGAGGCTGGGGGAGAGGAAGGAGGGAGACGCTTGGGCAAGAGGTGAAGGTGAGACTACATCCCATCTAGCCACAAGCACCTGAGCAGGACTGAGAGTGGCTGGAGTCCAGCTTCTCCAAGCCCAAGGAGTCACTGGTCCCCAGGGACCTTCATAGAGCACGCAGCTGCCCCTGTAAGACCTTCTGGAGGCTTGTAAAGTGCAGAGATGAGGCTGCACAGGGGAGGCAGGTGGGTCTGGTTTGAGGTCACGCTGCCCTGGAAGCAAAGCAGGAACGTTCCAGCCCCAGCACACTGCAGGGTGCAATTGGAATGAGAGGTCTGCCCCTGGCCCTGGCTGCAGCGGAACCCACAGACTGGAAAATTTCAGTCAAGAGGAGAAAGGAGGGGGGTTGGTGCCAGGAGCTGCCAGCGGTGGGTCGGTGTCCTCTTGCCTCCTGCGCCAGGGCTGCCGAAGGAGCTGTCTGCATGCTCCGGGTCTGGTGCCATCAGCAGACGGGTGACATTTGTCCCTCGGTCACGCTTTCCCCATGCCCAGATGGTGCAAAGTCCTCACTGTCCCTGTGTCAGCTGAGGCATGGGATGGGGGTGCCAAGCCGGTGGCTGATACTGAAGCTGGGGCGGCCGCAGGGCCACGTGTGAGGGCTGGGCAGGCGGCGGGGGGGGAGGTAAGGGGGGTGCCATGTGCGGAACTGCTTCAGGGGGCTGTGCACATTCCCTCTCCCTGGGAAATTTTAACCCCGGTCATCTCTTTCTTGTGAAAGTGTCATAGAATGTGCTTTTTCCCCCCCTCCGCAGCCATTTTTCTTTTCCTTTTTCTGTGCAACCTCACGTGGGACTGCTCCAGCAGTGGGTCACTCTGGAGTGGGGTTTATTGTCACCTTTGATGGGGGGCTACTGCTAGAAAAGCAATACCTACAATCCTTCCTGGAAAAGCAACAGTCCTTCCCGCAGGGGCTGGCTGGAGGTGAGGTCCACCTCTGTGCCGTGGCGATCTGTTTGCTCAGCTCCTGGGGCATCCTGGGTGGTGCTGGTAGGACCCCCCGCCCCGTGCTGTGCAAACATGATGTCACAGGGAGGCAAAAAAGCCGTGAATGAAAGTTCATGGCAGTGAGTAATGGAAAGCAGTTGTCCCTTGTAATGTTGCCTGGCCATAAAATGTCAGATAGATGTAAAAGTTATAAATACATCAGAGAGCAAATAATTACAGCACAGCATTAATTCCTCATTTCGGGAATGCTGCTTACCTCCCTGGGCAGCCCACAGCACTGGGGAGATGAGCCAAGAGACACCTGGGGATGGGAGGGGACCCAAATGTGTCCAAACTCCCTTCACTGATAAGTGCCGACCCGCTGCCAGTGGGAGTTTGTTTGGGTGCTGGCACTCGCAGTGGGTTCTAGCCCTGTCCTGGGCGTTGCTGAATCTCACGGGTTGGATATCTGAGTGTTTTGCTGCGGTGAAGGACGGTCTGTGCCCCGCTGTGTGATCAGCTAGGTGAGAGCCAAGGGCAGACGCGCGCCCAGCCGTGCCGACCACGGGAGGCAGCAGCTGAGGACACAGCCCGTCAGGTTTTTTGGGGAGTATGTTCTAATGGCAGGGATTTTCTCGCCACGTGGGAGGAACAGCCTCCTCTCAACTGTACAGTGGAGCACCATGGATGGGTATGTTCGTACACCTCCTAGACCACATGTCTCTAAGGAGGAACAGGAAAAGTCCTGAAGATCCCCATTCCAGCCACCACTGTGCAAACAGCACTGGGACAGGCATCTGGATAAGGACTTAGGAGGCGCAGCATTCCCTCAGTACATAACTGATGCAGCGTTCCCAAAGCAAGGGGCTGTGTGGGTGCTCAGGAGCAGCAGCCAGAGCAGGGTTCCTGCAGGGGACCAGTGCTGGCAGAGAGGCTGGGGACACCACTCTCGGTGCCAAGAAGTTACCCTCCAATCGCATGCCATTGCGGTGGGTTGTCAGAAATGTCCCCAGTAAATATATATAAAAATATATATATGCCCATACATCTATACATGGCTGTAACAGATGAAGCAGACCCCAAATCCTTAGAGAACATTCCTGAGAAATCTCTCGCTTCTGCAGCGCCAAGACTTCAGAGCATGGTCTCAGAGCTCCAAAGGTACAGCTCGAGGGTGAAACACAAGCCTGGGCGAGGAATTCCTGCAGGAGGGTTCCACAGAAGGGCAAGATGGAGAGGAGAAGGAGGACTCAGAGGAACAGGTGCAGGAGGTCTTGCAATACTTACCCGCATCTACAAATACACTAGTGGAAATAGTGAGAGAAGCAGAGAGCAATGATGCAATAAATCTTTTAAAAGAAACAATAAGACCAGGACAGCTGGCATAAAAAGGAGCATGTTCCCTTGGCTACCAGTGACCTTAGGAATGAAAAAAGTGGACTGGGTGAAGGACAACGTAGTGGCAGGGGAAAAGCAGTGATTCTAGGTAAATTTAAATCCTGGGATCCTGAGAAAGATTCCTGGGCAAACTGTGTGCTTTTCAAAAGACTTGGAGGAGTGGTAATCTCTGTCTGGCACGGCATATGTGAAGAAGAGAAATGTCAGAGATTGCTGAGCAAAGTATTGAAGGGAAAACAGCAGATAATGCATGGAATTTTGGGAGTACCGAGTACAGCCGTGAGGAGAAGGTGCTGAGTGTGCAAACATGGAGGAAAAACACCTATCTGTGATCTTCTAG
The DNA here is from genome assembly GCA_002844005.1 of Limosa lapponica baueri. NCBI lineage: Eukaryota > Metazoa > Chordata > Aves > Charadriiformes > Scolopacidae > Limosa > Limosa lapponica. Next base: position 1,771,532 of record KZ505674.1, read on the forward strand.
GTGCTTCATGAATGGGTGTTTCTTTACAAAACTCATGGGTTTTGTGCCTAACCTTCAGTCCTTAGTGCCTTAGCCAGGGGAGTGTCCCACCACTCTGATACCCAGCTCCATCCTCAGCCCAGCAGGTGTCTTGGGCTGAGTGTTCGCTCTGTGAAAAACCATTCCCTTCTCTTTCCAGCTGTGAATTTTCTACTCTTTCACTTCTTTGCACTGCCTTCTTTGTCTGGTGCCACAAGAGGCTCTAGCAGAGGCTCCTGTGGGCCCCCTGAGTCCCCCCTTCTCCTATTCATCGACCTTTTCCAACACAAAATGAGAAGCAGCTTCCCCCCAGGCTGCCCCCGTGTATGCCCCCAGCTTGTTCTCTTGGCTAAATTTCAGTTGAGGAACATGCTGGAATGCTAAAGCCGTGGTAATGAGTAACACACTTCTTCAATGGGACGATGCTTTCCGAATGCACCGTGCTTTACAGCTACCATAAATAATGAAATCAGTATTTGTAAACTATACTTTAAGGAATCCATTCTTTTGCTGAGATTTCAAAAGCATGTCATTTTCCAGATTGTGAAGTTTGCCAGTTCATCTATTTTTAGAAATTCTCACTCTACTGATGTGGTCAAGACAGTCCTTAAACAGAAAAGGGTGGCTGCGTGCCTCAAAGGTATAAACAGCCAGACATGTGATGGGAAATACTTCAGAGGTGAGCGTGTCAGACTCCTAGACATCAAAGTTGTTGGGTGGTGAAACTGCAGGGACGAATCAGTGTGCAGGCTGGAGAAACAGGCATGGAAAAACATCCTAAAAGTGACTTTTCTCAGAGATCTGGAGAGCCCTTAAAATAGTCTCACGGCCCAGGAAATGAGACAGATCGTGCAGAAAACTGGCAGCACGGCCTCAGCCGGTACCGGCACTTCCTTGGAAACCTTAATTTGTGTAAACATGAAAGTGAGGGGAAAATAGCCAAGCAAGCTGGGTTGTCTGTGAGGCTCCTCTGGGCCGCGCATCTCTGCCAGACCCACCACCCACCTTGGACGACTTTTCTAGCCTCTCCCCATCCTCCTCTCTCAGCCCCAGCAGAGCCCCGAGGGCTGCACAGACAGCAGGGACAACCCTGCCCCACACCCGAACAAGCCCAGTGGTGGAGGTAAGGGAAAACAGGCCCACACTTGAAGATCTCCCATTATTTGATATCTCCCAAACTTGGTAAGGTCATGGGTGGAACTGAGTGTGATCTTGCCTTTTTTCGCTGCCGGCTGGTTGCCTCCTTGCCTCACAAGCCTCATGAAGTTGTTGGGACTTAGGTGCTCTTTGAGGCCTCTTTCCTAACTTGCATAGTTTACAACAATTTTTACTACATTTAACATTTGAAAGACCTTGTTCTGTCCTAAGTGATAAATTCCTTTCCTCCGCGCGTGTTTTTTCCCTATTTAAAGGCTGTTGACTCTTTGGCTTAAAATACATGTATATATTTATTTGGTTACTAGATAAAACAACTGGGTTATGCCTTGCTGCTGCTGACTTCTCATTTTGATTAAGGTCATGGATTTCACGTATTTCTCTGTCTATTTAATGTAAAAGTTCATGCCTCTTTCCCTTTTCAGGCCCAGATTGTGACTCTCTGTTCACTGTGTAAAACACCAGCCCCACAGAAGGAAGGTTCCTCCTGCTCCATACCGAGACCTTGTCCTAGTACGAGATGCAGCAGCCAAGCTCCATGGGAAGGGAACATTCTGTGCAATTTCAGATCCTTTCAGATCACAGATAGCACCCTTTTGCCAGCTCCAACTCTTCTTAGACGCTCTCAAGAAAGTTGATAAACCTGTCAGGCTGCAAAGGACCAGTTCCCCCTCAGAGTGAAGGTTCCTTCAGTCTTGCAGGTGCTTAAATTGCCTTTCAACCTTCTCTCTGCTAAGCCAAGTCCCTTTTGCCTCTCATTGCAAGTCTTCTCTGGCCAGGCCCTTCCTTTGGCCTCTTGCTTTGTCCCCACATCCTTCTCCAGGTGCCGATTCCAGCACCAATCACCACATCCTTGCTGCTCTCCCACCCTGCTTGTTCCTTCCCCAGGCTGCACGACTGCTTTCGCCTGAGCTGGGGTTTTGACCCAAGGTGATTCCCAAGTCTTCCTTCAAGTCATGACTTTCGCAGACACCACTGGCCTCCTGGGCTGACCATGCATTTGTTGGGGACCTGTTAGGTCTGGCTGTGACCGTGCAGCCAGGTGCAACCCCATTCCTGGCTGCATGGGGCGAGGTGCACACCATGGGGCAGCCCTTCTGCCTGGGCTTTCAGACACCTGGAAGACCAAGCAAAGGTGCCCAAATTCTCACAGGTGGGGACAGCCCTGCAGTGTGGTCACCGGGCTTCTCCAGTAGCATCCTGCCAGCTCCAGGCATGGGCAGAGCTAACACAAGGGTTTGAAGCTCCCCTCGTAAAGGTCACCCCAGCGCTGCTCCAACCTGCCCAGCCGGGACAGGAGGCAGTGACCCATGAACACCTCCCCGCATCCCAGCTCCATCTCTAATCTGGCTTTTTCAAACCACAAGACTCCCATGAAACCTGGCCCAGCTCCAAGGTTCACGCAGGCGGCGGTGGGGTGGGAGGAGGAGGGAAGCAGAGAGCAATCCATAACCTTTGTAGCACTCTCGAGAGCAGCTGTCTGGCAAATGTCAAGCACTGTCTAGGGCTATTTTGGGCACTTTATTTTTATAAAGGATGCTTTGAGGTGGGGGAAGGGCACGGAGAGGGTTTTCTCATTGCCAGCACCTTAAAGAATAAAACCCCAGGGAGGAAAGTTCAAGGACGCTCTTTGGTCATGCAGCCAACACCATGTCCCATTGGAGTGTCCCAGGAGGCTCTTGGACAGGCAGGACACCAGCAATGGGCCTTGGCTTGTCTCACAACTAGAGAACTCCAGAAGGAGCCCAAGTCCCTCAGAAGCCAGGGTGAGGGTGTGGAGGCAGCTCATGCTGTGGATACAACCTCAGCGTGCACCATCACTGCCAGGGGGACCAGCATCCTGTACTGCCCAGCTCCCCAGGAGGAGTCCTGGGTGAGAAACCGGTGACCTTTGAGTGTTCCCTCCAAGGACTTTTATAAATACAGTCTTAATTCTGGATGTTTTCCATTGCCGTCCCATGGGCCCAATCCTCCAAGCCCCCAAGAGCCCTCAGACTCCTTCGCTTTCAACAGAGCCAAGACCTGGAGCCAAGATATTACACAAGGAGGAGCATAGCATCTAGACATCCTCGTCTGAAAGATTATATGGAGTGTAACTGGAACATCCAACAGGAAAGTGTTGCTGTTGACAGAAGGGGGTGTTCTTCCAAGAGTGGAAACAGTCGCAGAAAGTCAGTGTGTTTGTCTTTGCAAACTCCTGGTGAACCTGGAAAATAAAGTACTTCTCATTTATAATAGTGGAGGGTTCAGTCTTTCCACAACATGCCTCTTTATCAGAGGCAAAAATAGCGTGGAAGTAGGAGAAACAAGCCCTCAATAATTTTTACTATAAAATGTGTGTTTAGTGTTTTCAGAGACTGGCAGGACCTGATACATCTTAGGATCAAACTAGGATCAAACTTCCTGCTGGGATCTCAGAGCCACCAGCGGTTACTTGTGAGAGCTCCAGGAAGATGCTTTCTTGGTACCCCAAGAACAGCAACAATAGTTGGGTACCACAGTACCCATCCTACCGAGGGACAAAGGAGGAGTGGGGCTACAGCCCAGCCATCACATTTCCCATCCCAGAAAGACGCTGGCATGAATAATCCGAGGCGATTTTGTCAACATCTGGAAGTTAGCACAGAGATGAGTAATATCTGACATGGCTTTGTCAAGAACGAGACACATCAGGCCAAGTTAATTTCCTTCAGCAGCAGGGTGTAACAAGCCCACAGACGGAGAAGTGGTGGCTGTGGGACAGGGACGTGGGCAGGCATTGGGGTGCTCTGCCTGCCCTGCCCGGGGCCAGGCAGGGTGCACAGGATGGGTGCGGAGCGAGCAGGGGGGACGGTGCTGGGAGAGCAGCTCTCAATGGCTCACTGTGGGGCTGGAAAGCTGCTATTGAGCGCTCCCATTAATGGCCAGCACAGAGAAACAGAGAGCGTATTTATTACATTTGCATGCCATGCAAGGCTGGGGCCGCAGACAGAAAAAGGATTGTGGCAAACTGGAGAAACGGGCTGAAAAGCTGGGAGGAGGATGAAGGAGGGGGGAACATGCTGCGGCATGCCCCTCTGAGAAAGACACAGGCAGGGGAAGATGTCTCCTGGGTCGCTGCAGCCCTGCTGCAGCCCTGGAGCTATGGAGGGAGCCCCAGGAGATGCTGCTGACCAGGCAAATGCAGACAGAAGAGTTTCCTGTGCAGCCTGGGCAAAGGCAGGTGCCAGTCACCCACGGGCACCCACCACGTCTCGGCTGGAGTGGACTGGACTGGCCAACACTCGGGCGCACGTGACGTGGCATGCAATTTATATACCTTTAATTCACAGCGCTGTGGTCTGAGCCATTTCTGCATTAAACCCAGTTGGTTTAGCAGCAGAAGCTGTAAGCGCCAGCTGGGCGGCCTCCCTCACAGGTGGCAGGGGAGGCAGGCTATAAACCAGTAACCGAAACACCTCCTGCACTGGTCCCAGGCAGCTCGTCCCCCTGCCATGAGGGAAGGCACGTGTAGGAAGAGAAAGCTGGTACCCAACTGCAGCAAGCTGCTCCCTGCAAACGCTGGGGTAAGGTATAGCTTAAAATTAGCTACCCTAAGTCACAGGGCAAAAATGAAGCACAAGAAAACGTGTTTTTCCCCCCAGCCCCTGCCTGCAATGGGAGGAGGATGCTGAAGGGGAGGTGAAGCTGCAGGAAAGCCGGGCGCCCACAGCTGGGATCCAGGGGGAGCTGCCACCCTGGGCAGGGATGCCCTTCACCCACAGCAACTCCAAACAAAATGGAAAAGGGTTAACTTTTGTCTTTGTTAGTCTGCAGAGCCAGTGTGAAAACAACCCCCCAGATCCTGTTTTTCCATGCTCCCAGAAGAATGTAAACCTTTTAAAACAGAACCCAAACTTTTTAGCAAAGGAAAAAAAGAAAGAAAAAAGAAAAAAAAAACTAAACCAGCCTAAACTATTAATTTGTGGCAAATCCCAGCAACCCTCAAATTCAATAACAGAGAAGCCCCTGGGGAGGCACAGAGACCTGCTGCTGGTTCAGCCCTCCAGCGGTACACGACCCCCTTATCTCCACCCGGCGAGGATGTGACCGTCCCAAAACTGTCCTCCCCCAGTCCCAGGGTGGCAACCAGCCACATCCTGAGCCACCATGGCCCCACGAGGGCTTGTGCCGAGCGCTGGGAGCAGGACCCTGGCGTGGTGATGGGCCGGGGTCAGCGGGGCAGGCTGGGGCAGGACAGGAATTCGCCGGCGGGTGCTGGCTGCCCGGCTGGTCCCCCAACGCCGAGGCCATGTGGTTTCCCCGCGCCGGGCGGCGGCGGCGGGGGAATAAAAGGAAAGCTTTGAAAGTTGGCGTGTGACGGGGCGTCCCCCCGGGGAGCGGGGCGGCAGCGAGCGCGTGCGTCTGCGAGCGGCCCTGGCTGGCCGCCACGCTCCCCTCCGCTTATTTACGGCCCCTTATCAGGGGCTGCGGGCTGCGATAAAGTTTATGAAAATAATAGGCGTCTCCAGCAGGCCAGGGCGAGAGCAGGCCCTGCCGTTGCTTTCCCACACTGATTAGGATCTGGGTAGGCTTTGGCGCTCCAGATCTCCGATGAAAGCAGTGGGACCGGCAGCACATCCCTTCCTGGCCCCCGCTCAGGGCCGGAGGCAGCGAGAGGTCAGCGCACTGCACAGCACACAGCCTGCACGGTGCCTCGCACGCTGGGCACCACGCACTGGGCACCACGCCGGGCATCATGCCGGGCATCACCCTGGGCATCATGCCGGGCATCGCCCCATGCGCACCCTGCACGGCACATGGTGCTCCACGCACCAGGCATCACCCCAGGCACACCCTGCATGGCACACAGTGCTCTGTGCATCACACTGGGCATCACCCCATGCACACCCTGTGTGGCACACGGTGCTCCACACACTGGGCATCACCCCATGCACACCCTGCGTGGCACACGGTGGTCTGTGCACCGGGCATCACACCAGGCACAGCAGGCATCAGGCACTGCACACTGGGCACAACGTCATGCACACTGGACACCAAGCACTGCACACTGTGCACCACACACCCCAGCTCCCTGTGCTCCCACACTCCTAGGACCTGGGGAAGGAGTCACAGCCTTTCCCTTTGGAGGAGGTCCTGCGTGTGGGGCAGCGCCAGGGTAAGGCGTCTGGTCGGGATGCGGCTGGGACAGGACCGGGTCTGTCCCCTGCGGAGGCAGCACGGTCCCTGCCCTCGCCGGCAGGCAGCCATCCCCATCCCTGGGATGCCGGCCAAGGCCACGGCCCCTTTCCGCCGATTGTTCGGTGCCGGCAGGGCCACGGCTTCCTCCCGGTCACGAGCCCGACCCTCACCCTGGTGTGAGCACCGGGGATGGCGCTTCAGTCCCTGCCAGGTGCAGGGCAGGGGCTCACGCTTCCAGGGCTGGTGGGCTCTGGGGAACAGTCTCCTGCAAGCAGTACCTCCAGAATTCCCCGGGCTGTGTTACCAGGTGGCCTGGGCAGAAACAGTCAGGCAGATAAGGAACAAAACCCCAGCAGCATTACCGGCTGGAAAACGGGAGTCTGATCCGTCTGCCGCTGGGGTTAGGAGGAATTTGGGTGATGGCAGTAATGGAAGGTTCCGTCCCCCAAGTGCTGCTGGGCTTGGAAATGTTCAGTTAAGTGTGGGTTTTGTGGGGGTGGTTTTATTGCCCCTTTTCACCTCCAGCATGCCCTGGAAGAGTTGCTGGGAACCGAAACACTTAAAAGCAGCTTGGGATGAAACCTCAAACCACACAAATCGCACTCGGTCTGGGGTTTTCTTGTGAGCTTGAAGCACCGGCTGGGTCCTCAAAGGAGCCGTGAATCTCTGAATGAAGCTGGCTCGCGGCTCGTGGCTTGCGAGAGAAACACAGCTCCTCCTCCCCGCCGCCTTCTCCCCTCTCACAAAGTCTTTCCCTGCCCGGAAAAATCAGGTGGATGCTCAGAGCCAAACCTTGCCTTGGGTGGTGCAGGGTCCCTGCACGGACCCTCCCGGCGTCCCCCCCTTGCCGCTACCCTCTGCAAACCAAACAGCGGGGAGGGCCCTTTCCTTTCTTGCAGCGAGTGTCAAGATTTATGGGGCGCTGGCACCACATCAAAAGCAAATTCAGTCATTTACAGTAAAATCAAAGCGAGCAGAACAATGAATATGAAGCGAGGTTAAAGCACCTTGTTACAGGAACAAATTGTGCAGCTGACATCAAAATAATGGAATTTATGTCCCCACGGATGGGAGCCAAATTATTTGCAGTGACATTTGTCTAAGCACGAGCTCCGGGAGGGGTGCTGGATGCTGCCGCCGAGATATTTTGGGGTCAGGCAGCAGCCGAGCTCACACGGCAGAGGAGGGGGCCGGAGGAGGGCTGCCGGCGGAGCCCAGGGCTCAGGATCAGGCCCCTTCCGACCATCTCCCCTCCTCTTGGGTGGGATGGGGTGAGGATCCCCCTACGCCTCCCGGGGCGGGGGATGCGCCGCCTGTGTGGTCCCCGCAGGACTTGCCCCAGCTGTGAAGCACGGACACGATGCTGTTGCTGGCAGCCACCCAGGAGATGCTGCGTGCTCGGTAATGAATCCAAGGTGCCCCATAACCCCAGAACCACGTACCAGGCGTGTCGGGGGCTGTCCTGCTGCATGTCACTGCCCAGACAGCATCGCCAGCTCCTCAGGAAGCAGCTGGCATTTCATCTCACACCCCTCCAGCCCCTTTCTCTTCCCAGCATTTTGTGGCAGCACGTCCTTTTTCCTCCCCTGCCTAACCCCAGGTGGGATTGTGCACCTCCCACCTGCCTGACCCTGGGATGTCCTGGCAGAAGACACAGCTGTAAAAAACCCGTCTACTCCCTCCACCTTCCCCCCCAGACCAGAAGTAACCCCACTGCCCCCCCCCACCCCGGGCATGGATCGGGGCTGCCCAGTGTCCCCAAGGAGCACTCCCTCCCCGTCCCCTGCCAGTGACCCCATGCGAGGCTGGCAGTCCCTCGTGTGACACCGGCCATTCCTGGGAACACGGTGCCTGGGCAGGCGTCCTGTCCCCCTCCGGCAGCTCTGCCTGTGCACCGCGGGGTTGGGCTTGTTTTGAAAATATATTGTGAAGCACTTCATTGCTATGGAGACTTATTTTATGGACAAATAAATATTTGGCCTTTTTTCCTCTTGCCTTAAAAGTCTGTCCTTTCTCCACATCCTTTTGTCCATGTTTATATTGCAGGGTCTCTCTGCTCCTTCAGCCTCACTCACCCTCCTCGCCTCCCAATGCAGCCTATCTCTGCTTGTCCTTCATCATCCCCCAGCCTCCTCCTGCTCCTCACCAGCCTGCAGCTCAGTGTCCTGGGGCCTCTCCAGCTTGGGAGACAAGGAGGCTCCCTCCCACCCTGATATTTAAGCATTTATGTTTTTGGGGGTAATCAAAGTTATTTTATCCTCTTAATTTTTGGGGTTCACATCCAAGTCTCAATGAGGTGGCTGTTCTCAGCTTTCCTGCTCCCAGTGCTGGCTCCTTGGTTGGGCTCCACTTCCCACATCGCAGTTGCTCCCATCTGTGTCCCCCACGTTTCATTTGGGCTTTTTGGGGGGTTTTTAGGAGATTTGGGAAGATTTTGCTTGTGCAGAGTTGGCGAAGCAGAACCCCGAAGAAGCCATTTAAAACAGCAACTGGCAAAGCAGCACTACCAGTTCACTGAGCAGGGGAAAGGGAGGCAGGACACAAATGAACCTCCTTCATTAATAAATCCTAGCAGCTGTGGAAAGTTTGAGGCAAGTGAGAGCACCCAGACAGAAAATTAAAAAACTAATAAAGTCCTCAGTGTGGGGGCACTGGCATCAGGTCAGCTTTACTTCTCTAGGCACCTCGTAAAGAGACATTCCAGGACACTAACTCATAAGGGAAAGCTGCAGGGGTCAAGGAGAACAGTGGAAAACTAACCATGGTAACTCAAGTATACTGGAAAGGCAGCAGAAAAACAGCAAGGAGTTGGGTTTTTTTCTTTACCCCTCTTTTTTCCTCTCTCTCGTTTGGTTGTTGGGTGAGCGGAGCCTGCTGTTGGGGTTGGAGAGGTGTGGGCATGGTGGAGCAGCAGAGCAGAGTCTCAGTGAAGAGCCTGGTCCGGTGGGATGGTTGGGAATGGGAAGCTGGAGCATGGCTGTTTTTGAGCTGGGATGAGAAGCTGCTCCCTGCCCTGTCCCCCACGCTGCCTGCCCCAGTGGCACCATTCCCGCCTGGATGGGGATGTGCAATGGCCTGAGACCGTGTGCTAAAACACACGACATGCTTCAGTGTTAACTGTAAATCTAAATGGTGATGGCTTTGATTTCCTGGGGGTAAAAAGCTGAAAATTATCCCTTAGCATTTTATATTTCTTTTTATGCCCGCAGGCTGGTGCTGTAGCTCTTACCCCTGGAGCCTGCTCCCTGCCCTCCCGCTGCCCACCCCAGGCTGAGCTGGGTTCTGCCCTGGGCTGTCACCCTCCTGCTGCTGGTGGGGGTCTGCACACCAGCCCCAGCACTGCGGGAGGTAAACCAGCCCTACAGCACGGACACGGCTCCCAGGCTGTTCCACATGGATTCAGCAGCTCCGCTGGCATGGCAGGGCTGTGTGGTGACACCATGGGGTGATGCGTAGTTGAATGGCAGGAGACCGTCATTGAGCCTGGTGATGGAGGAAAGGGAAGTCCCTTACAGGAGGGTGATGGGTGCTGCTGGTTTTACCAGCTTTGCCGCATCCACAGCCCCTCATAATCTTCCTGGGCACCTGTCAGGGGAGCAGCATTCTTCCAGCATCCTCTTGGGGCCATGGACACACCTTTGGGGTTCCCTGGATCTCAGGAACAGCTCAAAGACTCATCTCTTATTTGCAAGAGCTGGGGTGACTTTGGGCAGGTGGACCATCACTTCTGCCAGTGCTGATGGCTGCCCTATGCCAGGCTGGTGTGACCGTGGCCAGCCCTGGCCATGAGCCACTCTATGGCTTCAGGCACCTTAGTGGGAGAGATTTTGGCAATGCCTGAGCATCAGAACCATTAGCTGTGCCAGAGCGTGGTGGGGGCATCATGGAGCCTGGGGTGGGGGGAGCTGCCCACCTGCAGCACCTCTGCATGGGGCCAGGGATGCTCGCAGCTGGGCAGGGGAACATGCAGGTACTCCCCCTGCAAGGGAAGGTGGGTGCTGTGCCACTGGGGGGGCCAGCACCCTGCGCAGGGGCTTGCTGGCATCTCTTTCTCTCCTTTTTTCCAGACTTCCAGGTGGAAAGAGCAAGGGAAAAACGTAGTCTTGCCTGCCCCAGGAGGTCCTGCTCACAGCGAAATCCCAGCCTGCAAGTGCTGTTGGCAACTCTGTAAAATAGGCAAATATGTATCTACAAAGAGCAGCTTCCCAGGAGGGGGAAGGGGTGGGATGAAGGGAGGAGGCCTGGATGTGTGCTTGTCCCATGGCCAGGCAGCACTCCCCGGGATAGAGCAGCCAGGGCAGGGTCAGATCCAGGCTCAGCTGCTGCTGGCCAGGGGAGCCCCTGACAGGACTCCAGCCTCTGCTTAACAACCTTCTGCCAAGCGCTGGGCTGGCGCCATCCCTGGGCCATGGCTGCGGATCAGGCACCTGCACCGGGATGCTCAGCCCTCAGCCAGGCTCCCGGGGAGGGCCACCATGGGAGCACGGGGATGGTTATTGCAGAGGAGCATCAGGTGGCTTCCTGGTCCTGGTCCGGTGGCCAGAAGCGACCAGGTGTCCCAGTCCCACACCATCACCCTGCCACAGCTCACCAGTGGCTTTGGCCCCCGGCTCTGGTGCTGCGCCTCTGGTTTTCCTCTTGGTAAATTCAGCCCGTTGTTTGCATTGCAGCATCGCCCGGGAGCTGGGGACCCCAGGGTGGGAGCGCCGGGCAGGCAGCCCTGCCCTGCCCTGCCCGGGGGACGCAGCAGGCAGGGACCAGTCACACGGGGCTGGGGGGAGTCCCGCTGCTCGCACAGCAGGATTTACACGCTGGTGAAAAGCCATGGGCAAGCATGGAAGCAGCTGCATTGAATATTCCAGCAAAAAACCGCGGGTTTCCCTGGCTTGCCAGAGCCCAGCCCGGAGGGCACTTTCACAGCCAAGCTATAAACCTTGCAAAAGGGGGTTTCTAATGGAAACATTGACATAACCCGTAGCTGACGGAGCAACAGCTCCGCTCACATTAAACCTGCGTTTTCATCCCTAATCCCCCCAGCTCCTGGCCCGTCTCAGAAACCCACCCGTGCAGCTGGCTGAGCATCCCCAGGGAAGCGGTGGGCGGCTGGGTGGTGGGGGTGGCATGGGTCCGGCTGCCCCCCTGCCGTGCCAGCCCCATCGCCTCCCCCGGATGGCTGGGGGGAGAGCCCCTCTGCTGCAGCATGATGGTCCTCTGCCACCAAAAAGGCAAAAGAAAAAGGCAGAGCGGTTCAGTTGGTTGTAAAAATTAATGAGTTCAGATACAGACTTGCTTTATTCCGGTCCAGCTGCGTAACCACGGCGATTGTGTCCGGCACACTAGACAGTTACATCAGCTCCACACCCCTGTACAATAAGACTCTGTTTGATCTCAGAAACAAGATCAGACTCCTGGGCTTTGCACATCCTGCTTCCTACATATGTAAAATCATTTTATTACCAGCCAGGAGAGTTCATCTAAGCCGCTCTTGCTGTGCAGCTGATGTGGAGAGAACATGCCCCTGTCTGCACTTCTTTTACCAGACGGAGATCTGCAGAGAGATTTCAGAGCTGCTGCTCCTCAGAGTTCAGGGTTTTTTTTTAATTCCTCATCTTAGACTGGAAACTCTGGGGCAGGACCTGAGTATCGTGTGTTTGTGCAGCTCCTGCACAGTGGGAGGTGTGTATGGCTCAGCTCTCCTGAACATGAGTGGTGAATAAGCAGCCGTGTGTTTTTGCTTGGCTTTATCCCCTTTTGTCCCATCTGCCCAGGAGAGGAAGTTCCTTATAAAAAATCTGCTCTGTCCTTCAAATGTCTGCTCAAATCCCTCTCTGTTTGTCAGGTCTGTGAGACACTGGGGAACTGTCAGATATTTAGCATCCTCCCTGTATTCAAACATTTACCCTGCCCCATGTGAGTAACCCCACTGTCACCAAGGCAGTTACGAATATGCCCAAGCTCCTACAGGCTCAGCCTGACCAGCTGCAGCACCACAAATCTCTTTTACTGATTACAGATTGCTCAGCAGTGTTACAAGGCACCATCCTCCCTTTAACCAGGGCTATGCCAGCTACACGGTCCCACTGATGCTGCTCTGCTGCTGGCCCTGCGTATCCTGACTGCTGAGCTGCAACATGCAGACACTCACTGTTGCGCTGGATGGCAGAGCTGCATCCTGGGATGCAGCTGCAGTGCCGGTGTGCAGCATCACCACATCCCGGGATGCCTCTGCAGTGCTGGTGTGCAGCATCACTGCATCCTGGGATGTCTCTACAGCGCTGGTGTGCAGCATCACTGCATCCCGGGATGCCTCTACAGCATGGGCGTGCAGCATCACTGCATCCCGGGATGCAGCTGCAGCGCTGGTGTGCTGGGAGAGCTGCAGGGCTCACCCAAATGAGAGCACATTCCCAAAGAAAATACGTTTTTCAGCCCAGGTTTCCTCTGCTGCCAATGTCTGCAGGTCTGTGTGGCCGGACCTGTGTGACTCACTGCACACAGGTCATCCGGCCGCTGCCGGGTGGTAACTCTTATTTACCGCTCAGTTGCGGTTGGATTTAAACCAGCAGCACAGGCAGAGGGAGGGGAAATCCCCTCCTTCCCATCCCAGCCCCACGGTGACATCCAGTCTAACTGGAGCAGCTACTCTAAATGCATTTAGTTTAGGGCCTGGCTTCACCCCTGGCTGCTTTCTTCTAGGTCACCTCTCCCGGTTTTGTTCAGTTTCCAGTCTAGAGGCTTCAGGGTGCTTAGAGCTTTGAATAAACTCTTGGAGACCCAGCCCAGGTCACACACCCCATAGTTCAGCAAGTCTAACACCAGGACAGGTCTGTCCAGCACAGCAATGAAAACCAGTGCCAGTCCGTGCCAGCCATCCTCTGTTTGGAAAGGAGAAACTGGTCACCCAGTATTTGATGCAGTAACTACCGGTGCGGGCACAGGCCTCCCCATCTTGTGCAGCCCTCGTGTACACCTCTCAACACCTCCACAGCTTGGCAGTGATAATCTGCTCAAATCAGGCATGACAAAAGATGTTGCTGAATCTTTTTTTACTGAAAGCCACTCCTAGCACATGTGCCACACCAGAATGAAGTTTAGCTTCCCTATAAACATCCCCTGAAGAGCTCTGCTGATCAAGTCATGCACCTGGGCAGGGCCACCATTCTGACTCACGTGCGATGGCAGTCCCCTGTGCCTCCCATCCTCACCTCCTGGGCCCATGGGTCAAACAGGGATCTTGTCCTCTCCTGGAGGCTTTTCCCTCCAAGCCTGGAAACCAAGTTTGGAGAAACTGAGGCTGGCACTTGTGCAATGAGAGCTGCTGGTAGGGGAGGAGGCTACGGGAAGCTCTGGCCATCAGGGTGGACCAGCACTGCTGCCAGTTGATTTCATGCTCTCAACAAGTGTGTATTTCTCCTGTTGCCACAAGGATAGTTGCCAAAGATTTTGCAGGTAGCAATGAGTTCCTCCTCTCTGGGGTGCTCCCCAGCTCTTCCAGCAGCTTTCCAGGTGATTTACTGCTGTGGATCTCCCCATCCTCTCTAGACCCTGCTTTTTGTAAGCACATTGTGACCTCGGCTCAGGACCACGTGTGTTTTCACAAGCAAAGCAAACCAAAAAAACCCCAACCACCCCTTCAGCCGTCCCACCGCAATGCCGGAGCGCCTGCCACTTCCAACGGCTTTTCCTGTTGTGGGTTTGTAATGACCCCGGGATGCCATTCCCCGCATTGCTCCGACAACCGGGATTTAAGGCCCCGCAAGGAGCAGAGCCGCCTGGTCTCCAAACCCTCCCAAGTTTACAGCCAGCATCGGTCTCATCAATCATCTGCTGTCAGAGGGGGAACTTGAGCAACCCCAGTCCAAATCAGAATATGGAGGGGAGGCCTTCCCAGTCCCACCCTCCCCTGTTTGAGAGCCCAGCTCGAATAAACAAAACCTGAAAGGGCCAAGGCAGCTCAAAAAGAAACTGTAAACGATCCCATCTGTGAGTCTTGGCGGAATATCTCCTCCAGGAGGGGGGCATGGGGGAGAGAAAACAAGTTGAAGGGTCCCTTTTTTTTGTGCTCAGAAGGAAATACCATTGCGTTCAAACGTTGCTGCTGCTCCAAATGTCATCCCACAGCCCAGACCCAGGCTTTTCCTAGGATGAGTTTCTTACTGGAGGTGGTGGCAGGAGCCTTCTAGGGAGGTTGCCATTTGCAGGGTTAATTAACAGTAAAGAAGTGCCGAACACAGGTGAACTGAGCTTGGGGTGGAAGAAGTAGATCAGGAAGCAAAAGCAGATGATGTGTGCAAAAGTCATACTCTATAGTGATAAATGTGTTTCAGAAGACAGTAAACCAACATCTCCGTTTGTGCTGGAAAACCCAAGCTTGCCATGTTCCTGTCCATGACTTACAGGTGCTGGTGAGTTCACTCGATCAGGGTGGAGACCTCTGGGTGCTGATGCTCACAGCACAGTGGGTGTTTTCTGGGGACCTCGGAAAAGGCAGGTCCCGGGGTGGCAGTCAGGAGCAGCAGCACCCACACTTAGGCAGCCAGCCTGAAACGGTTGCTGTGCCCAAGTATAGAAAGTCAGGAAAACCCAGGAGGTTCAGATGATCCTTGTCCTTTCCCCATTCTTGAAGCCAGCCTGGTTTTAGCTTTTCCGTTTTCAGGGCTACAGAATGGCCTGTTTTCCATGTCCCCCACCTCCCCATGCTTTCCCAGGCTGTGTCTCTGCCTCCCGGCCCCAAATAGGCAGGCTGGGCTAAGCACTTGATAAGGGATATTGCAATTGTATTGGCAGCCTCGGTGCATGACAAAAGCACTGGCCATCACAAAGCAGCTTTATCTCACCAGGTTTCCAGTTCTGCTCCCCAGTCTCAAAGGCTGTAAGGGCACTTTGCATCTTCAAAGAGCAGGAGCAGTTTCAGGCTCAGCCCAGGGTACCCTGGAGACCCCAGCAATCCTGCCCCGGGGGAGTCTGAAACCCAGGTCTGGGTTGTGGAGCAGGAGTCCACGTGTGCCACAGGAAGCCACCAGGAGATGTGCTTGGGAAATGCTCTGTGCATCACCGACCACCACCTGCAGCCCCTACTAGGTTTAGTCAGAGAAACGGCTCACCAGATGCAGATGGCAAAATATCCCAATGCTTTTGACTAATGATTGGCTTTAAACAGGAGTTAATATTTAATTGAAAATTCAGCTTTCAAGCATGCCAGCAAGAGAGAGGCATGAATATTAAAGACAATGTTAATCACACTAGAGATGGGGAGCTGAGGCAGAGAGAGGGGACCAGCAGGTGACAGAGGGCTCAGGGTGAGACTGAGGACTTTCTGGTTATTGGAAGGATTTGGCTCCAGCAGAGTGAAGCTGCTGTGGCTAAACACCAAGGAGGTCCTGGGACAGATAAGAGAGAGCTGACACAGGAAAGTACTTATCAACTTCTGGTGCCCACACTACAAACTGCTGAAATGTTGGCGAGTACCAAGAGAGTTACAAAAATTATTTGAAGGCAGAAATGAGTGTTCTGGAGTGAGACTTGCAAAGAGCTCAATGGATTTTGCGCAACCCTGAAAAATGAGCTTTTGGTTATACATCTAAAAGTCACCATAGGAAGAAGAAACAGAATGAATATTGAATTTAACAGAGAATTTTATAACAAGACTCAAAACCAGGAAAGGAAGAAAGGGAATCAGGGCACATTTAACAGGAATCAGGCATTTATCTTTAACGGATAGGGTTAGAAACCACTGTAACAAGCCAGGAAAAGGAGAGAGAGGTACTAAGTCCAAGGGGAGATGTTTTTCTAGCCCTTCCTGGGGCAGTGTAGGCATTTCTGGGCAAAATGTGATGCCTGTGAAATACAGACCTTCTACCCTGAACAGGTCCAACCAGCTCCCGCAGCTGTAAGCAATAGAAGCTTGTAGGCCCAGGGGGAAAATGAGGGAAACAACATTCAGGATCAGAATGGGTGGGTGTCGGGAGCTGGTCCTGAGCCCCTGCAAGAAGGGGCTGAGGATGAAGTAAATGAGGGTGTAAATACAGTGGGCACATGTCCCCTCGGAGGGACAGGGTCTTCCCTTCCACCGTCCTGGAAGTGCCAACCCTTCAGCTCCCCAGGCACACGTGGTGGCCCTCGCTTGCCCTGGGACACAGAGCCTGGCTGCTCCCTGTCCCCTTTATGAGCACTGTAAAGCACGGGGGGATGCCATTTCTGCACCTCTGCCTCTGCTCGTTAGCTAATGTGAATTAAATCCCTTTTATCTTCACACTCATTTTCTAAGGATAATAATCCCTTTTTGTGTGCACCCACTTTAACTGTTCCCAAACTGAGCTGTAATTGCTGATAGTAATTAAGTTAATACATATTTACAGCCATGTAGAGTTATAGAAGGTCTCCTGTAGTTTTATTTGAGGCATTTTCTTTAACCTGCTATAAAATCATTAACAAGTTGTTCAGTGTTAATTGCCTCCGATGCCGATCTCGTCCCCTTGCCCGCAGACAAGGCAGGGCAGGCAGATGGCTTCCCTGCCTGGCCCGGGACAGCCGCTGTCTCCCGGCTCGCACCCCGGCTTTACTGCAAGCCAGGGGTGACCGTCACCCTTCTTTTCTACCCTCTTCCTCCAGTTCGGGAAAATTCATCTTCATGGCCAACTTACCAAGCCATTGGCAAAAAGATCCGTGAGGGGCTTATGCGTCCCGTGCCCGTGCATGCCATGGGGATGGGGCAGCGGGACCCCGGGAGAGCGGGGGACCCAGCCAGGCTCAGCCTCAGCCCCTGCCTGCAGCTCTGCCGAGCACCGTGGCAGCAATCCCCCTCCCTGTGCCAGATTTTCTGCTGCTTGCAGTTGTACTTTCGTGCTTACCGAGAGCCCCAAACCACTCAGCAAACAGCGTGTGTGGTGAGAGATCACCCCGTGTAATCTCCAGGCGAATCTCCCCATTATACAGTAGGCTAATTAACTCCGGACGGCGGTACAGGATCATGATGAGTTATCGGCTCCAGGAATGTCCTCCCCAAAGGGAAGTAAATATCGCTGCGAGAGTGGGGAGCCCCTTTCTATGGCAGTGAATCCTGATAAAGAGCTTCACTCCATTCTCCTGCTGCTGGCTCCAGCTTAGCGTTTTTAAAGCTAATTCTCCCCCGTGCTAATCTGGAGGATCCATTCAGCCCCAAGCTCAACATCTGAGCCTATTTGCCAAGTGTGCAGCTGTGTCAATTTGCAAAGACAAAGGAAAGCTCCTCTGTCAACAGGTCGGGGAGCTCAGGTAGCACGAGCGAATTGAGGGCAAGAAGTCAAAGTGGTTTCACAAACCATCAGACCATGCTTAAATCCCATCCAGCCCGAGAGGCCGGGGCAGCGCGAGGGATAAAGGGAGCACGGAGGAGTGGGCTGAACGGCCAGGGCTGTGAGTCTGCCAATTAGTGCTATTAAAGAAAGATAATTAGATCTGCTCCATGGAAACCCCAGAGAAGGAAGAATGCAATTTCCATTTGGGCTTATTTTAATAAAAGTTAGAAATGCCAGGAGATGCCAAAATTGCATTGTTGGCAATACGAGCAGGGCCCGCGGTGTGGGGCAGAGCCGCTATGGGGCAGCGGGAGGGCACCACAGCCTTCTGGGATGCAGGCGACTGTCTGGTCAGTATTCATGCCCAAGGGATTGAAAATTGAAAATTTTGGAAGTGAACACTTCCAGACAAAGAAATCCAACCTCCTTTAGAGACTCTGCTTCTCTGGCAACTTTTATTTTTAGGAATTACTCTGCTCAGGGGCTGATGCCGTGGAGATGCTTAGTGGTGATGTTGCTCTGAGCTGAGAGCAGGGCTGGGAGCAGCCTTCACAGGCCACCGAGTCTGGAGATGCAAGAAAGGCAGGAGGTATCTGGTGTCCTCTGATAGAGCATGAAGAAAATAAGTCCTGGGGAGGAAATGGGACTTGTCACCTGGACCCTTAATCTTAGTGCCATTGAGTCAGGGAAATACTTATCCCTGTTTCACACAGGAGGAAATGGTGTCTCGGGGAAGTCAAGTCTAAGATTTCTGAAGTCAGCCTGTGGTTTAGGATGCCACAGCCCAACCTGGGCACTCCACAGCCATTGGCAATTGAGGATTGTGGTACTACAGGGCCCCTCGGACTGGTGGCTGGGACTGGCCAGCGTTCGAATGGGAATATCTGCATGGATACTTGGAAGCTTTGGAGAGTTGATGAGAAAAGAGAGTGAAGGAGTCATCACTCAGCCGGTATGTGAGAAGGTCCCAAGTCTCATAATTTCTAATCATCTAAACTAATTTCCTGCGATTCAGAGATTTACAAAATAAGCTGTGTTCAAGCAAATCCACTTTGCCACTGAAAACCTCCCCATAAACAAAACTCGCACTGGAAATAAGGACAGTCTCAGTCTTTCTTTGAATTTTTAAGACAAAAAATAGGACTCTGCCTCAGAAAGATTTTCCCAAAACTATAACTTTGCCTGCAGGTAAACACTACATGGGAGAAAGAGGAATTTCAAAGAGAAACAACTGGAAGGCTGAAAACAGCCACCCGTGGCTGACATTGGTATCAGTCACGGGCTGTTCTTACCCCCAGCACCGTCCCTCCCTGGGCCTGCGGAGCAGCGAGTGAGAGTTTAACTTCAACAAGCCCCATTTAGAGGAAATTTAGATATTGTCCATTAGGTAAATATTCTCAGATGTGCAATGATAAATACCATTAAATAGCTTTAATGGGTAAATTCAAACAAAATATACATCACATTTACTCTAGGTGTATCTCTAGTGAGCAGGGGAATCAGATGAAATCCCATGTTTGTGTTATTTCATGATGCGACATCCAAAATAATATTCTGCCCAGCTACTTCTTCCTTCTAACACAAATTGTCAGGGCACATATATACAGATATATAAAATTTGACTAGATGCTACATTTTTCTCTTACAGTTAAGCATATTTATTTTGATAATGTCTGGCAATATAACACCTGTAACATTAATAAACACAGTCATCCCTTTCAAATACGTTTTATACCTACTGTACATTTTTATTTTGAGATAATAAATCACACACGTAAACCTTATTAATCATTTAAACAGCCCCTTAAAACACTGCTGAAAAGATTTTCCAACTCAAACACCTTTTAAGATGCAATGACATCATGTCTGTTGGGACATTGTTATGCAACGAAGACTGTGAGACATTTTCCCCCCATAAAGTTGCTGTAATAAAGTTTGTCGTTACAGTCATTAAATTCATGTTTTCTCCTCTTACCTTCTTCCTTACTCTGGAGCTACCCATCCTTAGGGAGAAAGAGAAAACACACCATGGTGAAAAATTTTGGACTCTAATAATGAAGTCTGCCACAAAGCAAAATACCTATTGATTTCAACAGGAGTTATCTACCAGTCTGTCTCATTAACTCCTGGGGCACTTGGCTTCTCCTGGGCAGGCAGAACAAGCATGGAGAGAATGAGGAAGAAGAGACTCCAAATTCTCCCTGGAAATAGAGAAAAACTGAGTAAATGTTGTTGTTTCATGGAACTGAACATCCCAGCAGGAACCAGTCCTCCCTGGAGGTCTTCACTTGTGCATCTCCTGACCTAGAGGGAGATGCCGGCCCAGCTGACAGGTTCAGTGGAGGCTTTGCCTTCTGAACTGTGCAAGGCTATGATTGACTAAGAGGGAGCAGAAAGATGAAGGTAATGAATGCTTCTAAGACAGAGGCTGGAGATGAGGTGCAGATGTGCAGAGGTGATAGCAGCTTCCAAGCGAGCAGAAAGCCATGCCAGATCTTCCAATATCAGCCTTCCAATATCTGAAGGGAGCCTACAGGAGAGCTGGCGAGGGACTCTTTGTCATGAAGTGTAGTGACAGGACATAGGGTAATGGTTTTAAACTGGATGAGGGGAGATTTAGATTAGATACCAGAAAGAAATTCTTTACTGTGAGGGTGGTGAGGCACTGGAACAGGTTGCCCAGAGAAGTTGTGGATGCCCCATCCCAGGAAGTGTTCAAGGCCAGGCTGGATAGGGCTTTGAGCAACCTGGTCTGGTGGGAGGTGTCCCTGCCCATGGCAGGGGGGTTGGAACTTGATGATCTTTAAGGTCCCTTCCAACTCTAACCATTCTATGATTCTGTGATTCTATGATCTGATATTTGGGGTATCTTCCTCTTATTTCATGAGCTGAGGTTTGTGCTGCTTTGAACAGCCCCAGACCAGTGCTGCACACCCTGTGCCAGGAGCACGCCCCAGCTCTCCCAGCAGCCATGGTGACCGCCCTTCGGTGGTCTGTGGAACCGAAACCTCAGATGTGTCACCACTGCCTGTGACTCAGCCCTCTGTGTGCTTCCTCCTCAGCCTGTCCCAGAGGGAGAGAAGCACACACATCCCACACATCCCAGCGAGTCTACTGGGTTCGGCTGCTCTGAGAAGCACTTCTCCTAGCAGATGGTCCCTGCTGGGGAGGACAACGCTGCAGAGTGCATCGTGTCCTGACACGAGCCCGGCAGCGCAATGAGGAGGGCTCCTTGCAGAGTAGTTCTGGCGTTTGTCTCAAAGCTCAAGGCCAGAAGAGCCTCCTGCACGCACGGGCAGAAATTCAGCCAGATTCCAACCTGTCAGCCTGCAGAAGACGGCTCCACTCGGTGCTGCAGGGACCGGAGGGGAGCTGAACTTGTCTGACCCCCCACATTCCCAACTGCCCTCCCAAATTAGCGCACACAAAAAAGCCTAAAACAAGCTCTGGTCTAGCACAGCTGCAGGCCCTCTAACAGGTTTCCTTCTCAAAAGATACCCTGGCCAACTTTAAGCCAATTACCGGGGAGACAAACACACCTGCCTGATGCTAATTAGAAACCGTCTCAGATGCCCCGCGCTCCCACCACAAGCCCAGGACCCAGCGGAGGGTTCCCCCCGGCCCCCGTGCCGGCCGCACCGGTGGGACACCGCAGCCGCCTGCCTTTGGGGACACTGGCACCTCCTGCCTAGTAACCTGCATTCCTGGCTGTCTTCCTTCTCACCCCCAAACTAGGCAGAGCGCACACCCATCACTAACTGAACAATTAAGCTATTAAGTAACTCAGTTAATAAATTCAGATTTTGCCCTAATACATTTCTAATGACCTTGTCTAATAAATTCAGAGCAATCTGGGAAGAATGCTTGTTGCCATATTTTAAAGGCAAAAGTGATTTATGTTTGCTGAGAGGGCAAAGACAGCCACATGTGATTTATTACTATCAGTCACTGTATCTTTCATCTCTTTAATTATTTTCTCTACAGGCAGCTTCAAAAGTGCTCTTGAAGGCTGAATGGTGGGCGTTTTTCAAGTTCAGATACTTACTGCTTAGGTCTGAACTGTTGTTTTTTCCTTCCTATCTGTGGCTTCAAATATTAATCGTGGAAGCTGCAATTTAGTTTGCTTAGGTTGGACTTAACGCAACAAATGATTTTGTGTGCTTGGTACCCTACCAGAGCCAAATGCCTGAAACCTCTAAGGTTTTTGTCCATCGGTGACATTTTCCAGTGGGAAAGCCAGGAACAGCTACCGCCTCCACAGGGCTGACTGGGTTTATAACGAGTTTTAATTTTTGTTATCAGGCTACAGGCAGGAGAGTTGGGAGCAAGTTTGAAAGCTGCTCTGGTTTTATTGGGCAAAAAGACCAACTTTTCCATCCTTCCCAGAGAGGGGAGCTTGCTTGGCATTCATCATGCAGCCAAAGGGGAAGATGAACTAAGTGTTGGGAAGCCTGAAGCCAGCACAGGAGAAGCATGATTACATGAGGAAATTAATCTGGTTTCCAGAGGGAGAAAGGTGGGAATCGCCGCTTGAAAGCCCCACTTCTGCCGGGGGACGTGGGGGGATTTCCAGAGAAGCCACATGGAGTTTGGTTCTCACATCCCAGAAACGTGGGGGAGCTGAGTTCATCCGTCACTCACGTCCTTCGGAAAGCCCAGCCGAAAGCAGCAGGGAATATCCTCACTCTATTACATACCCCAGGACTTCAACCGGAATTTAAACTTTGCCCAGCTTCCAGTCCCCAGCCAGGGCTCAAACTGTGGGAATTTTTTCCACCAAGACTGTCTTCCAACTATTTCCAGGTAGTCCTCAAAACGGGCCTGGCTGGGATTCAGACAGGAAAAACCATTTCTACAAGATTTCCTGTCTGGCTTTACAAGCCCAAGAGGTCTGGAGAACACCGAGGAACCGTCCAAAGTCTTGATAAGTGCCTGCCTGACTCATGGTTGGGCTGGATGTCGGGGATGTGGGATGACACGCGGCTCGGTCCTCGCAGAGGACACTAAACTGCCTGTCCTGAGATGGCCTCGGCTGCTGTTGGAGGCACTGGGGAAGGAGCAGCTCCAGCCCAGCTGGGGCTACATGGCCTGGAAAAGGGTTTGTTTTCCAGACCTCCCTGCGGGTGGTGTCGCAAGGGCAGGCTTGCACACGCTGCCTTACGTGACACCATCCTGGCCTCTGGCGTCTCGCTTGGTTCAAGTGCTCTGCGCTAAACAAAACACCCCTTAAGGAACAAGGAGCTTCCAAGGGGTTTCTTCTTCCTCAAATCCCTCCCGGTCCTCACTCCGCTCAAGCATGCATCTTCTCAAATAACATGCCCCGTTTTGAGTCTCTACAGTCGGAGGAAACTCTTAGCTGCATTTTTTGGGGTCAGTGTTTCATGACTGAGACCTAGTCATGCAAACAAAGATTTATTTTTTTCTGACCAAAACAACATTAAGGAGAAAATTCTTTCCCATGACTAAAGCTGGGTGGGAATTTTTCGATAGAACGTCAAAGCAGAAAGCTTCAGGGAAAGGGTCAGTTTGGTGCAATTTTACATGTAATTTTTTGTTTTGTTTTTAAAACGGGAAAATGCACACTTCTGCTTTTTAATGATTGTCATGCAAATAAATATCATGGCCTTTACCAAGACAAGAGTCCTTGCCAGTTCTCACTGTTAGCTAGAACCAGTGCTAGCACCAGTTGGGATTGTATTTGACAGCATCATCTGTCTTATGTGCTCATTTTCATCATGAATGAGGCCAGGTGCCTAATAAACACGATTACTCAAGGCCAGTCAAAATTCAGCTGTCCTGTACCAAACACCTCAAAGCTCTGGGTTTATTTTAAAAAGATTGAAAATCCTCACCCAGCCAAGGGGGGCCAAGATGCACTAACGTCAGGACCTTGGTTTTATCTTTGATTTGAAAGGCAGTAAGTAATAACCAGGGCCACGGCATCTCCTCAGAGGACTGTGTTAAGGATGATGTTCAATGGCCTGGCTTGTGTCCTTGCAAGTCCCCCACTAGAGAAGTGGGAATCCAGATTGAAGGACCCCTTCTTCTGAGCTGCAGTAAAGGGTGAGGACCCACACCAGGCAACGAGGGGCAATACCTCGCCTCACTGTCAGAGGCCACTGCTCCCTTCATTCCCATTATTTCAGGGGATACTAAAAGCAGTAATGTTAGACAAGTTACCAACAACAAAGCCTTGAACGATTTGGCAGTCAAGCTTAGAAGAGCACAGAATATTGCCCTTACCATTTTCTGCAATGACATTATGGCCAGAGAGAGCCCGGGCTGCTGCACTGCAGGGAACTGTCACCCTTCCAAAAGCGGTCCCAAAGCCCAGCTATCCATCTGACTGTCCAAATAAAATACAGCAACAATGGAAATGGAATTCATTAAACTAAAATAGACATGATTTTATCCTTGTTGGCCTATCCTTGATTCCTTGTACATCGAAACCTTCCATTTGTGGGTCCAGACATTAACAGATGAGTTATTAACTAGCCGTGGCTAATTATAGATAGCTGCACCACCTTCTTAAAAGGGAGGCATTGTCAAGGCCAGCTAGGGCCAAAGTTGAGGTCTTGTGAAGTTAATCTTATTGTAAAAATCACTCCATAGAAAATATTTTTTTTTCCCTTCAACTTCCACTGAAAATCAATTTTATGGGAATTTGAACACTTTGCTGAAGTGTTTGCAAAACAACCATCAAAGCAGGGCAGAGGTAAAACAGGTTAGTCTTTCTTCGTTGTCTGAGCTGGCACCGAACAGCGTGTATCGGTGAGAAGGAAATCATTAAGCCTTTAAACTTTCTTTCATTTAGATGATATACAATATTGTTAATGAACACAGTTACGGGCATTTGCCTTCCCCAGCTGTATGATTTTTTACTTAGTACCACACTTTTAATCTTCCCACAGACTTAAAGAATTGTTATCCCTGAAAGGAAGCGAGACCTCCCTCACTGACAAAGATTTAGTTTGCTAATGCGTTTTGATGAGGCAGGAATTCAGCGTGGAGGAATTAAAGGAATAATAAAATAAACATTTCTACCCACAGAAAGGAACCTACCCTTCCAAAGCACTCCTGGCTGGTTCATGGGTGGGTGTCCTGCCTCGGGGCCACTCCAGAGCCTGGGGTCCTCCTAAAAATGCCCAGCGGCGAGGGCAGAGCAGGGTTTGAATGGCATAAATGAAGGGAGGGGGCTCAGCTCTGGGGTGGTGGAAGCCAGTGTTGGTGCCTGAGCCTGCCCTGATTTAGCTGTGAGTCCAGACCTCTCCAGAAAACCTGCAAATGAAGACATGTGTGACATTAGCTAAGGCTTTCTAATTAGATGGAGAAAACAAATCTGCTCCACCCCAGGCAGCTGCAACTCCAGCCAGCATGTTACTTATTAGCTCAAATTATTATTATTATAAAAAACACTTGACTTTCTTGTTCAAAAAGTAAAAAGGGATTAGCGGGGTCTCTCAGACAGCTCTCCTCAGACTAACCTCCAACATCTCAGACAAAGGCTCAACCAGAACAGAGGCTTTCTCAGTGCAAGGACAAAACAGACCCCAAACGGCTGCAATAGAAAGTCAAAGGCAATACTTGACTCAGCACTCAACTCTGTTTGCTGACTTTTCCTAATGCATACAATAAAATTCAGCCCAAATATGTCACTGCTGCCAATTACCCAGGGCAACAGCCGAACCCTGGAGCTGGTAAATCAATGGAGGCGCAAGGAAAAGCTGCTTTCCCCAAATGTGAAGTAGGTGGAAGACCATAAAGGCGAGCAGCACACCAGGAAGGATTAGGGGCTGCAGAACAAAACGTGCCGGGAGGGCTCCAAGTCAGCAGGTCCACTGTGCCCACCACCCCTCCTGGCTTGGGCTCTACCCAGGGTCTGCACAAACCTGTCCCCGGGGTGGCTGCACCCGAGCCCGCTCCCATCGGGAGACAGGGGAGAAGGGGGACAACTCATGGACGAAACGAGAATGCCAGGAAACCTCCATAGGAAGCCCGAGCTTCAGTGGGGAGGGGATGGGGCTAGCCTGGGATATCAAAGCCCCCTGTCCCCAGGGCAGTAAAAGCTCTGGGCCACCTGGGAGAGGGCAACCGGGGCTGGTGTTAGCAATTTGATTAAAAATTATTTGATTGGCAAATCCAAGCTGCCTGTGACTTGGTAGGTAGTGAGCCACAGCTTTGGTGTGAAGAGCTCTCTTTAACACTAAAGTAATTTGCTGTTAAGCAAATTACACCACATGCATCTCTATCTCTGCTGGCTCTGCTCACAGGCTGAAGCTCTTCCCAGTTTTACAGGCTGAAATGCTGGAATAAATGGAATCCAGCAATTTGTATGGAAATGCTGGATTTGTCTGAACAGCAGTTGGCATTTTTAATCACCCAGGCCCACCACACATGGCTGGGTGCTTTGCAAACGCAGTCCTGAGGTACAGCCTGGATACAGCCTGAGTTTGGAAAATGGCCGAGCCTTTGCCATGATCACTCATTCTTCAGTCCTTAGGAGGAAAAGCTGTGCCTCTCAAAGAGCCTGCAAAGGACCATAATAGTTTGCATCAAAAGGATTTTGAGAAGTGTGATGTTCTGCCACTGTCCTCCTGGGCTTCGCAGCAGTGTGTGGTGTGTAATGGTCCAGAGAAAATCAATTGGACACTGCATTTGAGAGATAAGGGTTGGGATTTTATTCCGAATAACCTGGTGACCCCAATCAATCTCTGTCCCCAAACCTTCTGAAAGTTTGATACTCTAGTCCGCAATTAAGCCTCCGCAACCAAGAATTGCAGCAGATGTTCCAGTCAAAACACCTTTATTAACTATTTATTTTTGATGCATATCAGGAGATACCAGCCAATGCATTTAAAGGCAGACAATAGGTTTTGCCTGACTAGTATATGGTCCCATTAAGATTTAGAGTTATTTTTCACCTACTTTTTAAGCTTTCAATTTTTTTTTATGCTGATAAAACTAAAATAAACTGTGAAATCCCCCAAACTTTCCTTGTGATAGCAACTCTGTGAAAAGAACTTAAGCCAAACTGTCGCAGTGTAAAGAAGCGAGCTTGAAATGCGCAGGGGGTACAAGACCACTCTGTCTCACTCTCCTGACAGGGAGCAGGGCTGGGATGATGCTGGGAACAGCCGGATGCAGGGGCACACACAGAGCTTCTGTTCCCCACCCAAGGGTCTCTGTGGTCCCATTACAATCAAGCAAAAAGTTGTACCTGGTGGGAACGGCTGGTGCTCAGGGCAAAAGAGGTGCTGCAGACAAAGACAAGTCTGGAGAACAAGCATTGAACACACAGGGTATTCCTCAGATAAATACATTTCAGTTGAGCAAAACTTAAACCTGTTTCCTATTCTGGGATGCCTCTGGGCCAGATGTTCCCACTGGTACATGCTGCTGCTGCTGAAGGTAGCGCATGCCCTCCTCATGTGCTTTACGGCATGGGGACAAGAGGGGAATAGATCCTGTGCTCATCGGGCAGTGAGAGGGCACCCAAGGAAGACGCTCTCCAAGGGATGCACAGAAAGACTCTTCCCCACAGCTGCTGCCTTCAGATATGGCTGGGGCACTCCCTGGTGCAGCAAACTCCCGCACACACGGGGTCATCCCACCCCACGGGCTGGGGTTTCAGCTCTGCACTGTGCAGCAGCGGGACAAGAGCCCTCAACAGCCTTTCCCCGTGTGCTGAGCAGCTCAGGCCAGAGTTCCCCCACGCCTCCTCCACACGCAGCAGCCATACGGGTGGCCACGCAGGGTACGACCCTGAAGTCCCCAGGGGAGTTTTGCCTGGTGGATATTAACCTTAGTGAGTGGTGCTCGTTTACGGTCTGAGCACAGCCCAAGCCGAACACCCTCGGGCTGGCCCCATCCAGGGCAGGGTGAAAAAAGGGGCCTTTGGCGGGAAGGTGTTTTTCATCCCCCCGAGAGCTGTGTCCGATTGCTTTGTCGGAAGCAGCAGGTAGCAGTGAAAGGCAGGGTCGTTCCCCTGACCAGCCCCAGCCCCTATTGTGCCGCCTTTCAGTGCGAGCGAGAGGTCAGCCCGCAGCCCCAGCTCCCAGCCTTCGCTTTTTTGTTACGATTGTCACAAGGTAAATTAATCAGATTTACGGCATTAAGCCTTGCCGTATCTTGAGCCTTTCAGTCCTTTCTGCCCCCAAAAACTTCCCTCGTATGAACAGGCTCTTTGTTTATCCTTGCCCACACAATCTTCATTTGGTGATGGGGGAGCGGTAGAGGGACAGACTGGAGAGAGCTGCTGCCCGGCAGGTACCCCATGACAGCAGCGCTCACTGCCCTGGTGGGTGCACCACTTCCAATATTTCTACCAGATAATCAGCTGGGGAAGATGCTGTTTTCAGAGCTGTGGTGTCACTCGCACATCTTTTGGGAAGAGTAGCTGACCCTCCAACAAATAAAAGGCAAGAGCAGTTCCGCAGCAGGGGCAAGCCGCCAGCACCGCGAGCACAAAGCACAATTTATGTCCCTCTAATGTACCTACAGCATATGGGACCACTTACACAGTTGTTTGCCTTGGTCAATGGGTCTGCAGAGCCATTGGGGAGCTGGGTCTTATTTCACTTTCTGACGGGGATTTGGAAGTGACCTGCCCGGCAGCCAGCACCGGGCTCCCCGGCCACGCTCCCAGCGTGAGCCGGCGACGGGGCCGGGCGGAGGTGACAGGTACCTTTATCCTGCCACGCAGGAGAGCTCCAACGTCCCGCTGGCAGGAATTTGTCTGCAAATTTTCCCCCATTGAAAGGAGCGAGGGGGCCGATATGATCGCTTGATTAAGGGGCAGGCAAGGTGGAGTCAGGGGCACTTCGGTGGACTGTGTGCCCCGAGCAATCCCCCTGCCTTTGGGGGACTGCGATCCACTTCTCCGCGTTATTTCTCACTCATAGGGTCAGATCTACGATGGCCAGCTTTGTCAGCGAGTCTCCTTTTTGCAGAGCACACAGCTTAAAATAACCTATACTTAATCTATCCATGTGGAAAGAGAATCTTTAAAGAAAAGGCAATGAAACTGAGAGAGTAATAAATGCAATTGCAGTGAAACTGGCAGCTTGAGTGCAAAAGGGTGGGAAAGAGTATCGGTGACCTTATCTTCTGCAGGTGCATTTGATTTTGATTTGATTATCCTCAGGGCAACTCATAACCATGAAACATAAAATGCATTTGTTTTGAGCAATGGCATGCAGATAAGAGGAGGATTATGCACCACATTTGGATGCTGTGTTTGTATGGACTTTTCTGCTTTAAGTTTTTTAACTTTTACATAACAAAATGAAAAGCAAGATGATGGTACGTAGTGTATACATTCAAATGACCTCTCCGTAATCAGAAAATCATAAAACATTCAGTGTGTATTTAAATTTAAATAAAGGAACCAGAAGGACATCCTAAATTCATGTCATCCATCACTCTTCTCAAAAAGACCTCTTCCCACAGACGGCTGGCAGGCTGAGCGCCTTCTCTCCGAAAATAAGCAGTGTGACTGAGTTTGCACATAATCTTTTGGCCTGGTGCTGATACATAACCCAAGGATGTCTGTAACTTTTAGAGCATGAGTGGTGTCATGCTGAGTGAAAAATGAGACCTCACAGGGAGGTGAGGATCCCCTGGGACAGGGAGGCGACCTGCGAATAAAGCCAGCAACATTGCTTCCTTCCCCAGCACAGGGACTGTCCCCACACGCCTCCCAGCCACGCTCCTCCTCCCGCAACCCCAGCTGGGAGGATTTCAAATACCTGATTTGGATCTTCCCAAAAGTCAGAGAAGGAAGGTGAACCTGGCATGAGACCGTACCTCTGCTGACTCTCTTGGGTGGTGGCAGTAATCCACCCCCGGATAAGATGCAGTTGGGAGAAATGAATGGATTTTAAATGGAAAATATGGTCCAGCTTTGAAGAGAAGACTGACCTTTCTTTGTCGCTCCTTGCATCCCACTGGAAAAGCTGCCCAAACTTGCCACCTCCTTTTGCCCATCCGGGACACAGTCTCTACCTGCCTCACAGGGATGAGAAGTTTGCAACAGGTTTTTTGCATTTTCAGATGAAAAAGCCTTAATCAGTACAATGTATTTCCTAAAATAATTAGAAAATAGATGTGATTCATGCTTTCAGGCACACGTCTACTTAAATGTTTTGCCAGCGCACATCAGCTACAATCATCACGATGATTTCCTCAAGATTAAAAAAAAAGAAGAAGAGGGAAGAACAGGCACTCCCGACTGTGCCTGAATTAAAGAAATGGTGTCATTTTTTTGGCTTTGTCATTATTTTCATTTCCCTCTTCTCCCTCCCCGCTACAAATTATTAAATCATTAAAATGATTAAAAAAATACCAAAGCAGATGTCTGGCCTGTTTGATCTTGAGCCTGAATAGGGAAGAAAAAGGAGTCAAGACTCTGATTATGGAAAAAAAAGTAGAAGGGAGAAAAAAAAAATGGTAAGAGGGAAGTCATGAAGGAGAAGATTTGGCTTTGATCTCTGCACCGGCTTCGCCGGGGGGGTGCCTCTGCTGAGCAAAGCTGGGCCGTTGTGCGACTGCCTTGCAGGATCACAGGGGCAACACTTTACACCATCTGCTCAAAGGCAAACAAGTCACTCCGAGCAAGATTTCCATCCTTGGGGTACGAGAAAGCAAGCAAAATATGGATTTGATGTGTGTGGAATGAAGGTAGACCTCAAATCGTGGATTCTATTTTGACTTTGACCCAACTGGCCTCCTTCAGCTGAAGGAGACTGAGGAACAGGCTGCCAGCCTTGGCTGGCTTATTCGTTTTAATTCCTAATTTGTATACCCTCCTCTTTTCCCTGCTGTGGGGAATCCAGAGCTTAGGGAATGGCCATTAGGAATCAGAGCACTGGCAGCAAAGAGCAATAGCAGACATGCAAAGCTAACCCTGCTCACACTGCTTGGTAATTTTCAACAGCAAAAAGTACACTGGGAACAACAAGGGGTCATTCCTCATGTACTCACTGCTAACGTGGTCTCTGGGTATGTTGGAGAGAGACTGAGATTTCGGCTGTTTACATTTTCTCCAGATCTCCATTTGTCCTTTGCAATTGTGGACTTGCCATTTAAATCAGGCTGACCGAATTGCTTTCTAGCTCAAAGGAAAATGATAAAATCCTAAAGATGGCCTGGGAGCAGGACATATTACTCAAATCCCTCCAGAATTTGGCAGTTCTGATAAAAATACAGAGTGGTACCATGATATGTTTGGGATTGCACATTCCCCCCGCACCTCCAACCTCAAAGCACCACCAACACACTACAGCCCTTTCCTTAGCAAGATAGGATGACCCCGACCAGAGAGACAGGACAGGAACTATCCCCTGGACCTGTTTTTGTTTGCCTGAGAAGCAGTTATAATCACAAGAGACTGTAGAGAAAATAGCCCAATATTACTTATCAGACCTGCTCCTTCCTGGACTATGGGTTTTACCTGTTGCTTGCAGACATCTCCCAAGTAGGTCAGGCCCACAGCTCCTCCCCTGAGAGCCCAGCTCAGATGTTTCAGATGGAGAAAGAAGCCCCACAAAATGTGGAGGTGGGGAGATCGGATCCCACCTGAATCACTGGCAGTGACTGACTCAAGCTGTGAGGCGTGTAGCTTCCTACGTCTTCGAGGCATCTTTTAGGATTAAGCAGTTTAAAGTCTACATGGCTGAAAACAGTGGATTTCTTCTTTTTGCCAGTGCAGCTCTGGGGCACAGAGGAGGATGCTGCGATGTCTTGGGCAGCAACACCTAACTGAACTTGTTTCTGACAGCAGACCCTCTGTGGCTGGTGGCTGTAGAAAGAGCTACAGGTGTCTGCATCCGTGCAGGACTCTGAGAGAGAAATTCTTCTTTTCAAGCACTTGTGTTGAGCCAGTTTCCAGCAGATGACTCTACGGGAGAGTAATCCTCCAGCAGGATCCATGCTACCCAAACTGTTCTGCCCTTCAGGTGTTGGATGCAGACAGCTCCACACAAGCTGTCCCACCAGCCCTGGCTGCCTCCCTGCATGTTGGAAAATCTGCCCTTAGGAGTTTGAATGGGAGCAGACCCGGCCTGATAATCTGCCACTTGGAGTATACCAGGCATCTCATTTTCCAACTGGAAAAGTGTTTTACTTTAGCCCCGCTGATGAAAATTAATTGAAGACACATGTTCACAAGACCCAGAGGACATCTGTGTAAGCATTCAGTAAGAAGATCAAGACTAACTCACACCAAGAAGTCATCTGCTTAACCAGCATCACCTGTACTGCTGAGTACAGACATGTAGAAGGCAGCCTCGGGGTGCCAGGACACCCAGCTTTCATCTTTACCTGTGCAGGGAACAGCCCTGACTGTCCCCGGGTATGTTTTCAACCGTCACCTCTGCTGACATGCAGCCACCCCAGAGGAGACAGAGGCATTTGCTGAACAGCAGAAGCAGCCACTGGCTGGAGAGGGAGCCCCTATCTACTGGGACAGGCAATGGGATGAGCAGAATTCAAAAGCAGGCAGCTAATACAAAAGATGAGCAAAGCACACAGTAACTACAACCATGCAGCGTGGCCTGGGCTGGGAGATGTTTCCAGGCTCAGTGTGGGCTGTGGTGAGACGTTCAGAGGGATGACACATGGCAGCCAGCTCTCCTTCCTCCAACCGTCCCAGCCACGTGGCCTGGAGAAGATGGCTGTGGCTGGGAGGGTCCTACAGCCCTGTGTTGGCCAGGGGACTGCAGACACCCCCTGTGAGGTGGCATCCATGTGAAGGGCCCCTCCAGAAGGTCAAGAGCAGGGACAGACGAGAACTGGTCATTTTTTAGCTTGGAAAGCTTTCCTTTTGGGTCAATCTAACCTAAAATTTTTTGGGGGGGATGGTTCCCCCGTTTCCAAAACAGGGAAGAAAATAGAACAAAACTAAAGTAAGAAAACCTCGATCATACTTGGTCAAGCAGAACATTTAACTTGATCCAAGAGAAAAGATTTTGTTTCCTTTTCATGTGTTTCACTTATTGTGTTGGTTTTTTTTTAAATAGTAAGCTCATTCATTCATTCAAAAATAGTAAATTTGACATTTCACAGTGGAACAGCAGCTCAACACAATACATGGAACATTCTCAATTCAAAGTACGATTGTCATATTCTTTTTTTACACTTATTCTCCATCTTTTTTCCTCTGAAATTACCCACTGAATGTGATCCCAGTTCATAAATGGCTTCAGCCTCTGTGAGCTTTGGCCATGCTGCATTTTCACTGAATCAATGACCAGCTCGCCATGTCAGCCAGCATTACTGCTGCCACTGAGAAAAGGTATCTTCTTATATTTCATGAGCATTTCTGACACCATCTGGGGCATGCCCACCACCACCCCCAAGGTGAGACAAAATTTTTCAAACCTGAAGGTCTCAAATTGAGCTTTTGGGTAGAGTTTTGGGCAGCTGAAGAGAATGTCCCACAGTCGGGGCTGCAAGGGCGGACGGGCCAGCACCAATGTGCTGCTGCAGCCTCGGTCCTGCCGGTGAGCGCTTCCCATGGGGGAACAGATTGGGTAGAACATACAGGGTTTGCCTCATCAAGGCTCACCAGAGCTCATCTGGAATCGCCCTTGAGCAGTCTGAGGGACCTGTCTACTTCGGGATAGTTTGCACGTGGAAGTTAAAGCAAGTTAAATCCAAGTGTCAATTTAAATAGCGGTTGATCAAAGACCAAAAACGCAAGGCGGCATTACTCCCAGCTAAGAATTCAGCCTGCTGTCAAGTGTCCTCCCCGGCACCTCTCCCCGGCACTGTGATCTCTCCGTGGCTGTCGCCAGCCAAGAGCCAGAGCGCGGAGGGGACCTTTTGCTGAGCACACACCGGTGCTGTGGGCACCAGCGGGTCTACAAATGGGGCAGGCTGGGAGGGAGCGCTGGGCAGATGGCTCAGCCCTCCTCGCTTCTCGGGCGGTGGGAGCAGCCGTCCCTCCGCTTGCTGCTGCGGGGAACATGTGCTGCACAGACCCGGCTGAAAAATGTGGTGAGAACTCGTCCAAAAACTCAGTGCAGAAGGGCCTGCTTTTAAAACAGAGATTTTAAGGGAATAGTTTCATTGCTTGAAAAGTTTCTAGCCCCAAAACAAGAATTATTGCTCAGTTTTTTGTAGGAGAAAGCACTAAAAGCATTTCTGTGCACAAATCCCAAATGTAGGCTTTATCCAACTATTTTTCCATAGAAAATGCTTCTCAGTCTCTTGTCTGTTTTGATGTTGAAAATACCTGGTCTTGCTCACTGACAAAACTCCACCTCACAGACCCCCTCTCACTTCTATGGAAAACAGCATCGGACACTCAGCCAGGGAGAATCTTAGCACCCCTGCCTCCTGTGGATTTTGCTGCTGGCTGTAAGGGGAGCAAGACCCAGCCCAGAGCCCCGAGCACAAGCATTTGGAACCGGTTGGTCTGTATCCCGCTCCTCACTTCCTAGGGATTAAGGAAGAGAGGTGTTTAAAGATGTGGGCTGGTGGGATGAGCTGGGTCTGTCTCTGGGGCGTAGGCAGCCCCAGAGAGGCAGCTCAGCTCCACAGCAGGGTGAGGAGGCAGGAGGTCCCTTCCAGCTCTGGGTCCCACAGCACAACACTAGCCCCTTCTCCCAGGGGTTTATTCTCCAGCTTGGTCTCCAGAAGCCTCCTTGGAGGCTGCCCTGGGGCCATGGGCAGCACAGCCCTTACTTTGGAAAGGAAAGCCCTTACTCTGCCGGCTGGTTTAACGCACGAGAGCCTGCATTTCACGCTACAAAGCTTCTGCTTGAGGGCCTGTTTAATAAACTTACATCAACAGCTTTCTCCTGGTTCTCATAGATGCAAGTGATGTAAATGCAGTCCAGCCCAAGGAGTGTGTTCTTGGGCCAGAGCAGCTGGAAGTGGTCTCCCAATGCAGAGATAAAGCCTGAACCACTTGGACCTCATAGCTGGACCAAAGCCATAAACAGCTTTGGGAACACCTCAGTATTGATGCTTGCAGCTGGGCCAAAGGTATCCTGGCAACAGTGTGCTCCTGGCCATGGCCAGGACCTTCCCTGGGCAGGGTGAAGGGGCACAGGGCAACATCTCTGCTGAGCTTCGACGGGTGACTGGGTGCGCTGCAGGCTGTGTGGGAACTGCAGCTCAGGGCTGCCAGGGCAACTTCTCCTCTCCACAGCACTCACCTCCTTTTGGGACCAGAGAGTGAAAAACAAGTCCATCGGTCTATGTGCTCCGTTCTTTCCTCACCTGCTAGCGACCATTCTGCTGTTCAAGGTGGCATCTGAGCCTGCTTCAGAGCAGAAGCACATGAAAGCTGAGTTATGGAGAGACTCCTGACAGGCTGGCAGCAGTCTCAGTGACTCACTAACTTGTGATTTCCTCCGTGGTGGTTTTCCAGCACAGCTGCTGCCGGCCGCAGCACATGGCGAGCGCTGGCAGAGCGAGCACTGTGTCATTTCTCAGAAGGCCAGGCTCTGTGGGCAACCTGCGCATCGCCCATGCAGATCCCCACAGCAAACTCCAGTAATTGCCTCAGAGGATAACAGGCCATAAATCTGGGCAGCTGCACATGTGAGGCACGCATGGTCTGGCTCCTGGAATCAAAGCGCGTGTGTTTTTGCTGTTTGCAGTGGCTGAATGTGTTTCTCATTCTGGATTCCCCTTTTCAGAGGAAACTCCCTCCATCCCCCTCACTTCTCTCATCCTCTTTACGAGAGGACCTCAGGCACTCTGGAAACGTGGGGAGAGGTTTACACCATTCCCGTGAGACGTGTCGCAACTGCTTCGTGCTGCTTGACACACAAGGAAGCTGCACACAGAGCAACGGTGTAATTTTCTGCACAGAGCTTGCAGGAGGTGCTGGAGTAAATTGCAATTCTCTGGCTTCCCAGCCCCATCTTTTTTCTCTAGGTTTGAAATCATAGGATTTTTTTTTTTGTCCACAAATTTGATTGCAAAATGCTCAAACTCCCTGGATCACAGGTTTATTTGCAAACCTGAAATTCAGCTCTAGGGCCGCAGACAGATTTTGTGCAAACTCAAGGCTAAGGTTTGAGTGAAAGAAGAAAGAAATCTTTTTCTTCACAACTCCATGGAGGAAAAAAAAATGAAATTTAAAGAGGCTTTGTCAAACAAAACTTAACCTGGCCGGTCCAGGAACCCCGCACAAAGGGGCATTGTGCTCTGCTTAAGAAATAGGGAGTCCAGTCTGTCAAGACTGTGTTCTGTGCTGCCAGCGGGTTCAAGAAAGCTGGACTCAGGTAGCCAAATAACCTGATGACTTCATGTCTGAGAGCTGGGTAGAAAGTATCTTTTCCTTCCCGCTTCTTTATGGACGGGACTCGTCGGGACAGATCAGACTGCAAACACAGCTGGTGGGAGCAAGAGGGAAAACAGAGTCAGGGGAGCACGGCCAAGAGCAAACCCAGCAAGCGGGACTGATGGGCAGTGAAACTGCTGGCGGCGGGGGACCTGCTCACCCACGGGGATGACCAACTACGAACGCGGGGAGCAGGAGCAATCAGAAG
Source organism: Limosa lapponica baueri (assembly GCA_002844005.1). Classification (NCBI taxonomy): domain Eukaryota; kingdom Metazoa; phylum Chordata; class Aves; order Charadriiformes; family Scolopacidae; genus Limosa; species Limosa lapponica. The sequence goes on from KZ505674.1 coordinate 1,807,647, forward strand.
AAAAAGCGTGGTTGTTGAGATCAGCGATTGGGAGCACCAAATGCACTGGGATGGCTCAGCCCAACGCTGCGATACACGGTAGTGGCCCAGGAGCCATCCCTGGGGTTGGCCCTTGGAGGTGCCCGGCAGACCAGGGTGAGCAGGGTGCAGGCAGGGGGGAGCTGAGCATGGCTACCTGGGCTGTTCCTCCCAGCCGCCAGCAGCAGCGTGCTCAGGGAACACTGCCTGTGCACTCAGGAGGATGACACTCTTATTTCTGGGGGACTACTGGGGTTTCCTGACTTGACACACTATTGCATTTCCCTCTCTCCCCAACATCGAGCAACACACGCTGTTCCAGCTCACGTATTTCATTTGCTGCCTGAGAGCAGAGGGCACTGCCCACTGAGGACCAAGAAAACATTGAACAGACCTCCAGGTACCTTAGTGGGGGCTTGCATTTAAGTGCCTTAATAAGGAGCCTTAGGAATGGACTCTGGCCCTTGGAAGCCAATCAGTGCCTGTTCCCAGCAAAACCAAACCAGAGCAAACAAAAGCAACAGCTCAGATCCTGATGCAGCATGTGTGCACACCACCTGTATGGCATCCATACAGTCCCTTAGTAGCATCCTGGAAACCTGCAGCATACAAAGGGCTGCCAGCATCAAGATTTCTCAGTCCAGCCCATTGCAAAGACCCTCAAGCAAAACAAGTGGTCTCCCCGATCTGCACATTGCATGTGGTCTGGTGTCCCTCCCTGCCATTCTGGTTTCCCGTAACATACCTGAGACTTCAAGCCACACTTTAAATAAAACAGCTGTTTTGACCACTTATGAGGAGGCAGAGAACCCAGCCACGTTTTTCCAGCCATGGAAACCACATGAAAAGCTCTACAGGCAACTTTCCCCAGCATTCAGACTCTCCTTCATGCAGGCCAATCCCAAGGATGGCTTGGCCAGAAAAAGGAGATTTGCAGAGCTGCATGTCATAAATCCAGGGTTTCACTAACATTTGCCAAAGGATTTTCTCTCTTCTAGGAGGGTGCCTGAATCATCCTTGATGTGGGGTTAAGGAACAAAACAGACCAGGTCTTCACAGTCAACAGTATTTCTTTTCTGTTTCTCCCCGATGAAACTGTTAGTTGGGTTTCCAAATCCCTCAGAGGAAGATGCCTCCTTAAGTGTACTTGTCTAAATCCTTCCTATCCCTTACTTTTCATTCCTTCTAATATCCTTCCTCTTTTGTTTTCAGCTCTTCTTTTGCATTTTACTGCTGTCAAGCACAGCAGAAATACTGTTTCATTTATAGCTATAATTACCTCTCTGGTGTACATATAAGACTCTTGATCTAGTCTAATTTGTAGCCTGTGAAAAGTCCCCCTAGAACATAGCAGAATGAAACCTGCAGGTCATACAGGAACAACTTTGACTGTCTAAACAGCTAAACAGAAAACAAAGCCTTTTCTACCAGGTTTTAGAAAAAGCTACAGCTTTAACAGGGAATCCCATCTCTATGGAGAAATTTATAGGTTGTTTTAAAAATAGTGTAGAAAAGTAATCACTCCCTGCTTGGCATTCCCTGGAATTGAAAGCACTCCCACCACAAGCATTTCTCTTATGACTGAGCAAATGTTGTGCTATGGAAGTAAAAAATCGTAGGTGGCTTGTTTGTTCTGGGGCATTCAACATGACTAAGGTTTGGGGCTGCAGCAAAACCTGCTGAGAAGATCCTGTATCATAGCTCAGGTAGGTCGGCTACATAAGACAGACCTGTGGTAGCAAAGTAACTTCCTGAAGTTTTCTTCAGTCTCCTGACGGGAGAAAGAACTGGGAGCATGGGAGGCCAGAGATGGGCTTTCTGGGCTTGATGGAGTGAGAGCACAAGCCACCCATTCTGCTGAGCAGCAGCAGGGCTTGAGAAGATGGGCTTGATCCCTGGGGGTTTGTCCCATGGCCTTCAAGGACCCTGGGATGGTGATGCAGATGAAATGCTGCCCTGGTTTTAGCCCCTTGGGAGACCGGCTGAAATGAGAGGCCTCCTCAAGCTTCAGCCAGTGGAGCCTGATGGCGCCTTCTGGAAGACATGGGTCTGCTTTCATCAAGCAAGAGAAGAAAAACAAACAGGCAAACTAAAGAGATTTCCTCCGGTATGAAGCTTTCTCAGAAAGACCTGAAATTACGCTGTGCAGCAAAATATTATCTGTTTAGAGAAGACTTTTGCTTCTCTGATGAAAATACTGCGGGTGGGCTTTCGAACATCCAGTTTAAGGGCTGGCAGGCACTCAGAAGCAGGTGAATTCATGGCAGAAGTTTCCCATTAGCTGGGAAAAGCATGACCTCTTGCACCTCTGACTCAGCCTTGATTACAAGAATGTGCAAATGGTGCTGGGGATCGTCACCCCTCCTTCAGCCCTCTCACTCCCACACACCGGGGGTGGCTGGCAAACTTTTGCTGTGCCGTGGCCCATACCTTCGCTGTTTCCACAGCCATTTGCAACCTTGGTAAAGGACCTGGATGGGCCCACATAGTCTTGGGGACTTCATTTTGTACTGCGCAGAAGGTGGGAAGGATGGCTTCTGTTCAAGCAGCTGGGCTGGCCAGAGATGCGGGTTGCACTGTGAGAATGGTGGGCTGCAGGCTGCTGTGCCCCCCCAGGAACGAGTCACCTCTCCCACATCAGCCTCCTTGCTACCTTTGCAAAAAAAAATAATCCTCATGTAAAAAACATCCTTTACTGCTTTAACAAGGCTATTAGAGAATAGTTTAATTACTTCATTATGCACCACTTGCCTTCTCCCTTGCTTTTGGGCTGCACTAGTAATTTTTCTCCCTCTGGATTAAAAAGATTTGTTTTTCTGGTAGATGCAGAAAAACTGCATTTTGTTCCTGCTCTATTATCTGGGCTTCCCATTTGCCATTAAGACTGTTTATCACTTTTAATGGCTGTTCCTTTCTCTCCTCACAACACGACAGATGAGGAGCACTGCCATATCCTGAGCAGTTCTGCAGAGCAGCAGAGACCCTCGTCTCAGAGCTGTTCCCGGGCCAGGGCTCATCAATAGCTGCCACACTGTGACTGCCACTCTGTGTCAGCTCATTTACCCACTCTTGTGTGTTCAGTCCCTTCCCTATAGCACAGCAGTGCCTTTGGTATCTCTACTAACACAACCAGGGCTAAAAACCTGTCTTTTTTGCCCCAAACAGGTATTACACAAAGCTGGTTTCATGATTGGAGGCAAAACTCCTATTCCCCTCCTTGTTTTTAAGCTCAGCTGTGAGAAAAGCCTGTAGAAGGTGAATGGGAAAGTGTGACAGCAGTCAGAGCTGCGTTCCCTTCAGAGAACCTGGCTCCAGTGTGGTCTCAAGCAGGGCTCAGCCCCCTGCAGCGAGTTGCTCTGCCAGAGCTGGCTTAAAGGATAGACCAAGCAGGCGTCTACCCACCCCCAGGAAAAGCTTGGGCTGCTAAAAAGCAAGCTTGCTGAAGTAAAATATTTATTCTCAATTTCCTGTTAAATTTGGCAGGAACAATGAATTTTTTCTTGTAGTATTTTATTAGGAGATAGGGATTTAATGGGAAAACCCAGCAAAACATAATCTGCCTCTCCTAGCAAACAGGGTAAGTCCAGGGCCACGCTTCCCTCTCCCAGCTTTAACAAGGACATACCCCTTGGCTTTACCCTTGGACGTTGCAGAGAAACCTCTGATCCGGTGGCTGGAGGCACGACTTCACAGCCAGCAGGTCGTTAGCAACAAGCCCCTCAAAAATACCTTGTGGAATGGCATTTAGGGAAATTAACTACCTCTGGCAAGAGCAGCCGCAGCGCTAAGGTCACCACGTAAGCCGGCTCGCCTGGCACCACTCTAGCCTTTGCCAAGCAAGCCAGAGTCACGGCCAAGCTTTCAGACAGCGGCGTAAATGCAGTCCTGAAACGGCCTCTGGCTTGCAGCAGGCAAAGAAGGTAAAACACAGTGGCTTATTTTCTAGTTGGAAAAAAGCTAGAGTGAAATACCTTTGTGCTGCTTTGACAGAACTGGTAAGTTATTTTTTCTCCCTACTTTCCTGTAAAGCACCAGAATCAAGTTGACATACGAATGTGCACCAGTGACCCTAGTGCAACAATAGACACTGCGGACCCCCCCACTTAGGCTTGGTTGTAAACCTAGTGCTTTGTATGAAATATTACAGAGTGATTCATCACAGGGTAATTAGGCTTTAATCCAACTACAGATTTATCCACTCAATGATTAAACCTGTCCTGGTTGCTAAAGATCTCCTAATAACAGAGGCACTGGTTTTTTTGTTCTAATTTGGAACATTTAAGTCCCATATCAAGCTATTAACATGAATTGAAGGTTGGTTTATAACATAGAGAAGCAATATAAAGCTGTCAGCATTCATTTTGCATTGGGCAGTGTGAAAACTGTCAAATTTACCATGCCACCACCTTGCCACACAGTTTGTCTCAGGAAAGCTTTTGATAGCTCCCTGCCTCCTCTTTTCATCCAAGCACATCCCTTTCCCCAAACCTTTCTCCTCAGAGGCTTTTCTCCAGGAGCACAAGATTATTTGCAGTACGAGAGGGCAGCAAGCTAGAGGCTTTGCATCTCCAGAGACACCCATGAGTCAGTCCTAGGCCAGATGCCACCCACGTAGGTTTATCTCCATTTTCTATTTAGAGCCTCTCATTAGAGTCCATCACTTTTCTGTCACCCTCAGTCTGATCTCAGAGACTCTCATCTCACCTCCCTTTCTTCTCATCCCTAACACAGAAGCTCCTGGACCACAGCCAAAAACAAAGCTCCTATCCCCAGAAGAGCCTCCCTGCCTTAGAGCATCCCATCCCCATCTCCCTCCCATGGTAGCAATCCAGGCTGCTTCCCCTGCCAGCTTTTATAGCCAGGATATCCGTGTAACTCACCCAGCTCAGGTGAGCTCAATTATCCTTAACGTGACACACCAATGGGCCTTATTTACCAATTTTGCAGTCCCTCCTCTTGGTTTAAACGTAGCCTTACACATCAGGCAGTCAGAGGCCAGCAAGATCTGTGTTTCCTGTGCTGTCCCAACACAAAGTGAATCAAGAGCATGTCAATAAACAGTCTCCATGCAGGACCTCACCGTGCTTATACCATGCAAACACTTTTTCTGCACTAATGGAAAGCTTATCGCCTTCCTTGAAAGATCTCACCTTTTAGTTTAGCTTGCAGAGGATGAACACAGTGAGCACAGAGCCCCTTCAGCAAGCAGCCTTATGAATACTGTGGATCCTGCAGAAAATTTGGGGACGCACAGCATAGGGGGACCAGGATTCACTCAGGAAATGAGCTCCCATCCCTTTGGCAATTCAGGGACTGCCAAATAGAAGCTCCCTCCACTGCCAGGAAGGCAGCTGGCTTGTGCACATGGGAGGAAATCCTGCTACCTGCGAGCTTTCCACTCCCTGCTGGGGAAAGCAGCCAGGGCTTTGCACTCAGCAGGCCAGACCATCGCTGGGCTCTCTCCTGAATTTCCAGCTGGCACATCCTGAGCCAACAGAACCCGGTTCCCCGGAGCAGCATGTCTCTGCGGGCAGACTCGCAAGGTCAGGCTGTGCCACCCCTTGTTGGCAGCACTCCTGCCCTGGGGTCCGTCTCCGGCGAGGAGCGGAGTTCTCTGTGCCCTGGGGTGCCACTGCCCCTGGAGTCAGCTCTCACGGATGGGATTTTTTCACCTTGAATTAGTTTGCCCCAAACCGATTGTGAATACAATGGAAAGTTTCATGCTGTGCAAAAAGCTCCTTCCCATAAAGCAAACATCTACAGATGGAAAGTTTTCATCCAGCCTAACACCAGAGCTGGGAAAGCAGGGCTGCACAGCCACCCCAGGAAAGAAAACCCTGCAAACTGCTGTGCCCACAATGCAGGGGAGAGGAGAAAACAGCTATATGGGAAGCACATGAGTGTGGTGGACAGAGACCACCCTGCAAAAGTCCCATTTACAGTTGTTGCCCAGTACACCCCAGTATGCCGCCCAAAGTGCAGGTGTTGGTCTGTGTAACCTGCACGGGCTGATAACATGCCTCCATTTGAAAGGACATCCCGCCCCCCTCCTCCCTTTTCAACTCCATCCATTTTGTGTATTTAATGGCTTCAAAGACACTTGTGCTAACGGGCTAAATCCTACCTAGTGAACAAGATAACCATCCTTGTGCACCAAAGCCTGCAGCAAAGTCAATATTGACAGAGCTGTCCTGGCTGCATCCTGCCTGGCTGGGACTCCCAGGTGCGCAGCAAGGTTCTCCTCTGGGAACTGCTCTGGTGGGGACCAGCAGAGATTAAGAAACAGGAGCCGCAGAGCGTGTTAGACAGGAACAGTGACAGCAGCATGGGGTTTCGCAGCTCCTCAGACACAAGCAGTTCTGTCAGCTATCAACATATAGGAAAAGTTGTGCATGTAAATTACTTGCAGGCCAATGTGTGCATTATTGGTTTTAATAATCAGTTGCAAATGGAAAGAGTGATCCAGTAATTATCCCCATGTTACAAAAAAACCACACATAAGCCATAGGACATGACAAGTCTGCTGATGGAAACAGCCTGTAGCTTTAGTTTCTCCTTCTGCCTCACGGTATTTTTCACTTGTTCTTCTATCCCAAACACATGTTCACCTTCCAAGTGCTGTGAGGCTTTCTTTGCAAAGCTCCCAGGCTGAAAGGCCAGTCCCCAGGGGTGCGGACAGTCCCACTGGAGCTGGTATCACCCCCTGCTGAACATCACACCTGGCTGTGGTTCACCTCAGCACACTGCTCACAGACCAGGCTTAGGGGTTTGTGGTCCTGCAGCCCACTGGAAATACTCCCCCGGGGTCAGACATGAAAGAACTAGAGACAGGAGGTCTGGGGTGAACCCCAGCTCTCCCAGAAGCGTGTTGTGAGGCACAAGGGTCTCGTGCACAGTCGGAAAGGAAAGGCAACATCGGGTCGTTTAAGTGAGGGATCACACACCGCAAATAGCAAACTTCCAGAACAGCAGCTGCTACCAATAGTTTGGAAGCAGCTTCTGCACTGAAACAGCAGTTGAGCAGTCCCGAATGATAAATGTTGAAAGGAAAAGTCAGTTCAAAGAGAAACACTGATCTTCCCCCGAAGGAAAAAAACCCTTGGGGAGAAAGAGAGATAAAGATCATAAACAATTAAAGAGCAATGGTTACTGAATATACTACCCCTGTGATTAGGGCTCCTGAATCTGTTTATCAGGAGTGGGATGGGTGCAATGAATACTGCATAGCCAGAAGCACCCAAATTGTTGATGAATCATGAAGAGCTCTGTCAAAACACAGCTTTTCTGCAAATGGAAATCCTAGTGTCCCTAGCATTATTGGCTACTCCAAACAGGAAACCTTTAGTGTGAATTTCATGGTAAACATCCACCTCCAGCATTTAGTTCTGCCCTTCAGAGTGAAGACAGGAGAAGTGAGTTTGTTCAGCCAGAGCCTTTTCCGAGCCCACCGTGGAGAACAGGATTTGTGATGAGGTCTGTTTTCAGGCTGGACTCAATGGTTAACCAGTCAGATTAATAAATGCCAGAAGGAGGAAATAACAGGCAAGTTAAACAGAGGAGAAAAATGTCTCCCCACCTGGCTAGATAGCAAAAGGTTACAAGAAATCTGTGCCTTGTGGATAATTCTCCCCAGCTTTTATTTAATGTTGTTTTAGAAGGGTTGATTGCAGCATCTTTCCAGTACAAAGGTGGTGGGGTTTTCCATGCCGGCATGTCTTGGAGGATCCCAGCTATTTCCTTCTCTCTCCTCACTTCCTGGTGGAAATGAAAGACAGGACACCTGCCAGCTGGCAGGAGTTCTTACTTCAGCAGTATTGTCTGATGAAGGATGCTTGATTGTAAAACAACACTTCTTTTGTTCCGTGGGAAAGTATTGTATTTTTACCCATTTATTGTTGAAATTTTCTTTTTTTTTTAAATATTTTGCAACATCTCATGCCATATTTCCAGCTGTTGCAGAACAGGGGTGTCCAAGCACTCATCTGGGTTTGTAAGGAGCTGGAGAGCTGTGCCCTGCAGAAAGGAGGGGTGGTTCTAGGTACATGCAAGAAAACCAGTGGACCATTGAGTGGATGGAGGTCTGGGAGAAGCTTTTTGTTCCTGTGATCCACACTAACCCACTTGCTGCCCTTATGTGAGGATGTATTTGAGTATTTAGATAATAAGCCCTCTGTTCTTCATGCTTGGAAACGGAGTCCAAAATAGTTACATGGAGCATGTCTATAGTGAAGGCGACTACATGGCTACGTGGAGACGCAGGGACACTCATGATACTGTCAAATGCCCTAGCTCAGATGTCACCAGGGACAGATGAAGGTCCACCTGGGCCATCTGTCCTGGTAATTACCTTGTGTTTTGGGAGCGCTGATCTGTGCTCTGTGCCTCAGTGACATGCCCACTTACAGCAGTTCCCGATTTCCAGCTATCCAGCGTATTCACCTGCACTGCCATCACAGCACTGCCTACAACACGGAGCACAGAGATTTAGTGACACTGTTAATCAGATTAAAGTCATGCAGGTAAATAGCAACTTAGTCCTTACACATATATCCCACCTTCCAATTTTGTTGCAAGAGCCTCTATATAAAAAGCTGGAAAAGCAAGAGACTAACATGAAACTGAGCCTGTTCCTGCTAAAATTCCTGGTGAGTTTAGACTAGTGAAAACAAGCTCCTTAAAATGGAAAAACACTGGCTACTTTCTAGAGGTTTTTGTCCCTACACTGTCTACTTTTGAGTATTTCAGTCTTCTCTCCCAGGCCAGACTAACAGATGGCTTCTAAGACACTTTGCTGACTGTACCCACCGAGATACTGAAACTGATGAACCAAAGGAAAGCCAGTGGGAAGTAATTCTGGGACTCTGTGGGCGATTTCTGCTACACAAAAGCCTATTGCTCCAGCTCTGTCCTTAACACAAACGCAGCAGGCCCCATCCCTGCATCCAGCAGCCGCCACGTGCTCTCCCTGGACAGAGGATGATGGCTTGTGCCCGGCGGGCACGGGGGGGACAGGCTCCTAGCTGGGACAGGCTCAATAAGGCTCTTGTTTTATTCAGGCTTGTGGCTCAGTTGTGTCCTGGAACTCTGGAGCCCTCTGCTCATCCTGACACAAACCTGGGAATGAAAAAAGATGACAAGGCACAGGAAATTTTTCTCTATGAGCAGAAAGGATGTGGGGATTATACTGTGCTCCTCCAACTCAGGGAAAGCTGCTAGAAGGGAAAGAATAGAAGCTGTTTAACAACCGTTGTTTATTGAGGCCCCAAATATATAGCATTAAACTCGACAGTAAAAGCAAAAAGGCAAAACTCAAGGTGTGTTACCTGCACTACCAGCACATGCAAAGACAAAGCTGTGTGTTTAACAGGGAGATGACACTGACCTTTAATGCTGCTGAAAAAAGTGATTGTTCCCTAAGTAAGAGAGCTGCTGAATAATATATTCAGTGGGTTTTTTCCTTCAGGTATGTGAACAGCTTTTGACTTATTTTCGTGCATCTACTTGAAATATTTCTGTAGTCTGACTGAGCCTTGGTTTGGAAACAGTTTTTCAAGTTCTGTGCAAACACTTGGTATTCAAAATTGGAGCGGTCTGGTTATTTTAGATTGGACACATAAGTCAGGTATCATGATTTCTTTGGCCAAATGAATGCAAAGCTTGGAAAAACTTCAAATGGTTATTTTTATAGGTTTCAAACTCACTTTAGGTAAACATTTGCTAATGACTTCAAATTGACCATGCCAGTAAGCTAATTTCCTAAAAATGCAACAGAAAATGAATACAAAAGGATTGCAAGTACTGCAGTCAGCTGAAATGCAGACCGGGGCAGACTTTGATGCTATGGAGATCTCTGTCTGGCTGCACAAAAATTCAAGTGTCCTTTCAACAGGACCTGTGGTTCCCTTAGCCTGTCATTGCTACGATGTGCTGAAATCTGCAGAGTCACACAGCTCTGAGCCCTGTGCAGCTCCATCATCACATACTGTTATCACGCTGGATATATCGAGTAACAGTGAAAATGCACAGGGCCCGCAACAGGAGGGTAGTCCTACATCAGAGGGTGCTCGTGAACTCATCTTTTCTTTCAAACAAGTTAATCCCAAGTATTAGTCACTCTTGCCAAAAAGTATTGATCTGCTCTGCTACTGGTGACACACAGGTGCCCCGGATGCACAAACTCCAGTCCTGCAGTAGTGCCTGGATGTCACCCTGAAGGCTGCAGCTCTTCCATGTCATCCAGAAGTTTTGCTGACCGTAGCTATAGGCACCTCTCCTGCCTTTCACTTCAGTGCACAGCACCCGCCTCACTAACACTCCACATTGCTACGCCCCTCACCCCTCAGTCCTGGGTCTGAACAGGACCTACACCAGAAATGACCCATGAGCCAGGGGCTGCAGAGATACTCATACAGTGAATGCGCATTTTACATTTTTGGGCTAAAAAGATATTTGTGCCACAGTCCCTTTGAGGCTCTTTTCCATAAGCACTGTTTGCTCCCCATCGCCTGGCTGCAAGGGAAGGTGGGGAAGCTCATGCAAACATGAGATGACAGGATCTACTACACTCATACAGTGCTGTGGCTCTCTCCATAAGCACCAAAGACCCCACAGATAATCTATAGGAACTTTCCAATGACAGAAAATATCGGAGGAAACCACTACAAGAGCAATGAAAAGTTGTAAGATCTCTGAAGGAAAAAAGCCTGCCCTCCTCAGAGCCTCTGTCCTAAACTTCCCGTGCCCCCTGCACTCCACCAGTCCTTGTCTCTAGCAGCTGAGCACATCGCTGCAAGGGAGGACAGTCCCACGTAAGAACAGGGCTGTCATCCCTCATGCAGAAAGGTGGTGCTCAGAGCCCAAGCCCCTGGCTGGCCCGTGGTGACACACGGCCAGACGCATCAGGCAGAGGAGCTGTAGGTGCGGCAAAGGCCACATTTGTAATAAAATCTTCTAAGCACACATTTTATCTCTCAGTCATAACAACAAGCTTCTTTCCTTAGACACCCACTTTTTTTTTTTTTTCCCCAGTCTATCTGTAAAAACATGAAAATTTCTTTGTGACATGGTGGAAATGAAAGCACAGAGCCTGATATTTAAAGGTTAAGATATATTGGCTTAATCCTGTCAGAACTTTAATGTAGATTATATAGGGACAGGCAATGACCAGAGGGAGGGAGAGAGGTGTAAATAATCCAGAGGAGTGTGGACTTGTTGGCAGGGTGGATTTATGCCCTGTCTTAATAAAGTGCCCTTTCATCTCTGGAACCTGGGCCCAGAAGCCAGTCTAGACAGGAATTAATGGGGCTCCTTCTCCACTTACAGTTCTCAAGGTTTCCCAACACCCAGTGTTCTCAAATACAGCGGGGAAGTGCAGATTTACAGGATACACCAAGAGCTCAATCAGCCATGGATACTACTTTTTGCACTGTGCTTTTAAACGTTAGCTCTGACCACTCACCCAGGAGGGTCTGCTGCTGGGCCAGGAGACAAATTAAAATCACTTACTACAGCCTCTTTATGTGATTGCCACCCTAAGATGAAGGCAGGCAATTGGGAGCCTGTTGTAAAGAGATGGGCTAGGGCATGCCAAGAAAAGAAAATACTGTTGTGTATTGCTTTGGACCAGGTCTTGGTTCTGCGTGGATGCCATGCCAAGGAGCATGAGTTACTCAAGGCAACACAGCACTAGGGCCTGCAGACACTGAGTTGCATAAAGTCTCCTGTGGTTAAGGAAAATTGTCTTATTTTCTGCTTGCAATGAACCTTCCTTTTGTTTATTTGTCCCCCCTAGGGGGGGTCCAAAAGTGTAGGTGGGGATAGAGGATTCAAAAGCATTTCTCAGTGAAGGATCTGAGATTTCACTGGAGTGCGCAGTCAAGAGAAACAAGGAAAGCTGTGAGCAAAAACGTACACATCCAATGTGATTTAAAGCATTTAAGCAAAATTCTTTGGAGAAGGGTTTGCTAGGGATTACAATTTCTTGAACTCTTCAATTGCTGTTCCTGGGAAAAGGGCACATCTTAAACTCTCATCTGCAGCTATGCACAAGGACCCCCAGATGCAGAGACATTCAGCTCCTAATTTTACATCTGTTTAATTTTCAGCAACGGGAGACAGGGAGCAGCAGGACGCACTGCCGGCTATTAAGAAGCCCTTTTATTATGCAAAATTTGCATCTTGTCTAAGTACAAGGACTCCAACCAGTAAAGACAGAGCCAGTTAAAGAAAAGGAATTGGAGAACAAAGTGGTCTCTAAAGGCACAGCAAGAGGTAAGAGCCCACTGCATTCAGTGATGGACAGTGTGACAGGTTCTCTTCCCAGGGTGTTTCTTCTGCAGGCACTTGGACAGTACAGATGGAGGTGGCAAAAGAACTTCCTCCTGGGAACTCAATAGCTCTCTGCTAGGCAGAAAGGCTAGCCCAGGACTATGCAATTTGTAAACTCTTAAATTAAGACATCCAAAAGCCACAGGCAAAGTGTAAGCAGTCCTCTGCATGGTATTTCATTCTGTCTATAAAGCCGAGCACTCAGATTGAAAAAACATTGGCTTCTCTTCGTGATGGCTACCCTGGGCTGCCCAGCATCATGCCCAGTGCAGCAGGAGCCCTCTCCTTCCTTTTCCTCTTCCCTGAAGGATCAGTTTTGCACAAAAGCTCATGGTACTGCTCCACGAGGCTCTCATACCTAGGGAAGGAAGGGTAGCAGAAGCTTTGTGTTTGAGGAATGACGCCTGTGGGAGCATGAGTGATAGGAACAGCTCCACCAGTTAGATAGCAATTGCCTTCTTTGCCCCAACCCAGGAATCTCCAGGGGCTGCTACCAGAGAACTTGATTTAAGTGAGCTCCAGGCTAAAATGCAACCTAGCTCCTGGCCTGGTGAAAAGCAATGTTTCCTTCCTATGCAAGAACCAGCAGTGAGGTCCTGGGAGAGGAAGCACCCAGGCTCAGCCAGCTCACTTCAGGAGTATACACATTTTGCCACCTGCCGAGTTGTGCCATCTATCCCATGTGGGACTCCTCAGCTACAGCAGGAAACGTTAGAGGCATTAGAATTAAGGAAGGGCGTGGAAGAAGATCAAGGGCTTCTTTGTCATGCAGGGTTTTGCGCATTAGTAGAATTCATTAGTGGAGTCTGATAATAAAGAGCAGTAATAAAGTGCATTAGACCACCTCTGCGCCTCCAGAGCTGTGCAAAGCCAGCCTGCAGCAGGGTGCAGCTTTGGGCTCACGTCGATCATCTCTCAGCCTGCAGCCAGAGCGCAGCGTTTGCCTGGTAGCAGGGGAGGCCCAACATGGATGAAGCCTTTCTGCCCTGAGCAGAACTAACGCCAGTCAGTGCAAACCCCTTCTCCCAGCCGTGTTCTCCCAAGCCGCCCGCCTGGGTCAGCCGTGACTAAGCTGTAGCATGAAGGAGTGCAGGCAGCAATGCACGTGCAGGGTGAACCTTACCTCTCACTGCTTCAGTCCCAAACCCTTGCCACCTCCGTGGAGGCAGGCTGGGCTTCTTTCTTCCAGGTCCCACTCCACAGACAATTTATAAGCTGGCACAGACTCTTCTGAGATTGTACCATGGATGCTCCAGTGTGTTTTGGGCTCTGTGCTGGCCAGCTTTTGGTTCCCAGCTTCAGTCTTGCCAAGGGCTAGGTGCTGTGGTGTGGGAAGAGCAGAGCCAGGGAGGCAATGCCGGTCTGCAGAACGGGGGGAAAATCTTCCATTATACAGCCCCTCCTAAGAGCTTCTCCCCTCTGTGCTCACATGGCAATTTAAAACTCCCCACTCCCTGTACAGTAAGGGAGACCCAGAGAAGTGGACGGGATGTGGATGGCATTTCACATAGCAGGACAGCCGGGAAAGCCCCAGGCCCTGACCTGGCCAAGCACCCTGTGGGTGGCACAACCAGCCCTGCTGCCTGCAGCTGACGAGGGTCTCCCTGTTACCCCCACGACACCTCACTGCTCTTCCGTCCACCCAGGAAGACCTGATGCTGTCTTGGGGATGTGTTAGTGAAGGCTCAGCCTGCAAGGTCTCTATTTACAACCCTTTTGGCACCTGCAGCTTTTCTCTGCTGGGCAAAAGAAGGTGTTGGGGACAAGACCTAGGGCACTTTATCACACCAGCCTCTCTGCAGTTTTTGGGGCCAGGTGGCTGCCATTAGCACATGCACATAAGGCAACCTTTCCCCTGTCGCTGCCGATGGGAAGCTGTCACCTGGCACTCCAGCACCCTGACACACGCTGTCCCCACCTGCCCTGTTTCCTTCGGCTCTGCCACCCACCTGGTGCCAGGCTGAGGGGCTGTGCTGGGGGATGAGCCCTGTGCTGAGCCAGGGCAGGAGGGGCTGGGCTTTCCAAGGAGCAATTTGGGCTTATGCCCCCCCCCAGAGCGCACGGGCAATTTGCACAACTGAGCGAGATGCTGCCCATTGTGGGGCAAAAGGGGCTGGCTTGAGCTCTTCCTCCCACCTGCGCTGTCCCCTCCCGCGCCTTGCAGATGCTAATCGGCTGTGGGGGAGGCTGCCTCCAGACCCAGGGATGCCTGCAGGGAATTTTCCTGGCCCCCTCAGCTCCGACAAGCATCCATCAAGCAAGAATCAGGGCTATGTGTTCCCAACGGCTGCAGGTGTTTGGACCCCAGCTCCTGTGTTTAATCCAGTGGTGCTGGGCTCTTGGTGTACTCATAGGGAGGGCGAGGGGAAGATAGGGAGTGAGGAAATGTGAAGACATCTAAAAAGTATGATAAACCTGGGGCTGGATGGGATGGACCCTACACTATAATGAGACAAACATGGCCTGTGCCCTGGGAGCAAACCTAGCCCAGCAGAGGTGTCTGCACTTCTCTGGGTCGGCCAGAAGTGAGAGGTGCTGCAAAAGCCATGATGCTTTATATACCCTGCACACTCACAGCCCTCTACCCCATCAGAGCAAGGTAAAGAGACCCAGGAGCAGAGGCGTCCCACGTCCACTTTCTTTACAATCCCCTAACAGCCTGGGCACTGCAGTCTCACTGCTGACTGCCCACTTGCTTTTGAGGACAGTCACCACTGACTCCCGCTTTCAATCAAATGAAAGGTTGTCAGAGTGTGCCAGGGAGGGGCGGGAGCTCTCTGGGGGTGTCCTGCAGCTTCACAGGGTCTGTTCCAGTGCTGGTATGCTGCCTTGAGCACAGCATAATGACAAGGCAGGATCTCAGCTCAGGGGAAGGAGATCTGGGTTGTCTGGGGAGGTAAAAGCACAAGATAATACTAGTGTTAGAAAAAGGAGCGTGGAGCCACAGACCCTCAATGTGTGGTAAGCAATGGGGTCTCCCCAGAGGGACCTGTCTTCAGCCAGTTGCAACTGAACCTTTGGTCCCAACGGAGCAACTATTTCAGGAGCTTGAACCAATGATGTGAGTTAAAAATTACTGTTAATCACTGAGCCCTGTAATGCTGAAAGTGCTGCATAACAGAGGAGGTGCGTGTGTGAAACAAAAGCCTACAATTCAATTCCAGCAGTGATTAAATTGGCGGAGGTTGTGTCCTGTAACGCAGCATTATGGAAGACAAGGCAAACAAGATTAACCCACATTGACAAGGCATTTATCCACAGCTAAGAAGAGACCCACGCCACAGCACCTCTGTCCCACAAGTTTACACCAGCCCACAAGAGTCTAATCCCTCATGGCCTGTCAAGCTATTAGGCAAATCTTTGGCTCTCATTTGCCTAATCCAATAGCCCCTAGCTTCATAAGAAAGACCTCCTAGGGGGCCTTAACAACCATGTTTGTTAGGCCTTATATAAGTAAACAAAGCTCTGAAAGCCAAACAGATTCCTTTTCCATCTGGGATCTCAACACCCTCTTAACCTGGAGATAAAACCAACAGGCAGGAAAGGAGGATGCATTTATAACAGGTTGAGTTCTGCCTCCACAATAAGCAGCATCTGAAGGATTTTGCCATCAGTAGCTCTACATCTAACACTCGTTGCAGGGAGGCCAGGTGCCTGATTTCATCCCAGAGCCTTCGTATCATCAGGGATTTATTGAACAGCTGAGGGGACCACAGCGCCCATTGCCTTTTCTGCCAGCTTCAGTGGAGGAATAAGCAGTGCTAAAGCATCCTTTCAAGACCAAGCTGCTTTGTGTGCATGTGCGAGCATTGCCAGGAGACCAAACACTTTCACAGGCTTGTACACCCAAATCTACCAATGCTTTCTTGGAAGCCCTCTAAATATTTTTCTGAATCTGACCACTGGCAGTGATACCTCTGACATTAAACAGAGTACAGGTGTTTTCTAGTCCTTGAATTTTAGGACACCACCACCTCTGCTCTAGGGATATATGCCTCCCTGGTGTTTTGGTCAAGGATCCAAACTGTCTCAAGGCTCCCGGGATCTCCCAGGGCTGAGCGCTACTCTTATCTCTGAAACATCGTTAAGAATGCCCTTGACGATGGGGTTTGCTCCACAGTCAGGCAAACCTTTAGGGAGGATTCAGGCAGATGAATAGTCACTCAAGGCTTGGCTGCTTACCAGGCCTCTGGGGATTTGGAAACTAAGCTGAAAATACCACAGAAAAAGGTTTCCTAAGGGACCTTTCCATTTAGCCCAAGTGAGGCTGGCGTCAGGAAGCCACCATCATATTTTGTCTCACTTCCTCCACAAAGTGCATGTGCAAAGGCAGAGCAGAGAGTCCACTTGAAGGAGAAACACGTGGCCAACAACACAGAGAGGTCCAGTGAACCGGAACACAAGGACAAACACCTCGATGGAGGATGACACATGGGGTGATACAAACAGGCACTAGAGTGACAGAGACCCTCCAGGATCTCCTGGCTTCCTGCTGCCTCCCCTGACCCCAGGCAATTTGGAGATGAACAGGTTGTGGAGGCAGCAGAAGAGCCTTTGCTATGCTGTCAGTACCAGCCCTCTCCATGCAACTGTCTCGGCACTGTGCAGGCCCAGAGGGTGCACGCACATTTCCAGAGCCATGCGCAGGCTGGCAAATCCATAGGGTCACGGAGTACTGGCAGTCAAAGCCTGGCTGCCCTGGGCATGATGGAGGTTGGCTGGCTGGGTCCTTCCCTCTGTAGCTCATCTCTTAGAGACAGCATCATCTCTCTGGGCACTGACACAGGTCTGTGCAACACACAGAGGGTAAAAAGCAGTTCACTCTGCCACCACATGCATGATAATTTCAAGGGAGAGGGCATGACTGAAAAGTGAGCATTTTAACTTAAAAATGTAAAAAGTCTTCAAGATGTTTTTTGGCCATCTGAGTGCCTAACCTCTGCCCCCCGCCCAAGGTCCAGGCATATAGTATGAAATGTTACTTGTTTTCCAGCAGTCCAGAGCAGAGGTCCCTTGGAGACCAGTGGTGAGCAGGGACCTGATCCAGCACTGTAAATCCTTCACATCCACCAGCTGAACAGCTGTTCAGGTTAGGTCTCATTTATATGCAAAGAAGCTCAGCCATCAGAAAGGATCTCTAATGATGCAAATCAGTCGTGTGTCATCCTAGCAATGAAAGTCAAGGGAGCCCTTACTTGCTTGAATCCAGCACATTTCAGTAAAAGTGCCATTTAGTAAAAGAAAGGGGATTTTTACTGTGGAGTATGGCCCACCACCCTCACTTACTTTCCAGCTGAGATCACAGCTAAATCGCTTATCTTTACATTTTCATACAAATCTGATTATCCTTGAACAGCTAATTGTTTCATAAGTGTCACTTGGAAGCTATCCATTTCCAGCACAAGTAAAGAAATTGCACTATAAAACTGTCTACCTTCGCCATGAGTCACTTTAGCACATAGGATGAATATTTGGCATTCTTCACTTTTTCAGATTAACTTGCATATTTATTTTGGAAGAAAAAAATGGACAGCTTTAATTCCTTCCCATCAGAATTCCTCATATTTTCTTAGCTTATTGAAACTTTTTTAATAGACCTTACAGTATGTGAATACACTATATAGTGACTGCTGCTGCTGGAGACATTCACCTCTCCTTTCATGTAAAGAAAAAGCTAAAAAATATTTGTAAGAGTGTTTGATACTTTAAGACAGTCTGTAAACCCTACGGATTATGTCACCTGCCATGAAGAAAGGTATCAGCCCTCTGGCTGAGGCCATGGAAACATCAAGAGAGGACTTACAATCAATGTTTCCTGGATGAAGGGTGTGTTTCTCTTCCAAAGAGCAATTCTAGCATGTTGCAATTAAGTTTCTTAAAGATCTGTTCTCAGCCAGGCTGGGAAAACCCCTGGAAAAGAAAAGAAAGTTTTGGTCTTCAGAAAGCAAATCAAATTTCCAAGGACAGGAGTCAGTAATAAAATTGTTTTAAACTATAATTGAATGATCATTTCCATATTACCACAAAATGTTTTTCCCTCTATAAAATGGGACTTCCTTAGCCGTTCACTCAGTCTCATGAGAAAGGAGTTACACACCTTTGCAAAAGGATATCGCTTAGCCTGTAGAAAATACTTCAGTGTCTTCTCCCAAGCATGTGACCACATACATCAGCTAAACTTTAAAAAACCAACCAAGTTTAACTCAGCATTAGTTAATTATACAGTTTAACATCTTTGGAGTACTATCCAGAACAAAAAAGTACGCTCTTCTAGGTGGGCCTGATCTAAATGTCACATCCAGGAGCTGACACCAAGAGCTCTAATTTTAGTTTTGCTTTTTGGCCACTAAAATCCCGCAGGGTGGAGGGACTGCAGGATGATGAAGCAGCAACACAAGTTGTGGGCATCTCTGAAGTGCCAGCATCTCTGAAGATCCAGAACAAGGAATGTGCCTTTTTTCCTTCACGCTATGTATCCTTGGCTAAGTCACTTATCCCAGCCTGCAAAATGTGGCATTAGTTAGTGAACGGGTCAGTGAAAAAATTGCAGAGCAATATAAGCAAGTGGAATATTGTTACAAGAAAGGCTTGTATCAAAATGTACCATTTCTGTCAATGTAGGCAAAATGGATCTACCCAGTGACCTAAGCAAGGACTTGAAAGTGATAGGAAATGGGAGGTACTTCACGCAGGCAGGATCCTTTGGTGCTAAAAGTCTCTGCCTCTGCAAGGGGCTATGTGCCCTCCATTCCTATCAGCTGAAAGGAGGGCTGTGGGTGCTTCTCCCTCCCCAGATTGAAGCCTGAAATTGTCAATTAGGAAAACAAATGTAGGTACTAGACATCTTTTTTTGTGAGTGTCAGTTCAGCAATCACTTTATTACAAGTAATTTTAGTATCGAATGGAGTGCAATTTCAGTAATTTAGCAAAGTACAATGATGGATTAAAGTGCCTGGTGATAGACATTTATTTCACCTCCTGAAACACAATTATTATGCACTTTACTCAATAATAGTGTCTTGTTCCAACTAAAATACACGTTGTGTAATTCTTTAAGCTGTAGAATCATAGCAATTAGAGTGTAAAATGGCTGATTAGGTCACTGATTCCAGCCTGTTGCCAGCCCATGATTGCTCCCTGCCCCGTATCAGCTAGTTGCACCCAAATTCCTTGCATTTACATGTTTCAGTGATGGCAATATTGATAAAAAAAATAAAAAAAAATTGGAGGCTTCAGCCTTTTACTGTAGAAAATCCTGCATATTCACAGTGGGAAGGGTCTGAGGAGTTTTCACCTCCTTCCTAATTTCAACCAGAATGTTCTTCAACAACCTTTTCCCCTGGAACCAGTTTTGCTGAAAAAAATGCCCAAGTTTCCTTCTAAATGAAAAGTATAAGTCCTGCTTTTCAGTCTGAAATTCCTCTCACTGCTTTTTGCCTAATGACAGCTCAATATTCAGCATTTTCTAAAACAGAAGTGAAAAGAAAATTAAGCCTGACTAAAATTTTACTCAAGAAAAGCCACAATTCCTGACCTGTTCAGGCAGAGGGGTGGCTGGTGTGATTTCAGCTGCTCTTTTTAGGGAGCTCAGCCACCTAAGCCATCTCAGTGCTCTGGAGACCAGGGCTGTCTCTGCTGTCAGAGGCTGGGTGCTCCTCGTCACATCCCAGAGCAGGGCAACAGAGCAGACACCCAGAGCCAAGCATTTTATTACACGTATTAAGACTGCTCCTGGTATAAAATACTCTTCTGTGCAAGCTGGTATTAAGCCCTACAATATGCCTTTCACCTGTATCTCACCAGGTCCATGAGCCTTCCTGCCTGGTTATCCTCCACTAAGGCTGTCCTGTAACTGAGCTGCACACAGAGACACGAGTACAAAGATGCACTGGTACAACAAAATTAAGCATCAAACTACTCGTGTTAAATTTCCGAGGCTCTGAGGCTTTAGCCACAGCATGAATGCCTGTGAATCTGGAGACTGGGGGGGAAAAAAAATCCCCTGGTGCAACTGCCAGGTGCCATTCAGCTCCAGCCATGAAATCACAACATTTACTTTGTAGGGCTGTGCCTGTGTCTTGTCAGACGCACAGCCTCTCTCAGCACAGGAACAGGCTCTGTTCCCAGCTCTACCACAGACTTCCCGCATCTGTCTGGAAAAAAATCACTGAGAAGCACATCTGAAAAAATGTTACACGCTCAGCTCCAGACATTTGATCTAACACCTGGCCTAGCTCTCAGCCACGCTGGACACTGCAAACACTGTTGACGGGGGCACTTCTAAAATCCAGACCTGATGGGCAACGGGGATGGAGGGAACATCTGCTTCTTCACTGCACTACACAGACTTCACACTAAGGTACCTTTTCAACGGAGCTGTGTACAAGTCAAACCAGTTAAACCAGCGAACAGTTGCTCTTTGTTCTGCACACATGCCAGAACATTAAAAACTCTCACAGTTTGGCACCAAAAAGACAGAGACCTAAAGCTAGCGACTGCTTTTGGAAACAGGAGCCATAAACTCTTTTAATTCTGTTTTCCCATGTATAAACAGGGGATGCCAATTCCTGCCCGCTACTTAGGACTCCCAGGCATCTGCAAAGCACTGAGAGCATCCCATAGAAAACATAAAAGCAGTAATTCCTGCTTCATCTATCCTTTTAAAAAGTTAACAAGGTGGTGGCTGGACACTAGTAATGTTTGCTATGTCAAGCACAAAATAAGGTATCGTTACACATGCTATAAAATAAATTACCATTGACCATGCTGAATACAGTGGCTGCTTTTTGACATTTCATCTGGTGCATTATATTCTATCCTAGTCAAGGAATAAGCCTGTGGAAATAGTTGAACACCGGAGATAGATGTAAAAGAAGAGAAATACAGTATCAAAACTATTTCTCTGTCCTCCCAGACTTTTTCGCACATAGCTCTCCCTGTAGATGTTTTGAGAAGGAATTTGCCTGTGATAGTGTTTGCATGTGACAGGTGCCTCACTGGAGCAGGATACCTGCCTTGTGTGCACCGCTACACACAGCAGAGCCCAGGACGTTGCTCTGCAGCAAGGGGCTGTAAGAAACGAGGACAGAACCTCACGCTCCAGCCACTGCCAGCGCTCTAGATGCATCGTCTCAGCTAAGTAGGCAGAAATACGCTGGCTATTCAGCCGCTGATCAGTCCTGACGCCGTGATTTTGCTAGCCCCGAAGAAGGTATACCTTCCACTACAAGAGACCTGGGGACAGGCTTGGTGGGCGATGTCTGCTGCCACAGGGAAAAGAGCGATCTCGGAGTTCCTCCTACGCAGGGGTGATTGGGGGCAGCAAGGATGTGGCCAGCAAGTGTGGCTGTCGCTCCCCACCTGCCCAGGGGTGACTCAGGCAGCACTCATCCCTTACTGTCACGCTCCACCAAATCTGCTGGGACATGCCACGGCCAGGGATCACTCCTCACTGGAGCTTTTTCAAATAAGCAAAAAAAGTGAAATGTCAAATAAAATAGAGTAAGAAAAGAAAAGTGGCAACTTGTGTTCCTCTGGTCTCCTTCATTCCCAGGAGTCTCTGATGCCTTAAAAGAGTGGCGACGTTTCTGAAAGCAAACCTTTTTGATAAATGATGCAGTTATTTATTTTGCAGAAAGCCGAGATTTGTCAAGATGCCGTTTTCAAAGTAACACAGCATCTAACAAAGAGAATCATAGGCAATTTACTGCATGACACTCCATTCGTCTCGGAGGAAGAAAGACCTTGTTTGACCCTCTCAGGATTTGAACCTGTAATTCCACTGAACCAAGGGCTTTGAAACCTGAAGCTCAGCAGTTTTCTCCCTGAAGATAAGACTAGGTTTTCCTGTTCCCCATGAATCACCACAACCCTGCAGACCGCTGTGGAACATGAATTCCCCACTACGCAGGAAGCACCAGCATCTGTGCATCCCATCAGCAAAAGGTGACCAACATGACTGTGCAGCCATCCATGACACCAGCCGCTCCTGCTGGTGCTCCCTGGTTGGATGCTGAGGGCGAGGGAATGAGATCTTGTGCATGGGACACATGCTGTCTTCTCAGTGCTGCACACTTGCAAGCTGCTTCACTATGTATGTCCACTTTAGCTTCCCCCGAGGCATCAGACAAGCAAAGAGAGGTTTATTCCCTGCCTAAAAATAAAAAAAAAAACCAACCAGCTTTGCCCCAGCCTGTGCTAGGGTATGCTTTCCTGATTCCCCAGGAACAACATGTGTGCACCCAGGAGCAAGTGCAGGGGTCACCAATGCCATTCCAGATTTGTGTAGTTTTAAACAGCAGATGAGAAACTTGGAGCTGATCCGGGAGCCCCGCTTAGCCCAAATCCCCTCCGCCCACCCCGGGACCCTGGCGCTTCTCCTCTGGCTGAAAATGAAAATGCAAATGGAGAGAAATGCAAACTTTACAGCCTGGATCAGCACCTTGCCTCCTCCAGGGAGCGTGACCCCATCGGTGTGACGAAACAGCCAGGCATTGCACCAGCGAGGACCTAAGAGACAAGCCCCAGGGCTGCACTGTCGTTAGGAGATAAACACGCTGAATTGCTCAATAGATCCTATGATGATCTGAGGGTGGAAGGACCTTGCTTTCGTTTGCTGCTCTGCTGAATATCACACCCATGCCCAGCAAACCCATGCTGATGGGAAAGGGTTGCAGCCGCTCAGGACATGGTGGCCGCCCTCAGAAGGAGTGTCCCCAAGCCAGGGTGCAGGTGTCCCTGTGCTGCGAGGGAGGGAAACCCAGCTACTCCCTCAGCTGCCAATTGTGCCCAGTTGTGGCAGCGAGCTGAGCCCAGAAAAGTACTCTGGGGTTTCTGAGAAGAGAAGCACGCAGTTGTTGACAGCATTTTCCCCAAGAGCTACCCAAATCTGCAACGAGTTGCAACAGGCTTGTCATAAATTTTCCCTGTCAAAGCCTCCCTGGAGGAGTCTCTCCTGACACCCAGGAGGGCAGACCTCCCGCCCCGGAGAGGAGGGAAGGAGGTGGCTGAGGTGGGTAACCAGACACTTCTTCGCTGTCTCTTCCCTCTGCTGTGGTTCAGAGCAGCCTGCCACCCGCACGTCTCCGGCGGCCGGACACCTCGGGAGGATGGCCGCTCGCCAGGCAGGCTGTGGGAGCTGGACTCTCTGCCCGAGACAAGGCCACGGGGAAGGAGAGGCTGTCTCCTGCCCTGGGTGCTAAACCCTCTGCTTTTCCCCAGCTCCCTTGGCCGTACCACCCGTGCTGTGGTTCACAGGCCCCCTCTGTAGGCCCGCAGGCAGAAAACCCATTTTCCATCCCCAGGGAGAAGTGCTGCCCTCACACACCATTAGGAGATGCAACTGTCCTCATCCTGCCTGCAGACTGTTTTAAAGATCATGCCTTCACACCAAACAGCCTTGGAAGTGGGGAAGGGGGATCAGGCAGGTTGTATCGGGCTTTACTCTGCAGGAGAAGGAGCAGGTTGTGGTTGGAGCAGGACAGAGAATTAGGACATCCAGGGTGGCTTCTCTGCTGACAGACCGGGCAGCTCAGCAGGCATGGTGGCAATGCACGTCTGTGGAGCCTGATCCTGCTTAGCTCAAAGCCTCTCTGGTGAGATCTCCTGTGCTGCACTGATGCTGTCACACTGGCATAGTGTGTCCGTGGGGGACCTGCAAAGCAGCTTTGAGAAAGACTTATTTTCTCCACCAACCGCCCCACTTTTTACAGCCAAGCTGAAGTAAAACATTTTCTGACGTTCTGGTGTGGGGAAATAACATAGCCCCTCCCATTCTGGTCATCAAAAGCACTGGAAATAGCAAAGAAACACAGGTAGCTCCAAGGAGATTTTTCAGCTGGAGGAGAAATGGCAAGATCTTGGGGTGGGGAGGGGGAATTCAGGCCAAGCAGGGCTCTCAGATCAGCACCATGTGCTCCAGAGAAGAGCATCCAAACCAGAGCTGAACTGCAGCATGGAAGCAATTTGAAAAATACAGAGATCAACCAGCTCTGCTTCAGCATAGAGGTGATGGAGTACCCAAGCACACAACCTGCCACGCGGATGCCAGCCACGTCACCCCTTCCTCTCCCCCTCTGCCACTGCCAATGGCATCATCTCCTGCCCAAGCAGGTGAGCAAGAGCTGGGTGAACGTCTGCATCTGCCAACCCCACGAACCTGGGGTCAGAGCAAGCTGCTGTGGGATACCTGTGCCTGCCCTTCCCCAGGCCTGCAGCGGAGCCAAACCAGGGCACGCTGGCTACTGACAGGGCTTTAGCAGCAGGAAGAAATAGCAGAGAAGCGCTTGTGGCCTTGGATCTTAATGAGATTCATTTCCAAAAAAAGCCCAGGGTCTCATTGCAGTTTCTAAGCAGAAAGGGATCACCTGAGGACTTTGAAAGGGAAAGAAGAGGTACTTCATTAGCACTACAAGAGCAGAGCTCGGCAGGAAGGGAGAGCGGAGAGTTGAGCCCAGGCCATGCACATGGCAGGGCAGCTTTCTGCTCCATCTGTGGTAGGGACGTTGGAGTATGCTGGATTACAGGTTAAAGGAATACACACTTGTGCATACTCTTCTATAAGCAAGTGAGATGCCACTTAAAGGTCACACTGAAACTAGCCTCTCTGTGATTCCCTAGGAGTAAAATAGGATTTGCGGCTATAGTAATTAAAGGAAAAAATACCAGAATTGTTGTTGCACATAGCCTGGGATCTGGTTTCAGGGGCTTTGCAGGGACATTCCATGCCACTTCCAAGGACTTGTTAAAAAATACTTTATACCAGCAGAGTTCTGTGGTATTTTTTTCCAGCTAGTCCTGCAGGCTACCATGGGGAAATTCGCTATAAGGATTTCTGTAGGACTCTGACTCACACAGGAACTTTTATTACTGCTTTTAAATATTTGACTGCCTTTTGGCTGCTGGCAGAAAAGTTATTAAATGTTTTACCAGACGTGGCCAGAAACTCTTTATAAAAACATCTTGGCCTGGCATAAAGCATATGTCTCTACTTATCTCCGTAGCATGTGCTCAAAGCTTTCACATGTCCCTTGGCAGTGGAAGAAACTTGGGACCTTCATGTCTCTAGGCTGTGGATAAACAGAGCTTCCAATGTCCTGTGCTCATGTGAGTAAATCTTCTGGTATGCAAATAGTCCTGCTGCAATAAGCAAGATATATCAAATTTGCAGGACTAAAAAGGCCGGGGCCCCAGTACAGGCTCTAGGTTATGGTTCATATGCAGAGCTCTGTGGCCTGATCCTGCCAGGATCCATCTACTCAGCCACGCAACCCTTACTCAAGGGATTAAATTGAGTGAGGAGCTCTTGCTCTTGCAAGAAGTCCTGTTAATGTCACTTGGTCGAGTGACATTTCCAGTATTGCGTGACACACTGTTTCTTTGCTCAAAGCCCTTTCCCCTCCATCATTGTTTTTTCTCTCTTCATCTTCCTCACACAAATTAAGCTGAAACAAAGAGAAAGCATCACACAAACCAGATCAGAGATGAACTCCATCCCAGCACTGCAGGGAAGAAAGCAGGAATAAAATCACTGCCTGTTTCTTCTTTCACAACAGCAGTAAATCAGGATGTTCTGCTAGAGGGGCAGTTCATCAGAAGTAGTTGTGCCTGTATTTTGTTGCTCTACTCCCTGATTATTTTGCTGTGTGATACAGTGATCAAAAGCAGTAGGTTATCACTAAAAGTGCCTGCTGCTTACCTGCTTAGATAGCTCTTCTTCAGGAAAGTAATACAGCTTCAACTTCTCTGCATCCCTCCATGGGCATCCTGGAGCTGAACACACCTGCAGCAGTAATAAACTCAAGTGGGTAAGTGGAAGGAGAGAGGGCCACATGAGGGGGAGAGCAGGCTGGAAGCAGCCCCATTCCTACTACGTGGAGTGGCAGTATGCCCGTACTGTCCCCCTGCTTTACAGGGGTTACCTCTAAAAGGACCAACTCTGGTACTGCTCACCACCTCACCTCAGCAGCTCAGATTTGCTGGAGGTTTCACAATCAAGCAGCCAGCCTCCTCTGGGTTCCTTCCTCTTCTGGCACCAGTGCTGGCGTGGAGCAGCTTGGAGCTAGCTCAGGGCTGTCCCTGCGGGCTTTGCTGTAGGCAAATCTCATGTGTTACACAGCTGTCAGCGAGGCTGAACTCTGGTGTAGTGCTGAGGGGATTCAGGCCCAGCCTGAATTTTACTGCAGATTAACCTCAAATTCCCACATTTCAGTGGCTTCTGCTTGGGTGCAGATGGCAGGATCGGACTCTGCTGGGCTGGAAGTACAGAATGACCACCTGAGGACTGAAAAAGGCTCACAGGTGCCCTCCTGGGTACGAGCCCTCCCTGCTGCCAGCCATGCCTGTGCACCGCACCAACACACGCCTTCACCAGCTGCATCCAAACCATCTCTCTTTGCACTAGCAGGTTATCACTAACACCCACGCAGGCCCAGTGGGAGTGAGCCGCGAGCCCCACTGCATCCATCTCCCGGAACCTGAGGAGCAGGATGGATTTAGTTCACAGGCTGTTTCCTCCCACAGGTCGGAAAGTGCCCTGAGCAGCACTGCATGTCCCGGGGAGCCAGGCAGGGCAGAGCCCGGCATTAGCAAGGGCCGCTGGTGCCCTCTGTTGTCACAAAAAAATATAGGAGCTGCTGAGAACACGAGTGGGACATGCCACCCAGGACAGGGTGTAGGGCACCCACCTCTTTGGGCTGCAGATGTTGGGACAGATAGCTCCAGGGAAAAGCTCGGGCTGACTGCAATTAGTGCTCAATGGGCTTAGCTTTGGGTTTGGGTACCATTGGCATCCACACAGGGCAAGAATGGCTGCTCCTTGACTCCGCCATCTCCTAAGGGATCTGCTGCGTCAGCTGGGGGATCTCAGAGCATTCCAGGATATTGTTTCTGCCCTCCTAAATAGTTACAGGGATGCATCTGAAACAGTCTATGGAAATCCACTTTTTCTTTACAAAAAGGAGGGCAGTGTTGCAGTGGGTGAGGGCTGATGCCTTAAGACATGCGGTGGCACTGAGTAATCTCTGCTGAGAACTGGGTTCAGGCCCTGCTGCCCAGCTCAGTGAAAAGGTGCCAATTCACACAGCGCTTTTCACAGTGCAAAATACCAGCAGCACCGGCTGCTCTGAGCGTTTCCCTGGGCTGGACCCAGGATCACACCAAGTACTTGCAGGGCTTTAAGTGCTGCTAGCAGGGATTCTCACCCACAGTCCTGGTGCTGCTCTGTCCCGTCCCACCTTCACCCTGCAAGCCAGGCCACCAGCCATAGAAAGCACTTTCCTGGGCTGACTGTGGGTTTTCAGAGTGCCTTCCTGGTCACCCACATCTCAATGCACTTGTTCACCATCAGCTGAAGCTGGTCCCACCATCTGCTGGGTGAGGCTGCAGCAGGGAGAGGACTGGCAGGCAAATCAGGTTTGAGTTAGAGTGATGGGGCCAAGTCTGAGTCCAGTTACTCAAAAAACAGAGCCTTTTTTTGTCAAAGGTACTGAAATCTCCAACACAGGGGTTACAAGGGGGAGAATGTGCTTAGAAAACTTCATCCTAAATATGTGGCTTGTGATTTTCTTATGGTCCTGGGCCCAGAGACTCATAGTTTGGGCTCTGCAGCCTGTGGCCCCAACAGGCTCATCTGACAATTCAGCCTACAGCACAACCTCCCCCTCCACCCTCTGGAGGGGCAGTAAGACTCGCACCAGCCTCCAAGCAACAGCAGAGCCCTGGGCACCACTCAAGAACATGGTTTTGGGCTCTATGAAGACGGGTTTCAGCCTCCCACCCCATTCCCAGGCACAGCAAGGAGCTTGCATTCTCTACTCACCTACTAACAGGGGCCCAGCCCTGCTGAACAGACCAGACACCCGTGTGTCTTGGAGAGTCCTCAGGCTCAGACGCATTTCAAGGCTTGCAGATGATATGATGATACAGCCATCACCTTAAAAATTAACATATGAAAACAGGTTCTTAACTGGACTAGAGAGATTTGACTCTCTTCAGAGCAGAACAAACATCAGTAACAAGTATCTGATTTCCACCCCCACAGCAGTGGTCAGCTGTAATTTGTGTGCACATCACAAGGCAGCAGTAGTTAATTGTTATTTTAATACTAATTTATTTATCACCTATCACAAAAAAAACCCAACTTCCTTATGGTCTATAAATGTTTATGTAATTAAGTCTTAACATGTATTGTTACTGGAGATGAAAGAAAAAATGCTACCTGGTCAACTCAGTGCAAATTTTACTCTTTGTGAATTATCTCTGGAAAGATGCAATTTCTCCATATTTGTTATTAAAAAATAGCTGTAACAATTGCAGCTCCTGATTGCTTGTTGACTTCTTGCTAATAATGCAGCTCAGGAGTTTCAAATGTAGCAATTACTGTACTGCTGCACACTGTACTTCTGCACACAGTACTGAAGTACTGCTGTACTTCTGCAGTTTGGGAATGGTATTAACGATATACAGAAAATTTCTTCTAAAAACACTCTGCATTGCTTCCTTCAAACCCCACAAAAACTCCTGCCTCCAACGACTTCATCCTGAATATATGTGGGAATTATAGGCTAAGGAGCGACAGACACAGTGGGGACAACTCACCAAGCCCTGAGAATGAATATCAATCAAATTCTGTGCAGCGCTGTGCCCCGAGCACAGATGACCTCCACAGAACTCAGAGTCTTATCTGAGAGGGCAACAGGACTCAGTTTTTCCACCAAATCCAAGTTTTTCACACAGGCTGTCTTAAATTCTGCATCATTGCTTGAGCATTCCGTCGCACAGCAGAAACGCAGGGTAACTCATCCATCTGGGCTGCTCTCTGGGCTCTCACTGGGATAACCCAGAGCAGACCTTCCACTCGCCATGCTAGCCGCCGGACTGGACCCCAGCCCTGCAAGGTGCTCCCCGCAGACACAGCCTCTGCGTGGGCAGCGCTGCTCCCGGCGGAGGCGAGCGCTGTGAGCCTGCACAGCCCGCCTTAGGAACCCCTGCATCAGCACCGTCTATTACATTTAACAATCCCATTTCCTTTTCCTGAATTTCTGGAAAGAACCTGGCAGGGCTCCAGGTTTTTTCTCTCCAAAGCGCAGCCTACACATGGAAATAAAAACACTTAGAAAGGGATTGGCCGCACTAATTTGGCTGAACACCTCCAGCAGCGCCGAGACTCTGGAGGAGCGGAAAGAGGTGTGGAGCTTCACACCTTCTCCCGTAACCGCAAAGACAGTCCGTTTCCAGTGCGAGGCATGTTTGCTTGTGTGTTCTTGTGCGTCGTCTGCCCCAGATGGGTCTATAATCGATCTCCCGTGGGGCTGTGGGCAGCGACCGCCTCAGCTCCCGCGCCAGAGAGAGCTGCACACATGCAGGGGGATAATGAGTTTTAGGAAGCATCGATTTCATGACAAACCCCGTGTAGGAGCACAGCGCGCACAATGCTCTGCCCGCTGTAGACCACACAGATACGCAAGAACTCCTTGCAGTGCCCCAATATCATTTAGACCAAGTGAATGCTGATACAATAAATGACAAGTAACTTAATTGCACTGTGGAAATGGGGGGCTTAATCTTGTAACAACATCCTAGTGGACATCCCTGTGCATCTGTGTAAACCGGGTGGGATCAGGCAAACTGCTATAAGGATCCTGTTGTGGTGTTAACAATAACATCTGCAGGATGTCTGTGGCTCCACATCCCCCCAAAGTGCATTGGAAATGTCCCCTCCAAAGGGCTCATCCATTGCAATAATTTACAGAGGGGAGATGAAAGAGGGAAGAAAAACCCTGGCTAAAACAGTGCAAAGAAGGACCCAAAGTTGTTTTTTCATGATCAAGCTTGCTCTCTGTGGTTCCTTTGAACTTTCAGGGTGCGGGGAGATGGGACTGTTCAGCCTGGAAAAGAGAAGTCTCAGGGGGATCTTATCAGTATGTATAAATATCTGCTGTAAGGGTGTAAAGAAGATGGACCAGGCTCTTCTCAGTGATGGCCAGTGAAAGGACAAGAGGCAATTACAGAAATTGAAACACGGATTCCACTTAAACATAAGAAAATACATTTTTACTCTGAGGGTGGCCAGACTCTGGAATAGGTTGCCCAGAGAGGTTGCGGAGTCACCATCCTTGGTGGTACTCAAAACCCAACTGTACACAGCCCTGGGCAACCTGCCCTACCTGACCGTGCTTTGAGCAAGGGGTTGGAACAGACAATCTCCAGAAATACTGTTGACCTCAGCCATACCGTGATTCTATGAGTAGAGATTAAAATTAGAATTAATAGAAAATAAAAATATCACAAAAAATTGGAATAAGTGAGGCATGCCACAGGTACTTCAATGAATGTTTAGGTAAAATGTTCTTGGCTGACAGATGTTACAAGACAACTGTGCCGTGCTTTTCTGTGTCCCAAAAGCCAAACAGAGGCCAAAGAGAAGCCAAAAAAAAGGAAGCTGGAAGTCATCAAGTAGAGTCCTTTCACCTCTCAGGCTGCTTTCCTTCTGAATGGGACTGTCAGGCCAAGGCCATTGCTAAAAACATATATTTTTAGGATGATGATCCTGAAAATTGTATTTTTCAAAGTAATATGCTAAATATAGCATTTAGCCAGTGAAGTTTACTCCATTTGACCCTGTATTTCCCCTGGAAAGTAGGATTTATACCCAAATTCAATGTTTTTGTAGGCTTCTAGATTCACAGATCAAACACACAGTAAAACCAGATATCTCCCCATTCCAGGTAGAGAAAAGCACAGAATTCTTGGCATTTTAATCACCCCAGGAAGATCAATGGATGATTTTATGCTTTTCTGTAGAGAAGGACAGGAGAGGGAAAAAAATCACATATATCGATTCCCAGGCATCAGTGAAATGAATAATAGGGTGAAATGTCCTACGTAAGTTCTTTGCAGGTCTTGTGAAAGCTGCCTGCCAAGGAAATGTAGCTGTGCATGTAGGTTGTGATTATGCTAAAGAGGCACTAAATTAGTACATTACATGCCCCATTTAGCACTACTGTGCAAAATCTGAGAGTGCTAATATATTTTGTTTCTAGGGTCAAGAATCATTAAAGAATGGATCCATGGTCATTCATTAGCCAGGAAATTAAAGTTTGACAGCTGCTTTTCAGTTCTGATTTCTTTTAAATGGCAGTATTATATTAGAAGACGCTTTTTTTTCTTTTTTTAAAAAAAAGACAACTTCCAAGATGTATAATGGTGAGTGTCATCCCTAAAGCACAGTATTCCCAAGTAATTCAGACAGACTTACTTTGTAAGAGTCCTGTATGGCTTTGGGGATTATTTACAGGGGCTGAAAAATGTTGCTATATGCTATTGAAAGTGGTTTCTTGCTTAGCTATATGGTTATAAATCCAGGTTTGGAGTTGTTATCTCCACTTCTGCAAGGTTTGCATTACAAAGGAATCATACGTCATGCAAGCAGAAACGAGGCCCTGTGGTCCTCTGTGGGCCAGGAGAGCAAATG
The DNA here is from genome assembly GCA_002844005.1 of Limosa lapponica baueri. Classification (NCBI taxonomy): domain Eukaryota; kingdom Metazoa; phylum Chordata; class Aves; order Charadriiformes; family Scolopacidae; genus Limosa; species Limosa lapponica. The sequence continues at coordinate 1,839,463 of KZ505674.1, forward strand.
GAAGTTACGCGTGTGTATTTAGAGAGAATGAACCCTTTCATTAAAACAAAAGGAGCGAGTGAACCAACAGTCCTCTCAACTCTCAGCCGGGCTTAAGGTAGGAGAAACCCTGCTTGCCCACTAAGGTAGGCATGTAACACGGGGATCAGGGAAAGTCCTTAAGTAACTCTGACAAAATTCCTTGGATTAGAGTCTCCATTCTGCAAAAGCCTCTGCACGTGAGAAGCCTCCCCGAGCTCAGTGGTACAGCTCACGTGAATACATGCCATGTCGCAGACACAAGTGTTTGCCAAACCGCCCTCCAGTTGACAAAACGCATCGTCCAAGGGAGAGATTAGCTGACACTCGAGATGGCTTTGTTCCCCATCTGTATCAGGAGCCACTGCAAATACATAAGCAGAGACATTCCCCTTTTCTGTTTTCCAGTTTGCTCTTACTAAATTTATATCAACAATAGAAAGGGTCTTTCTTGTCCCACACAACAGCCATCCTAATGAGAGCTATGTTTTACACCTCCATTGCACTGCTCTTCCTGACACGCCTCAAAGCATTTCCTACGCTACAGCCAACATTTGAGCATCCTCCCTGTCCTACGGAGCTAACCCCGACTTTCTGTGTGAATACAACTAGTTACGTGCTGATGTCTCTGAAGAACTGGTACCTCTCTCTGTGAAAAAGCAGCACTGAAATGGCAGCTTTGCATGGAAGAAAAGCTAAAGGAGGGAGGGGAAAAAAAATAAAAGAAAAAATAAAATAAGAAAAAAATATGAAAACCCAGCAGCCTGGAGTCTTCTATTGATCAGAGCCCGTGGGCTGCCTTTGATTAATAATCTCTACATCAGTACCACAACTGATGTAATACCCAAATATGTTGCATTAAAAATGCCAACATTGAATTGGATTGATCTGGTTATTTGTGCTACAAGAGACACTCAGTCCCAGTCAGAAGAATAGTGGTATGACTGACTGTATCGCTAAATAGGAAAATTTAGAAAAAAGTTATTTCACATTCCATTTACCACAAAACTCTGTCCCTCCCAAGCAGGCTAGCAAACAACCCCCCAAACTTACAAAGTACATCTGAAAAAACTAGGACACTTAGAGAACTGAAACAGACTAAAACCAATAATTTATTCATTAGAAATTATTTCCTCTCTTATAAATTGGTAGAATCGAAAGGCCATATTTTATAGTGATAAAGCATTGCCCAAGTTCTACAGATCCTGTGCTCTTTGTTAAATTTATGCAGAATGCATTTCCCTTTTGCTGAAACGCTGCTGTCTCCAGAGAGCAGAGCAGCAGACATGGAGCACTACCAGCCTGACTTCGGGTTTAAGAGCTTTACCCAGTCCTGTCTTGGGAGTCTTCTGCACCAGAATAACCTGCCCCTACCCTCCAGGATTATTCAGCTGCCCTAATACACCTTGCTGTTACTGTGCTCCCAGCCCAAGGATTTGTATTTGCTGGTACAACCACAACTGAGCAGAGACAGGGACCCAGACAACTCTGCTGTGCTGGGACCAGCCTTCAATAGCCCCATGGTCAGGTACGGGCACGTTGTGCCCTTCCCTGTTGCTGCTTTCTGCTGCTAGCCCCATAATAGCCATCTCGCTCCAGCAGCATCTCCGGCCCACGTCTCACAACGCTGGCAATTATTCTCTTGCCAGGCTGCGAAAAACCAACTCTAATTAATGACTTCTGGAGAAACCCCCTCCCTGCCACCCTAGAAAAGATGCTGCAGGAGGCAGATGTGCGAGCCCAAGGCAGCAGGGCAGAGAGGAGGGTGCTTGAAAATGCTCGATGAGTCTCCCCGGCCAAGCGTTATCTCCCGTTTCCTTTGAGAGCCCACAAGACACGGCCTTCCCAAAGCAACCTCTGAGGTGGCCCATTCGGCTTTTGTCTCCCTCAGCAAAAAAATTTCTGCCCCAGCGGCTCCGAACAAGGCTTCCATTAACTCCGTCCCCGCGAGGGCAGCACGTGGGACAAAAAGCCCAACACTGTGTCCCGGCCCTCAGACAAGCCTGGAAACAAACGTTGCAGGAATTTGTCAGAATAAAATCACCCGCTCGGTGTCACCGCATACATTTACCTACCTCAGCGCCTATTCAGGGCCTTTGCAAAAGGGCAATATTAACAGAGAGAGATCGGACACCATCTCTATAGCAACACCACACCGGAAAAATTACGGTTGCCCCAGCAAAGGGAATCCCTGGTTTAGGAGCCCACCAAGTCTAGGGTTACTCCTGATTTTAAAAACAATTCCCCTTCGACTTTTGTTCCTTGCAATAAAAACATTCAAGCAACAAGACAGTGCCAACCTGAGCAGAAGGAGGAGGGCGATCGGAGGATGCCCGGCGTGGAAGGGATGTAGCAGAGCTGCGGTGTGCAGCACTGCAACACGCACGTCTGCCAACAAAGTAAATCATCAGCACCTGAAAACTAGGATGGAAAGCATAGGTAAGAATTCCACTTTTCATTGAACCAATAATTCCTTCTTTCCCCTCCAAAAAAGTTCTTGAAATTAAATAAAGTGATTTTAAATTGTGGGGAAAAGAAAGGCGAGAAGAGCAAAGAAAGCTGTTAGAGAGCATGAACTGCAGGAGGAAAGTAGGACTCACTGAAATGAGAGCTTGATACTGCAGAGGATGTTAAAGCCAATCTAGCCAATGATCCTCTAACTCCTTAAATCAAGGGGGCAGATCCGCTGTATGTGGGGTAGAAATGAATGAGAATTTAAGTATGCCCCAAACTAGATGAGCCCAATGCCCCAGTTTGTGCGTACAGAGATGTGAGCCTGAGAGCAGTGACTGGGTGACTGATGGGAACAAGCATGAGAAACTGTCATTTGGGGAAATCAGCCCACGCAGCCTCCGCACAGGGTTTATACATTGCAGAGACAGCAGCAACTCCATCTGCATGCTTTTTATGCTAGTGGCATGATCCAACCTTTAACCTCTGGTAACGCTTTCAGTGTTGGAAAGCATTCCCAACACTTGGAATTTTGGGTCTCAGGTGATGAATTTCTAAATTTAGTATGCAAGAAGCAGTTCTGGAAGGCAGGTGGTCCAGCAGCCTCACAGACACTTTCACTTCATGATTCTTGACAATTTACGGCATTGATCTGCATTAAAACCAAAGGAGAAAGCTTGAAATAGCCCCATAATTATGCTGCAGAGAAGCCTTAGATGACCTTCCATTAACACCTGCTCTGTACTAAATGCTGAGCATCAATTCACACTAAGATGAAAACTGGGCTTGTAGCTGTGTTTAATATAACAGCGTGCTCAGCACCCCACTGCTACCCCCTGCTGCAGATTTGTCCACCTGCACACCAATATCCTAGTGAAGGTAACCTGAATGGTAGGAAAGGCTCAACAAGCTCTGTTAGAGGGGTGTTCGGGTGGAAATCTCGAGAAAAGACCCTGAAGTGCACATTTGAGATGTGGCTTCACACAATGTCTTTCTCCCACTGAAGTAAAGACTTCCAGATCTGGAACTGTTGTAACCTACTTGGGGCTAATCTGTCTGTCCAAGCTCCAGCTGGAAAGTGAACTTGTCCAGCTGAAATACTGCTGGAAAGGTTAATGCTTAGCAAATGCATTTAAGTACTGGGAAGGCAGGAGCTAAGTCAGTTCAGATAAGTAAGGGGAAACCTACTTCTAAGATACATTTGTATGTTGTATTTCAAGTATGTTTGCAAATAATATGTCCTGTGGGATGGCTTCAACAAGTAGAAAAGAGAAATTGTAATATATTTGCACCTGATGGTTTCACTAGGGACAGCATGCAGAGGTGCCTTCTTTTCTCTGTGGCTCCTTACTCTCACAGATACACCATATTCCTCCCTTTGCTTCCTCCTCCACCTTTCCCAGGGCTCTGGGCTCCCCCAGCTCCGTAGCACTGGGCCAGCTTCTTGTCTGGAGCTCGGGGATCTGCCTCCAGCAGAGAGAGTAGAACAGGTAGAAAACCACTCCAGTAGAAAACCCCACTACATGGCTCATAAGATCTCATATGCATGGTCAATGGACAATCACAGTTCATAACAGCAAACAGCCTCCTCCAGACACCTGCCAAAGCTTTGAGAGACCAGTATGGCCCAAAGACAGACTCCCTTGTTGGTCTTTGTTTCTGCCCTTCCAGCAGATAATCTTTTCTGCAAAGTGATTCTCTTGGTCCTAATGGTAAGAAATGTTTAGAGGCTGATGCTGCATGTGATAAACAGCACAACCCTTGGCAGCAGTGAGCCAGACCCCTTCCCCTTGGCTGTGACCACAGCTTCTCCTTATTAAGCTCTTTATGTCATTAAGTGGCCCCACTGGGAACAGCAGAAATCACAACTGGGAAAATTAATGAAGATCTACAGCATTACAAGGAAAAGCTCAATGAATCAATGCCTCATGCCTTAGTCCCATGGTTGTGACCTGTCCCCATTAGTAACAGGAGTTTGAAATGGGAGAGACCTCCCCTTCTCCTCTTTCTCCCTTGAGAGGTCTGCACCGCTCAGCACCGATAGCTGCTTGCAGGCAACAAAGGTGACTCTGGCCAACTTGCTGCCCTCATGCATCCCTTGTGTCAGTCCCCATCCAAATGGTGCAGACACCAACAGCTGGGATCAACACTGGCTCGGTCACACTTTTCTTCCGTCAGCTGGCAGCAGCAATGTTCACTACAAAAGCAAACACTCACCTTCTCTTTTGACAAAAATGAGCCATCAATGGGCACTGGGGCTCAGGATTGCAACCTGTAGGAAATATGAGGCAGAAAGGGAGGATTAGGAGATTTTCAGCTGCTTTAAAAAAACCTCAAAATCATGCATAAGACACCAATTTGCACAGATGAGAAGCAGCTCTCACCTCCCAAAATGAAGATCTGAGGCACATGTTCAAAGTGTGCCTTAGGAACCCAGGTGCATGGCCAGGGGATTAGGAAAGGGCTTTACACCTGCCCACACTCACTCACAGCTGGGTTCATGCACACATAAAACAGCTCATAGCAACGGGAGGGATTGGGTGAAGAAAGGGGTCAGGGGGATGAAGCTTCGTGACCGACACAAGGTGGTTAACACAGACCCACATCAGACACAGCCGTGCTCTGTGACTGCCACCAGCATCTCTCGTCTAGGTCCCATGTCCTGTTGCACGGCGCTGGGGAATGAGGACTGCTTGAGAGGTTCCTACACCAATACTCTGAGGGCAAGGACTGTCTGCGGGAACAGACCTATGCTCTTCTGCACTGCATCACGCCATAGGGACACATGGGTTTCTATCTGCAGGAATAAAGATTGGTGAAAAACTTGGAAACTTAATCACATTTTGCCCATATTTCACATACATGCTAGGCAAATAAACCAGCAACACTCAATTGCTCATTAAATTCTATACTTAGGGCCATTCAGCCACAGGGTAGGGAGTTACATGCATGTACCTATCCATGGCACAAAAGCAGCTCCAAGGCTGTCTGCGGAGAGTCATTCTGCCACACAGGCCCTGGTTTTCCCTTGTTCTTCTTAGTACCTAGTATAGTACTTTGTCCTTGAGAGTAGTGGCAAGGACTACATGAAATGAAATAATTGTGCATTTCTTTGCAAGGGCTTTTTTTTGTAGGGATGAGTCTACTCTTCAGCAATGGCAATATGAGAGCTCAGTGTTCATGTAGGACAGAACTGAGGGGACAAAGCAGCGATAAGGCTTATACAGAGGGTATAAAGGGTATACAGGGGCTGTGGATCTTTAGAGCTTTCTAGCAGGCATCTTTATGGCACACTTGACAGGGTCCCAGGACATTGGTAATGATGCTCACACTGGTACAAATCAATCCCATCCACCTTTCTCCAAGATCCTGCTTTCTTCCAAAAAGGATTACCACTAACAGTTGCCTGTAGCAAGGAAGAAATAAAAACTATGGATTTATCTGAGCTTGCTATGAATTTATGTCAGGCAGTCACAGCCATCCCCTCCTAGGCCTGCTATGCTTTTGATAGAACAAGAAAAAAAGGGAGTTGGGCTATGTAGCTGCCTTGTGAGACTCCTTACTCTCTCACAACAAGGTATCAATTTACCTGTGAAAACACTTAACGCTTCCCCACCTTGCCTTTCCTTAGGCACAAACCACAGTTCCTGCTCTCTCCAAACCCTTCTCCTCCTCACCGGCCCATCAGTGCCCCTTAGTCCCCCAGGCATGTCCTTCTGGACCTCCTGGGTGACCACTACCATGGAGGCAGTCTTGATACGGGCAGGACGTGCTCCTGCCACTTGACCCAGTGTTACTGACACAGTGGTGACATCTGTACTCACAAGAGAGCTTTCCCCAGGTAACCTGTCTGGTGATTTGCAGAGCCGGTATCAGGGAGCTGCAGCTGGGGGCTGTCTGGTACCACACAAACATTTATCCTAGTGTCTGTGATGGTCTTGCCCTGGCCTTGCCACCAGGCAATTTAATCTCAGGGATTTAAAACCTTAGAGAGTACCTTACAGTACCCTTCCCTCAGATGGAAAATCCCAGAACAAGACAGTCCAAAGCAAGCCCTTCAGCCTTCAGTCCAGGAGGGCCACGAATAGCGCTAGAAGAAGACATAGCAGGGACTTCATCTGTTTTGGCCTCTCTGCTGAAAAGCACAATGGAAGAGCCTGTTAGCAACATCTTACACCAAAATCTGCCTTTAACACCACTACAGTGACCAGTTCTATTAGCAGTGGTCCCCCTGCCCCTTCATAAACACCTCAAGAACAAAGTGCAATGCCTGGTCCAGGAGCCCAGCTCCAGCTCATGCTGCCTCATTATCTTCTCAGCCTTGTTTAGTCTTTGTCTCTAATGGAGATGGTAAACTCCCAGGGGCAGTGACCATGACTTAGTTCACTGAGTGCCAGACAACTGCTGGAGCTCATTTAATGATGAGACAACTCCCGTAGGTCCATTGTCTTAAGTGGGAGTTTTGGCAAAGTGAAGACTTCAGGGATTTGCCCAATAATAAGTCAGTAATTCAGGATGCACTTAAAGACACATTCAATGCAGCAACATCCTTGGGAAGTGAGCATTTGTACTCCAGAGCACAACTGCGAGGAAGTCTAATATTAATTAGGAAGCAAACTCAAGGGCTCTGAATAGGCCCTTATAACAAAAGATCTTTTATTGAATAACTGCAGAGGAGTGCAATGCTGAAGTTTTCATACCAAAGTAACAATAAATGAACTGCAATTAATGCCTTTAAGACCAGTCTGTAAATTCAATCTTAGCTTAAACAAAACAAGGAGCTTCTAAAAACATCTTTTAAAAACTGTAAGAGGAAAAAAGAATGGATATAAACTTAAACAAAATACACAGGTTGATTCAACCTGTTTCAGCTGATAAACGGCGTGGTACTTGTTCTGTGCCAAAGTGACACTTGACCTCTATATATCTTCTTAATGAAGTCAGCAGAGAAAGACACCCAGTGAGCCTTTGTAACACTGCAAGCGAGTTGCAAGCTGGGCTTCACTAATGGGAGCTGTCACTTGGTTTTTTCCAGGTCACAAACTAAGAAGAGCAATTAAATCAAATTGGAGGCTGTACAGATTGGAGCAAGCCTCAATAGACCAGGTACCTAAATCATTAAAGACATAGTTCTTTTCCATGATAAATTGTTGAGGAGAGTGAAACATGCTGCTGGTCATTAATCTAGGCTAATCAGCTTGAAAGCTGGGTTGTTTTATTTAGTAATTAACTGGTTATTTGAAAAAAATGATACATGGCCTATAGAGCTGCCATCCAGCAGATAATAATGCAGAGCAGTGGGGAATCTCTTGAGGGCAATTCATGCCTTTTCAATTATAGCCATTGGCAAACTCTGAAAAATGGCTCTAGGTTTGTATTGACACGTAGTAAAGAAACACACTCCAATGAACATAGCAGGCATCTTCTTGCATGCTGGTAATTGCTCTGGCCTGCCCCTTACACAAACTGCACTAGAGCAAACCAAACATTTTGGAGGTGTCCTTCTTCCCATCCCTTGGATTTACAGTCAGTATTTGTCAGACCCTTCTACTGGAACTGGGGGAAAAGAGCTGCTGTGTGTCAAATGGTCAAGGTCTGCCACGAAGGGGGCCTCGGCATAGTCTTTCAGAGGCAGGGGCTGCATCTCCCCACACCAATGCACAGTAACCAGTCTGGACTTCTCCAAAAATGCTCCATGGGATCCCCAGCTGGCTGAGACCGAATGCAGCCTAAGCAAAGAAGCTTCCTGGGGAACCTGCTGAGCAGCGACAGCAGTTGATCAATCCCTGCTGTCCCACACATTTATTGATGGACAAAATACACAGGACTGGCTGTCTGTCTTTATGCTGCAGCAAAATCAGAGTGAGAATGTCTCTTTGCAAGAACATACTCATACTGTAGGAATGGCGTGGTAGTCCTGTAGAAGCTAGCCAGTCCCATCTGCCACGTCAGTGAAAGGTCAGTGTCTCCCAGACCCAGCCACAGCTATGACAGGCTTTTTCACACGCAGCCCTTCCAGCCATCTTGCACAGGGGCACCTAACTCCTTTGTCCTAGACTCGGATGTATAAGCACACAGATTTCCTTTGGTGACTGAGACAGGTCTTTCAGCCTCACCAATAATTGCTTCCAGGTGTCCACAAAAAGCCACTCAAATGAAGGGATCATGTAAGTGAACCACATGTCCCCAGAACGGATTTTTGTCCTTTGTTAAATACAAAGGACAGGAGAGAGGTTAAAATTCTGCTGGAAAAAAGGCCTCTGGAGATAGAAGAAAACTCCCTTCGATTATATTGAATACATAGACAACAGCTCTGGCTCAAAAAGCTCCTGAACCACGAGTTGCTGGCAGACCACACCAGAGTATCATGCACACTTGTCCTGTTTTTCACTCTACCCTAGGCATGTGCTGCTGGCAAATGTTGGAGACAGGATACCAGGCTACCTGGACCACTGGTCTGATGCAGCACGACTGCTCTTTTGTTAGGTATGTTCTCTCTCCCAAAATTCAGAGAAAAAGAAATGTACGGCTGACACAGCAGCAATAGAAATCCAGGCTGGAGGGAAGGGCAGTACCATTAGTAGGTGGGTAAGTGCTGTGCAGATGGAAGAGCTTGTTGCTCAGTCACTGTATCTAACCAACTGTACTTCAAAAAATGTATTTTTCTCTATATTTGAGAGCCTTTGATGGAGATTTTGGAGGCAGGAGGAGAAAAGAAAGAGCCTGTTCAATGGGTCAGGAATTAGCATCCACCATGCAGAAGCAGCATCCACCACTCACACAAAGCTTGCAAATAGTGGCCACGCAGGGTTATTAAACCTGGTTCTGGGGGTCAGGAGAGCCCCAGAGCCAGCAGCATCCCACAGAGCAAGTAAAGCAAGCTCCAACCAGCTTAAAAAAGCAGCCGTTAATGAAAAACTTTACCAGGAAAGCAGATCACATCAAGGCCACACAGAAGCCTCAGATCCTTTAAGCTGTACTTTGAAGACCAGTGGTGACAGACCGACAGATAAAGGCAAGGTCACAGGCCATCAAGACCCCCTCCAACATGCCGTGCAGCTGAGTTGGAAAAAAGAAGAAAAATCATTGTTGCTATTTGACTAAACATTATAAACTAAAAATAGCTGAATATCTCTGATTAGGAGAATTCCAAAGGCTTACAATCCTTGCCTCTTGGGGTCCAATTTTTCTCTCTTTTATTATGGGCATTAGGTTTTGGACAATACCAGGGCTACAGAGGGCATATGTTAAGTTAGTCTAAGCCTGCACCACGCGAACCTTTGCACCCTGTAGGCTACTTTGTCAAATATTTCTGTCTCCAAATGAGCTGTAAAGGCTGCAGTTTTTCTGGCAGCAGCCAGTACAGCTCCCATTAACACACGTTTCATGAGTATAATTTTCAACAGTATTAATAATTGTCCTCATAAAAATCCATGAGAGGAACTTAATGGACTAGACTGTTTTTATTTCCATGAAATTCCCGCTCTTTTAAAAGCTCTCCATGCCTGGATTTAATATTTTCTACTTTAAAACCTTGACCAACTGTTTCCAGGCATAAACTTTCTTACTTCAAGTGCGCTAATGCCAAATGAAAAGCAAACTGATCTAAAGTTCTGCCAGACCCCGCAAGTTGGGTTGAAAAAGTCAAAGATGAAAGGGGTGCACCTGCCAGTCACCCTCAGATGACCAGGGTGCGACTCTGGGGAATCATTAGCTCTAAGCAAGCATTTTTTGACTGCACCGAAGACCTCATCAGCCTTTGGGAATGCCCACTGCAAGGTCTGTCCCACAAGGGATGGAAACCGGCCCGATACGGCCACAACAGATGTAAAACCATGATCCTGTTTCAGACCAGAATCTTGGACCTGGGGTCAGGCTGTGGAGGGGCAGCAGCCAGGATTGCTAAGCTGCACTTGCATGTTTGGCTCATTTGGCCACTCTTGGCTTCCATCAGCAAAGCAGGGTACCACCTCTGTGGGCACAGAATACTCTGATCATTGAAAAGCAACAGCACAAAATATTCTGGCTGAAGCTGGGAGAGTTTGCTTAGAAACCCAGCTTCAACACCTTTGCTTAGGCAAGGAGGGAACAGAATTACTAACCTCTAAGTTTGACATTCAGTCATAATTACCACTCTGAGGAAACATGTCTAATTCAAGACAGCTCCTAATTCAGCAGATAAAAGGCAGAATGAGATCTCAGTGCTGGAAGCTACAGCACAAACTCAGCCAAAGTAGGGTGGTAATGTTTATCAATGACTGTAATAAGCTTAGCAAACTTAGCTGGTGACAAGATCCATCACAGAAGATTGTTAAATCAGCCCTCAATGTTTCTGTATTGCAGATATCTTTAGTCCAGCCAGAATTTTGAAGTTTGGTGCAGATGATCACCATTCTGGTCTTACCACCTAGAAATATCAAGCAGTAGGATTGAAACACTTGTAACAAACTACTTACCAGTAGGTAATGGGTTTCTATTGGTTCCCTGACATCTCTAAATTGGCCAAGACAATCTTTTATAAGAAAATAAGAAATCTAAGATGTAAATATACTTTCCTTTATGAAGTATATATCTTTCACTGGAAAATGGCCTCATAAAAACAATCAAACAAGAAAAAGTACAAAACCAGGGACTAACTCAAATACTTCATCCCAAGCATCATTGAACTCCTTTGATTTCCGGTATCAGTGGAAACAAGCAGCTTCACTTAAGTCAGAGGACCCCCACCCAAGCAATATCAAGCAACCTTGAAAATCCAAGATTAACGTTGATGGAAAAAAACAAGATGATCATCAGCATGCATTATATCTCAAAATCTCTCTCTCCTGTTGACGAAACATCTCGTCTCAGGTGTATCTTAGACCTAACAGGTCTTTTTTAAACTAAAACAACGTGTTACCTTGAAAATGTTTGCTTGAGAAGTGACACAGCTAGCTGGCGAACCTTTTGTCTTTATTGTCACCTAAATCCCTTGGTTTTGCACGTGGGTGTTTGGCTGGGACAATCTTTTCTGTGTTAATTCTGCCCCAGTTCCTCATTAGAGTAATTGCAAGCAAATTCCATGGCACTGCAGAATCACAGTGATGACTGAGCAAAACACAACTAACAGGAATGATATTCTGGGAGACCAGAAAACCGAAATACTGGCAAAATTACTGAAAAGAAGAACGATTCCACAAAGACTTAGGAATTTATGCCACAGTTATCCCAAAAGGTTTTTGACTTAGACTTTGCACACCCCCTCAGACCTCTCATCTAACGGGTTGCAATTCCAAGGGGATCCTTTTGTCTCTTGACTCTAAATTAAGCCTTACATACAGGAAAGCTACTTCCAGAAAGACACAGAGAAAGGGGATTTCAGACACAGCATACTTCAACGGTGAGGCATTTCCAGAGAAAAAGGCCATACCAAAGCACTGGTTTTAGAATTCTAATAAGCAAAAAAACCACTCTTGTCTTTCTTTCTCATCAGCCACGTGGGTTTGCACAATTAAAACACAATAGTTTCTTCCAGGGCTTTGTTGAGGTCCGGAATAGCGCTATGTGAGTGTGCAGCGTGGCATACCCGGCCTATTCTCTTCTCTCTGCAGGTCTGTCTGCCCAGGGCAGCTCCTCTGCTCCCTGCAAACCTGTGTCTCCCTGGCTGTTGGAAAGGAGTTGTGGTTTTACTTTGCTGCGCTTGAGCAGTGTTTCTGATGACGTCTAGGATCAGGTGTTGGTAAACTCCAGGAAATACTTAGTTCAGGTCCCACTGACGACTTTGTTCAGTGAATATTTCCGTAAAGCAGAAGGCAATTTTCGTATCTGCATTTATTGTAAAATTATCAGGCTCAAGGAACCAGACGGATTCTGGAAAAACCCTCCTGCCATACATTTTGGAGGTTCATGAATGAACTTTTTTGATAGAGAAAAGGTCTTATTCATGGATTTCTAATACCTTATTCAGGGATTTCTAACTACCTCTCATCCTGAAATCAGCTGTGCATGTAACAACCAGCGCAGCCAACAATAGAACCTGAATATGGCTTAACACACATTTCCACTTTCTCTGAGGTGGAGTTGCTGGAGGCTACTTAAAGACTGCTTTATTGTTCTCTGTTATAAATTCCTGATTATCAGTGACTGAAAAAACATTAACAACATGTAACTGTTCATGATAAAACTTCTTATGCTAGTTTGCTGATCCCAGATGAGTTCATTGTTGCTGTTGAATATGGAGTGCAAATGCTGAGATTCTCTAGAGCTTCTTTACTTAGGAACTGGACTTCAGGTTTATTAGGAAAAAAGAAAATATTTCAGAACTAGACTTAACAAAAAATTGGCCTTCATGGAGTTAAGACAGAGTTATGGATTATTTTGAAGAATACATTTGACGCCAACAGTTTCTGAAGGACCAGAGATAATGAACTGATGCTAGTCAATACGGGTAGTCCCAGGTTGTCATATACTTATATGCAGTGCCACAGGAGGTCACACACCTTACCACAAAAAAGACATTGAAGTGCTGGAGCGAGTCCAGAGAAGGGCAACGAAGCTGGTGAGGGGTCTGGAGAATAAGTCTTATGAGGAGAGGCTG
>KZ505674.1:1852946-1867014 GCA_002844005.1 Limosa lapponica baueri
TATTTTAAATGGCAATATAAAACATTTTTGATTTTGTATTATGACAGCTCCCAGCTGTCTGTCATTCACCAGAATAGCCTGCAAGTTCTGGCTGATCCTTTCTGGGAGCTGCTTCCTTCAGAAGGGAGGTTACTTGCAAGCCTCATTCCTGGCATAGAGTGCATAGGCACGTACGTCATCTAAAAGCAAAAATCACGAGCTGAGTTTATTGTACAAAAAGGGATAGCATCAGCTTTGAACATATGAAAAACTGAGACACCTGAACTGGGTAGTGTCTGGGAAATCCACTTCTGCTGCAGACAACTTTGGCTGGCTCGGCCAGAACAGCAGCCACTTCTACCATCCACAGTTGCAGGTGGACACAAAAATACTGTAGCTTTATGGGATGGACAGGCTCTTCTCTCTCATAGGGCTGATGGCTGCTAACTTTCTTTGTCCACTTTACAACAAGAAGTGGAAAGAAAGAAAAAAAAAGCTAAAACAAACAAACAAACAAAAAAAAGTTTGTTTTTGCAAAAGCAAGAAACAGGTCTGACTTCTCCCTCCTGGCTGGGATTTCAGTCAAGGCCAGAACAGTGAAGGCCTTGTTCTCCCCTGGAAGTTCAAGGCAGTTTTGTTCAGGGGAAATAGAGGCTTCAGCAGCTGCTTTTTGGTAAAAGGAACTTTATAGACAATAGGTGAATCATCCCCAAAAGCAGTCACTTGACATCAGCCACAAAAGCTTCCAGCCTCATGATCAACGAGCCCCTCTGAACTAATACAGGAAGAATTACAGCGGTGTTTTCCTGAAGCGTGGAGCTTTGCCTCTTCCTTTTTGCTGGGAACACAATTGCAATCCCATCTCTCGCTCTCTTCAGCTCTGAATTACCCAAGAAAAGTATGCAACACAGCAAAATGCGAACAGTAGATCACAGGACTTGTCTCATCTCTGCACCTGGTGGTGAAATCCATGCTGGCCTCTTCCTTTTTCTTTGACCCGACTCCTTTTTAGCATGTAACTGCACTACCCTCAAAGGCAAAGCTGTTATTTTTTTCTGAGACACAAAGAAAAAGGAAGCACCATTAGTTCAACTCAAAAAGGTGATAAACAGCACATGCTATACCTATTTGTGTGTCCACTGAAAGTATAAAAGCTGCAGATTATTTTTTGAATACATCTGTGGAAGGGACCAATCTTGCAAGCTGGTGGGCACCAGCCTAGAGACACAGGGTCCAACTGTCTGCAAAGGCTCTCCTTCTTGCAGATTCACCTCCCAACAGCACTTGGGTTAACGTTTCATATGCAATAGTAGAGATGCTAGTGAAGCAGAAGGGAGAGACCATGAATTGAAACTATGGAGGCTGGGATTCAAATGAGCCTGGACCTTCACAGAAGTCATGGGGAGGTTTAATTTTGGAAAGGACAAGGAAGAGGCAAGGAGTAGTGCTCTGCTCAGGTAACAGGATGCATGTGATGAAATTGGCTCATAACCATTTTGCCTCTTCTAACATGCTGTCATGGAAAAGAGCTAACTGATAGTGGGCTGCAATATAGCATTTCATTTCCAGAGGGACTAGCGTTAACTGTATTAATCCACAGTGATTTTTTCCTGCCAAGTATTATTCTTCACTTTAAGACTTTTGAAGCCTAGTCTGGAATCCTCTATATAGACCTACAGCATAATAAAGGAGGGTAGTACAGACAGCTTTCCAAAAGAGAAAAGGGTTCCTTCAACAGCAGCCGTGCCATCACCCTCCAGTGTTTTCAGTGGCTTGTTTCAATATCAGTTTGAAGTAACCATGGCAGAGACAGGATGTTTGGTTTCAGAGAGCAGGCAGTAAGTTTATATTGTCAGAGCAAACATTTGGGACTCCAGATCACAACATCCCTTGCTGTTTACAGAGTGTGTTATGCCAGAATCGGACGTGAAGATGCACTTCACGGTAACAAAAGAGGACAATGCCATTATCTTGCAATTGTCAACAGTGTTACAGTGCTGAAGACTTTAGTTCAATATTTGCCAAGCAGTAAAATGAGCAATGCCTGTCAGTTTGTTGACCTAGATGCATCAGTTACTAGAAAAACTATATTGAGCAGACAGCAGTTCAGTTGCAATTGTTGAGGAGCAAATCCCAGCCACAGAACTAAGTGCTATAGAGTTACATTCAGATTAACAAGAAAACTGTTGAGATCTTGTTTGGACGCTGTCACCAGAATACAACAAACAAGCGTCCTTATGTTGAGGCACTTTCAAACCAAGTGTACCAACAGCTGTGTCAGAGCCAGGCACCACAATTCTTGCAGACTGAAATTCCAGAGGAGATTTAAAATGCTGTAAACATCCTTTCGGGAAAGGCTGAAAGCCTTAATGAAAAGTTACTTTCACCTTAATGCAGAATGATCACTGTGGCTTGACAAACGTTCTGCAAGCTTTAGACTACAGCAAATGTTGGCACAGTGGTACATTTGTACCAAACCATGCTTTTGTTCAGTCACCTGTGTCTCAGTGCAGCCAGAAAGGCTTCAGCTGGATATACCTGCTGGGAAGGCTGGTGGACCTGGGAAAGTGTCTGCCCTTGTCAGGGCAGATCCAGGAAGGATTAGTACTCCAATTGCACCCAGTCCTGGGTAAGCAGCACAGACCGTAGCCTAAACACCCTTCCCTTGCATTCAGTGTGACACCTCCCACTGCTAAATCACTTTATTACTGATCTGCCACTGTAATCTGTGCACAGGAGAATGACAAGCCACAAGCCAGTAGAATGGGCTTGTGCTAGATCACGAGACAGAGCAAACGGTACTGACACTAACATTTCTGCAGAGAAAAAGCATGCAACGGTGGGTTAAAGCAAAAAAAAAAATCAAGCATGTTCTCCTCTGTTTATTGCAGGCACCTTTTCAGGCCTCAAAGGGCTGACAACGCTCAGGATTCAGCTAAAGAGCTGACAATCATCCCTACCCCACCACACCAAACATGCAACTTCATGCCTGCAGGCGAAGCCTGTCAGAATGAGGACAGGATCAGCGTTCATGAGAACCCCTCTTTGCCCACACCACAGTAAAAGAGTGAAACAATTTTACAAAAGCTTGATTGGTGAAACCTGCTGTAGACCATGCCTTTTTGCTTCACGGGGGAAAAGCTGGCAAAATACTTTTCCGCATCTTGCCCAAGGAATCTACCTTTTACAGAGCATCCCCTGCCACTCACTCTCCTGTAACAGGGTCCTGCATCGCCCACGTACTGAGACTGCTTCTAAATGCATGGACTCTACATCCTGGGTGTTTACTAACTAGTAGGCACACCAAAACAGGCATGATGAGTACCTACTATATTAAAGGCAGGGGCCCACCAGTTGGCTTCAACCCATGCTTTCCTAAGAGAATGCACATATGTCACAGAGATTCCTCTCCAGCTTATCCAAGCTCTCAGAAAGGCTTTTCTTTACGTTTTAAAAGAGCCCTTGGATGCTAAGATACCATTCTGCTTTCTTAAGTAATGTCACAAGACTTCTGGTTTGGCCACACAGTTGCTCTTTAGAAATGAAAAGGAGAGTCCGTGCTTCTGCTTGGGACAAGTGGCAAAAACACTGCAATCTTTTTTATAAAGAATGGAGGGGAAAAAAAGAGGAGGGAAAAAAAAAAGATTAGAAATCGAGTTTAGTCACTCTGGGAACCCAGCCTTTATGTACTGTTTACTAAAAGGATGAGCTGGGGAAAGGGGTGAGGGGCAAATGTGGGCATTAGGTCTCACCTGCTGATTCTCAGGAGTCATGAATATTCTTATAATCCCTGTCTCTTGGCCCAACAGGCTACAAGTCTTTTCATCACAAAGCTTGATTTCAGTGAGGATCCAGGAGCTGCTCTAAGCTTCAGCAAGTGGTATAATATTCCCTTGTTTTCACATGAAAACAGCCCCTTGCCATAAACCACCCTCCAATGTTTCTTCTCTGTTACTCTCCACTAATAGCATTTGTCTTTCAGACTAGATTAGATACTTAAATAACTTCTGTTCTGGGCTACGCAGAGACCAGTCAACAAGTCATGATTTCTGAGGTAGTCAGCATGGTTTTTTTCATTGCATATATACACATATATAGTATATACGTTGAGATACAGGTATAATTATAAAATGTGCTACACACTTGTAGCTAAAACCAAGACATCAGAAACAAAACTGAAAAGGAATGTGAGCAGTAGTGGCATGAATTGTATCATGTATTTTTCAAGCCAGATGGCACTATTGTAAGCATCTAATCTGACCTTCAGCACATCACAGGCCAGAGAATGTCACGTGGTGTGCGTGTAAGTTACGTGCCAACAGGGCAGAGGAGGACAGGGAAGGACGATGTGCTGGCAGGAAAAGCAAACAGGGTGTGTAAAAGCTTGTAACAAAGCAGTATAAAGAGATAAACCTTCTTGAGATAACCTATGGCTAGCTGTACTTCCATAAGCCTCCTTGAATTCTAATTTTCAGCTGCCAGGCAATGGAAAATTATTTTCTTTTACTGAAAATGGAAGTGTTATCACCTCCAGCTGAAGGGATGGACTATGCATAAGCTGAGAGGAGGGAAAAAGGCTTTTTTTAACAGGAAGCTCTTATTTTCCTTACGGCAATAGTATCCAGTGGCAACCAATCTTGGGCCCCGAAACAAACATATAATAGCTTAATAAAAATCTTCCTTGCAAAAAGATCTAATTGATCAGAGCTGCCAGACAAAAGCCAAGAAAAAAAATAAATCTTTTGTCCACTGGTTAGAGCACAGGTACTACATGATAAGAACAAAAGAGATAGCATCACCTTCCTGGTTATTGGTGGAGGATTAAAAATATATATAAATAACTAAAATTTTTAAAAAAGAGCCTTATACACTTAATATTCATGTTGGTATTGCTTGTGAGAAAGGAGGCAAGGCCTCACACAAAGCTATACATTATCAGTTCTGGAACCCTGTGAAAAGATGAAGTGTTTTAGCAAGAAATCTGGGGGTTGGGACAGGGAAGCTATTCTATTTGGATGAAATATTTAGTCCATAAGTAGTCCTAAGCTACAAAATAATTTGCACATGAAAATAGCTTTCAGGTTAGGTGGGTTTGAGATCACAACTGTTAGATGAACTCATCGTCCACCTGAGGTATACAAACACAAGCACTGAGCAATCACAAATGAAGCATGAGCAGAGTTTGTTTCGGGGATGCTCTCAAGCTGTGCTCTCCATCTTCCTCAATGTGGAAGTTTGCTTTTCAAGCTTAATACTACTAATTCCATGTCATTATCATGTAGTTTTATAAGCACATGCAGAAAATATATTAATACACATAGGCATCAACATGATAGACAATATCCCTTATATTGAATGTAGCTTATGCATTCAAGCTACAGTCCACCAATATAAAATCATTAATATATCTACATTTTTTAAGGCAACACCCTTACCTGGGGTATGACCATCCTCTTTCATCCCTTTTATGTCTATGTCTTTCATACCAACTCTGAGGCCTGATATCCTTGCAAATTTGTCCTAGCATCTGCTTTGGCTTGTGGAAGCCTTCTGTAAAGCATACGTGCAACACAAAGTGATGAGCCCAAATGATAAACAGGCCTCTCATCAGATTTCTGCTGGGCTAAGTAGACGGACATTGGGAGGAAAATGGGAGATGCACAACAGATGTACGCTGCTGTGGCAGTTCAAGTTACCCAGAACATTTCTCTTCAGAACTCCTCCATGAACACTGAAAGTAAAATAATGTTCCTGTCGTGGTTTACTTATGATTTTACACTTCAGATAATTGTACATAGCAGTAAGTTTGCAGTAAAACTTGGAGGGAGTAATATTTTGGTGTTACGTTTAATACCTTAGGAATCCATTACTCAGGAGGTGAGAATGATCCTCCAAACATCATGGCATTGGCAGTGCAGAAGGCAAACTTATGACTACACAGGATAGCTATGGTGGTATTCCTGTCACACATCTTGCTACCGGTCACGTTCTTCCAGTCTTCCTTCTACAAAAGTATCTTCAAGGATGCACAGCTCTGGCAGCTCTGATAGGAAAGGTCTCATCGGTCCTAAGATTCAGTCCTGGTATGAGGGAAACCGTTGCTTTCCCTACCATCAAGCACATGATCCAAGATCAATCCCTGAACAAACCAACCTGTCTTTCTTCAAACCTGAGAAGCGCTCTGCCAGTTTCAGCGGTAGCTCTGAAATACTCCTTTGCAATCTGTTGTTGCTTAGTGTATGCTGTACTCAGCTTTCACCTCAAGCTCAACTTCTTCCCAACTAGAACATGTAACACAGGTCTGTTCAAAGGTCGTTCTTTGTTTGCTTCTTGTCTGCTCTTAAGACAGATGTTTCAAGGCATGGGAGAGGATATAAACACATGCACGCTGGGGGAAAAAAGAAAAAAAAAAAGTGTCCAGGTGTTTAAGCAATGCCAAATGTGAAAGAATTCCAATTCACTGCTTTCTCCTTTAATCTGGCAATTCCAAGGGACCAAGCGTGTCATGACTTGTACCCCGAACACTTTCCGCTTGGGTGAGTTCAGACAAGGTCTGCATTAACTCCCCAACCTGCAAGAAAATTATTTGAAACAAAAGGTTCAGATATGTCCCTTTCCCTCCAACAAGCCTGGAAACAAATGGTACAGGAATGAGGTCAGAAAGGAATCATCCGCCTACCATACCCCTGAATTCATTTACCTACCTCAGAGCCCATTGAAGGAAAGGGGTGGGATGGGGAAACAAGGGATGATATAAAGCAGAATGAAGCTCTGGGGTCGCTCGCTACATTACAAGATTTGACAGGCCTTTGCCAGCCTTCAGCTTCTTTGTGTCTTTCACATAATAGAGAATCACAAACTGAGCAGCCTGTGATCTGGGGGTTACACTATTAGATGGAGCAAACCCTTTGCAAATGCTAATAGTATTGTAGCATCCTGTCAGGCAGCAACACAAAAAAGGATGTTGATTTTCACATGAACCAGAACAGACTCATTGTAAGGAAGGTTGCAATGAATGTTCCATCTCTAAACATCAAAAGCCATAGGCAATTGGCTTGTGGAGATGAGGCAAAATAGTGCTTCAAATGTTGTTAAATATAGGGGACATACTGTTACCTGGAAGCTTATTTCATGAGGCCAGCAAAGAGAGAACAGCTGCTTGAAATAGAAGTGAAAATGATCTTTGGTTCTGATTTCTGTAGTGAAGTAATTTCTAGATTTACAGAGGCTTTTGTTGTGCAATCTACTGTATTCCAGCAGTTTGGAAGAGATGCTCCTTTATGAACGTGCAGATTCAGTCAAGAGGAGAGTTTATGGTAGTAACAGAGCACAAACAGAACATGCTTGTCCTTTGCAGTTCTAAGGATGTGGCAGCTGTCAGTCTCGTCCAGTGATACCCAACTCTTTTCCTGAAAAAAATTCCCTAAAATGTTAAACAGAATACAACGCTTATGCTATTTCTGTTACAAAACTTATTATAAAATTCCCTTTTCATTAAAACTTCACATCTTACCCTATATTAGGAATGGTATAATCCAAGGTGCTAATAAATGCACCGCTCTGACTAACCTTCAAGAAGTTCACTGCTGTCCTTTGGGTGAAAAACCAGAACAAAGCTCATCGTGTTGGTTGTCACTACCAAGGACAGGTCAGAAATCCATTTTAAAGTCAGAATGTGAAATCACAACACAGGTTAGGACACACTGCTCTGGAAGCCCTCTTAGACCCTACAGACTTCCAACAGCAGCAAATAGCCTTCTATCAGTGTTCTGCAACACAAACACACGATTACTTGTAGCTACTTCTGGAATTGGCTCTAGAACAGCACCTAGAACCAATTCCAGAATCAGTCTCACAGCCAATGGCAGGCACTTTTCTGGATTCATCTCCGGAACCATGTCTAGAAACCCATCTAGAGTCAGTTCAAGAAACACTACAATGGCTACTAGACTCTGCCGCCTGATTGCCACAATCATTTCTAGAGCCACTTCTGGAAACATTTCCCCACTGACAGCATCAACCCAAGAAACTTATTGAGAGTCAATTTCAGAAATGTTTCTAGAACAGTTTCTGAGGTTCACTCTAGAGTTGTTTCATAAGCCATTCCGGACGCTCTTTTCTGGATTTCCTGAATCACTTCTTCAGTCAAAACTAAAACCACACCTGTGATTTTTAGCATTTCTTATGTAACAACAGCTTGGATAATTTCACTTTTTCACCTTCTTATGTGCTACAGCACTGAAGTGATGGCAAATGCAAGCTTGCTTGAAATCTTCACATCAATAATGAAAGTAGTTGGTTGTTGTTTTTTTTTAATTTATTTTTTTATTCCCTCTTTAAGCCAATTACACAAGGCAGCAGCAACTGGAAACACAGTAGCTCAGGCTGGCATGGTAGTTTGTAATGAGAACTGTAGTCAAACCTCTACTTTGTCTCCAGGCTTTGGAAACAGGCAGGTTTCTACCTCTGTCAAGGGAGTTCTCTAGTCAGATGCTTCCTGAGGAAATCAAAGTAAAAGGAAAATACAGGAAGCTAGTTTATAAGCTGCTGTTTTGTCAAATAGCCATACATGTTAAGTTCTTGTGAGGTCCCCCAATATGTGAGTAATCATCACCGTACGCCCCATCTGTGTGAGAAAGAATGACTGGAACATTTCCTAAAGCGCCTCAAGACCTAGAAACACATTCCAAATAGTCAAAGAAAACTCACGCTGCAGCTCTGCAAAAACACAGAGGTATCGCCACAGACTTAGTTCATATGGCAACACCTCGACTGACATCAAAATATCCCACAGACATCTACAGAACCAAATCTACAAAGAACAAGAGTTCTAACTGACTCACGGGGCCCTGGGTCAGACTTGAAGATCCCATACTTCAACATTTCTCAACTGAAGTGATGAAGTCTCTTGCATCTTTTTTTCATCCAGTTGTTAAGAATTACTAAATTACATTTAAGATACACAAAAATTTAATTCTCTAAACTTTAGCTTTAGAAATACATCATAACTCAATTGTGGTTTGAATATACTCAGTCAAAAAATGGATTACTATATCCTTGATGGTGAAATAAATTATTACAAACATACAGGTATGCTCAAGAACTTCATTTGACATTTTTACCTTCTAACTTAACTATGCTTGCTTTTGACTTTTACACATTTCCAAGTTTTTCATCTCTCTCGTGGTCTGATAACTTTGGATGAGGCTACTAGTAACCACACAGAAGGAATAATTCTTGAATTTGAAGAAAGCACCATTTGTACCTTTTTCATGAAGAAGCAACAGAAAAACCCACTGCCATTAATATTTAAACCTTGTCTCATAAATCTCTCATTTAATGAGAAACAGACATATCTTACCATATCTACACGACAGTAAAGAACATTCTTTGAAAATGCAATATCCATTTATGGAATAATTATATTTGCATTTGCTGATCCCCTCTCTAATCTCAAAACCCCACAGAAATTACAGATCGGTCCTCGCTCCTTAACATAAATTGCTCTGAATTGAATCTGAAGGTAGTATACGTAACACAGAAAAAGATCCTGAACTTGTGCAAAACAGTTTGGAATAACATACTTTTGAGTATCACATAAATATTAGAGGCAGTTCAAATAATTCTGTTTACTATCTAAAAGTTGTTGTAATAGTCAGCACATCCTTCTTATTCTGCTTAACAAAACTACAGCTAAATTACCTAGTAAGATACTCCTTACAAGGAGCAATTTTGAACTTAAACCCACTTTTACTGTTAAGTGATACTAAACTTACCAGTAAGATAAGCACAACTTGCCATAACTCTTCTTTCCTCTAATCTTAACACAAAATCCTATAAAAAACAGCATAAAATTACCTGTCGCTTATTTGTCAAGACCAATTTTGCTTAGTTTAATCATGAAATCAAGTTAATGTAGAGTTACAATCCTTCACTCATCCTAACATGCCAATTTAAGCTTCGTGGAGTAAATATGCAGCACCTTTGATACCATAGGTTTTTTGTTCAATTGATTTTGTAAAATTTGTCTTCATCTAAAAGAAAAAGAATGAGAAAAGAAAAAAGATATATTCCTGAATTCACGGGTTGGTAAGCCGACTGCTCTATAACTCTCAAACCCATTGTCCCAGTACGCATGTTTATTTTAAATGCACCTGAAACTAATGCTCCATAACCAGCCTTCCTTTATACTTTGAATATCAGTTGATTATTTAAGCCTCCAGAGAGATAAGCTTTCAACATAATGATCTTTCATGACACCTTTGTCTAAATGTATTAAATGAATGGTAAAGTAATCATTAATTTATGAGTAGAAGATAACAGTACAGTTACCACTATCTTGGTGCTGACACAGCACTTCTGAGTCAGATATTTTAACATCATTAACAGGTTACTTTTTCACGATTTAACAAATGAGAAGGCCAAAGTGACTTCTGAATTAGGTGCAATAGCACTGTGTTCAAAACCCACATTTTATTATTCCTTCAGTTACATTTTTATTCAATAAATACCTAGTTTTCATGGAGTACATCATGCTAAGTCTTAGATGAGCAGCACAGAGAAGTTGAAACTAAAACTCTAGGAACATCACGCTAAGAGAGGTGAACACAGGGCCACCGGATGCGACATTTTGCAACATTTACATTACACAGAGTTTCAAACAGTGATCTCTAGGTAAATGCAAAAGTTGTGGGGTGGGTTTTTTTGTTTTGTTTTTGTTTTTGTTTTTTTTTTTTACAAAGAAGGATTTAACACAAGTACAGACTTATTTCACTTGCTATACAACTTTAGGACTCTGCCTTCAGAATTGTGCAAACTTACATTTCCGAAGTTATCTTCAGAGAATGATGATGACATAAGTCATGTTTTCATTCTTCTGTTCTCAAACACTCATTTTCAGGAAGTAATTTTAAACAGAAAATCCCAAAACATTCAGTTAGATCACCTTGAAATATTTAATCTTTCAACACCATTTTATGAATAGCTCTACGTTAACTTTTTGTCCACTTGACTGAATATTTGATGTCTGAACATTTGGGGAACATCTTACCAAAGTGTGTATTGTTTCATCTGAAAGCAAACAGAAACAGTATCTGTTGGAAAATGTTCAGATTCCTCTCTTTTAACTGCCACACATCAAAATCAATAGCCTTTTCAAAAGGGGACAAAAACTGAGGTCAATTTTAAAACATACATAATCAGACAACTGCAAAACAAACTGTTTCTTCTTCCACATAAGTGTTCAGAAGTGTATCCAGATCATTTGTGGCAAAGTGTGGGCAGAAAAACATGGTGGTGATTAATCACCAGGCACCTACAATACAGAGCTTAAATCATGCTTAAATTTGTCAGAAGTGACATTTCTATGGCAAAACTGAAAGGCAGTAAAAGAACGACTACTTACTATTTTTACTATACTGAATGATAGAAATCAAGTGGGACCTTGTGCATAACTTTCTTATAAAAGCAATATTGGTCTTAAGAGTAGATATTAGAAAAATGAGATTAATTGTATTTTTCCTTTTTTAGTTAAGGAGGTTGGACAAGTTGGAATTGTATGGAGTATCTTTCTACATTTCACACGCACTTGATCAAGTTACTTTGTACCTATGGTGAAGGGAGGACTTAACAAGGAAATCAGAGCCTGGGCAATCCCAGAAATGAAATGTAATCGGCTATGATTCAAGGGTAACAACATATATTAGGAAAGAACGGGTAAAAGGAGCAGTTGTTGACATTATTTCCTGAGCCAAACCTTTTAAGATGTCAGTGAATACCAGTCTGTACTTTCACTTGAAAGCACTACAAAAATTGCTTGGATGATGTCTCTCAAGAGTTTAGTATTTTAACAAAATCCACAACTTCCTCTCAAGATCTCAATACCATGCTTTTAAATCTGTACCAGAATGATCAGAGAATGTTTCCAACACAGAGCATAACAAATACAAATTGCATTACTTAGAAGGGCATTTTAATGTACATACAAATACTAAAACTTTATGTCAAACTCCCAGGATCATTTGCAGGCAAGAAAATGACAACAGGTAAAATCATTTTATGAATATGATCCAGCTCTACCATACAAGACAGATGCCAAAAATAAAAGCTTTTTTTTTCCTTTCAGGAAAAAAAAACCAAACTTAAATGTACAACTTCAGCAAACTCCCAAGCTATCTCATTGACACACAAGTCAGATTCTTCTGTCATGTGCACATAGCTTCAAAAATTAAAAGAGCAGGTAGATTTTAACTGAACTTCTCAATCCCATGAGCCATTATTTTCTTTCCCCTCCATTGTTATAGGATGCTCCCCAAAAGATAGGAAAGAGAATGGGACAAAAAAGCCATTTCTATTCAGTCTTCTTTGTGCAAGGTATCCTGGAAAAGGCTGCATTCTTGTGTAAAGTTGCTGTTGAAACAGAAAGGAGATTGTTTTAAGACGTGTGCAAATATATGACAGCACTTAGGCTTATGTTTTTGAGAATTAAGAAAGAAATTTGGAAATTACCCACATGCAAATATTTTTGCTAACAATACACGGCACCTTCAAGAAAAAAAAAAAAGAATCAAAATGCTTTTATAGACCAGAAAAGCGATCCCTTAATTTTGATTCCAGCTACTTATGCCTTCTTTCTCTTAACACAGAGATTTGTAACACACTATTTATTAAAAATAATGAACAGAGAGTAATCAAATAGCCTACAGTGTTTCACAGTATCTGAATAACTAGCCAGTAATTGTATTTCTACTAAATTTCATATCTGCCTGTAGCATAAAAGCTAAAGTATAGTTCCGCTTAGAAGCAAGAAGCAGCAGCAGCCAGGCACTGCAATAAAACAAAAAGGAATTTTCACAGAATCACAGAATCGCCTAGGTTGGAAGGGACCTTTAAGATCATCTAGTCCAACCATAAAAAAAAAATAAAAAATTCACAAAGTTTGTATGAAAACATGTGCATCTAAAAGTGATGGATAGCCATTTTTTACTGGACAGTGAGAAAATTGTAGCAATCTTTTTATGATCTGAACATGATTACCTGATTGAACAATCTACTTTTCTTGATGGAGGGCTTCTATGAAGGCTTCAAGTTTTTCCTGGATTTCCCGAACTTTTTCTGGAAGAATTAAAGACCACCATTCAAATACCTACTACTAAATTGAGGATATGCCCAGAAAGAAAAAACCAGAACAATCCAAACCTCCAAACATGAACAAAAACTAATGCTGTCATCAATATTACCCTATGTATTTAGTTTCTTAATTACTAAGATTTCAAACATTTTTCTACATGAGAAGAACTTCTACAAACATATTTTATGATTATCATGCTGATTTAGTAATTCAAAAATTTATCAAAGCAATCCAATACTAGAAACGTTGCATTTCAAAAACCTGAAGTTTCCATTAGATGGTGCACAGCAGAACTACCGTATACCTGTTATGTATAACATTTAACCAAATATCTTCATTCTCCACAGGAAGTGTCACAAACACCACTAATCATTCTAAAAAGAGTTGAAAACTACTGCCCTTTCAGCAGTGAGAATTTCAGGGAACCAGACGTCAATATTCAAGACACCTATTCAAAAGGGCAGGCACAATGTTAAGAATGTTTAAAACTTGCACTTTAATTCCTTGCGTTTCAGTAGGAACCAGATGGATGTGGGCAGAATCTTATTTTATAAAAGTACTAAAGCTGGGGCTTTCTTTCTCTACAAAAACACAACTTGTACACAACTACAAATAGTTACTAAGTTACTAAAAGGCAACATTGGGAAAAATTCAGGGCTTTAGGCATTTTTCCACTCTTCTCAACTCCATACAACACTTGTCATCATACAACCTATTTGATTTATTAAATTGCTTACGAAGCAAGACTTAGAACATAGCTGGAATCCAAAGCCTGTGAGATTTCCTGCTTCTCTCTCACCACATCCTCATTTGAAGCTCCTTCTGTGTGTGATTATAGCCATGAAAAACACACATTTCAGAAATACGAAGGAACAGGGGAGAGCAGTAGGACAGACAAAAATAAGTTAGATGGGCATAAACACAATTTTTTTCCATGCTAAAAAATACTATTGGATTAAA
>KZ505674.1:1867809-1891872 GCA_002844005.1 Limosa lapponica baueri
GTCAGTATATAAACCTCTTGTGTAATGAAAACATTAATTCTATGGCATTTATTTAGGCAACTACTTAGCTCAGCTTTCAATACTGATGCTCTGTTTATGTTTACAAAATTAACCTTTGAAATAATGTCCTATTATCTTGGACAGAGTTGACGTATTTTTGGAAATTATTAATCCTGGACCTCACTCTCCAAAATGAGCACCAGTTCCCAGTGATAACTGGGAGATTAGATAATCTCTTTCAATAGCTTTATTTTTGATGTGGATTTTTCTTTTTTAATTGCTACATGCTTTCCCCAAGTATGTTCTTTATATTGATCAAGCCATTAGACTCAGTGAAAGCAGCCAGATTTAGCAGTACAAAATGCAAATATTTTCCCTTCTCAACCTCCTGCTAATGAAATATTCCAGTCCTGAAAATTAATAGCATCAGCAAAAATCTATAACTATTATTTCACCCTTAAAAAAAGGTTTGTGCCAACAAAATCTATTTTAATTTTCTGATTAGGGCATATTAAAATAACAGGATAGCAAATATGTATTCTACCAGAATATACTGAATCAGCTGTGTTTGCTCAGAGAACAGACATACTAAAATTGCCTCCATATTATGTGCACTTTATTAGTTTTTATACTTGGACTGAATTGAAATGATTGCTTAACTGTAATAATTATGAGGTCTTGAGGTAATTTAATACTCTGAAAAAACATGCTGGCTATTCTTAAGAAAGAACAGTTACAATGACTGCCAAATAGCTGCAATTATTCATTCTCTGCCCTGTAGTCTTTGCAGTAGTAAAGCCTTTTGCAGCAGCAGACCCCAGCCAACCCGTACCATTTCCCCCCAAGTCCCTTCTGTAGCACAGAGCAGCAGTCTCCTAAATGGGTTTACTTTTTAAATAGGCTACTGGCAGAGTTATGCATTTACACAACACTAATCTTAATAAACCAGTAAATATAAATGCTCGGGCAGAACTCTTCTAATGAGTGCAAGTGCAGGGTCTGCAGTTCTGGGATAACTGCCCATAGCATCATCAGCACCATGTGACACTGCATTTGGAACAACAATTAATTGTTACAATTCAAGTCAGACTTTACCCATCTTTCTTTGGGGAAGTTTTCTCTGTGAATCGCACAAGCTGTGTACCCACATTTGCAAGGTTTTGATTGACACTTACATCAAAATATTAGTGACGGACACTTGTAAATTACAGTATATTCTGTTTTCAGGAAGGTTTATAAACATACCAAACCCAGAACATAATTTGGGTTTCAGATAAGAATACTTAGTATACAAGTAAATTGAGGGACAGACAAAGGTGACCTGTTGCTCTTTCTTGCAATAGTGTGTTTTTTCCATGTACAAGCAAGTCCCAGATAAGAAGCACCCAGCTTACTAGCAAATTATTTTTGTAACAGGTTGAACCACCGCAGCACAGTTACACAATGCTCCAGTATGACAGAAGGCTGTTATAGTACTACACTCTTATTATACAGTACTGCAGAAGCTTAAATATATACTATTGTTGGATTCTAGAATGAAGATGTCGTCTTTGGTAGTTTTAACGCAGACCTGAAGTTAAAAATATATAATTCTTCCAGCACCTGGTAAACAGCGATCAAAAAATCAAATGAAATCAGTGAATAACTGTAACTAAACCCTTGTTTCCATCTTTAGAACAGTAAAATTCAGAGGCCCGGGGGCAATGAATGGCTATTCTACTTCCCATTTACCCTGTGTTTACCTAAAAGATAAGCTAGTTCATACATCAACTCATTATGCCTCTTGATCTGGTAATGAATATTTCCCATAATCCTCCCTCCATATCCCATAAAACTTCACTGACAGAATGAGGAAATTCTTTATTCAGAGGTCTTGAGATCCCCATTCATGCTCAGTCTCTCCTTATCTCCATATGAAATGATCGTGCTACCCACTCATTCTCTTTTCATTAATCCTGTGATCCTAAATCTAAAAGGCTCAAAACTAGACTAATTGATCTGTAATTAGGATTTGGATACGCTGTGAACACAGGAAGATGCAGGCACAGAAAGTTTGCTTTTCCCAATATCATAAACTGGTCAGAAAGGAAACCCCGGAAATACTGAGTCTTAGGAGGAGTGTTTGCTTACTGATTGCTGCCTTAGAGAGTCAAGCTTATCTACTAATTAACAGTACAGAAGCTGGAGAATCACTGATAAAATGAAACAGCTAAAGTTATCAAATGAATCTCCTGAGGTAAGGCTAACTAATCTCAAAATAATATTAAACACAAATTAGAAAAGGAAAGTACGTTACTGGTTTATTTCAACCATGCTCTAAGTAGCAAGAAAAAGTTTTTTATATATTTTCCAACTGCATTAATTGGTTTAATAAAAGATGTGGCCTCTGCTCACAAGCCCCATCTTGCTTATGCTTCTGAAGATACATTAATTTTGAGACATTCAAATCATACATACTTACCTGTAAAACCCCAACGGTTTTAGCACGGAATTTTAAAAGTGTTCATGTCTGTCTGTGCCACAACAGGGAGAAAATTGCCTAAGTACTGTAGGCAAATCAAAAAGCTTTCCCTTCCCCTGTTTACAAAGTTGCCCATATGACATCAATTTTCAGTTGCAGCACCAAGAAAAATTGTAAAAATCTTTCTGGACACAGATCCGTCTTTATTTTGTACTTTGATGAAACTTATAGCATTAAAAAAAAACGATAAAAATGTGTTAATACCTCATTATAAATCCTCCTCTTCTACATTAAAGTGATTTCTACCTCCAACTGATGTTTACATGGCTTTGATATTTGAAAGCTCATGGTTGTTCCTCCTTTTGCTCTGGATTGTGCTAAGACTTTAGTCCCCCCATTTTTTTTTTTTTTTTTTTTTTTAATCTTCCTTCCTTTCTTAATCCCTTCCTTGCCTATAAACATTCTCACTGCTTGCTGTGCTACTTCTATGTTATGGTTAATTAACCATAGAGGCAGAAATGCTGAATTTACTGCTGTGAATGCATCATCTTTCCTCTAGTAAAAAGGAAAGCCCAGTCTGTAGTCAGATTTCAGCAGGATGCCCAGAAGCACACCATTAAAAACTGGAAATGTCGATCCACAGTTTCCTATTGAAAGTCAAGTTTTAGCTTAGGGCTACCTAAAACACAAAACCCATAGTTGTATACAACCCCCTACAAACAGTCAGGTGGAGAAGCGCGTGTGTGTGGGAAAATAAAATCATCTCTTCAAAGTTCAGCCTTTTGTACCATATTCCTGGATTTTTTAAGGGCCATGCAAAAGCTTTACTTTTTGTTGAAATAGTATGAGGCAGCACACGCAGGGCCACTCCAAATAATGCCCCCGAATGCAGACTTTACACCCACGGTTACAAGACCTGCATCAACATGCTTTCTTGTGTCGCACACAAACACAGCCTAACAGCTACTGTAATTTACTGATCATTGCAGGGTCACGTCCTGCTGAATTTTAGAAAATCCTTTGAAACTACCTGTCACATTTTTTGCCAGTTTCCTCTTGTTCACATACCATATTTTCTTCCAGATGAGGCCAAGAGGCAAGCTAAAGTTATAAGATAAGAAAAAAAAAAAAAAGGCAAAACCACCCAGGCTGCCCTTAAAGAGACAGAACATCAATTATCAGCTGTAAAGACAGATTTATAAGTAGAGGGCCCCCTCTGTTCCTTTAAGGCTGCAAAACAGATGGGAAGTGAATGGACAGTCAAAGGGTCAAGAAAACACATGGGAGGTGCTGCTTGTCTGCTGTATGTATGTTCCCAGCATAAGAAAGAGGTCAAGATTGTAACTGCATGGCTGGGTGCTGGAAAGGCCTTTTCTTTAAGCTGTTACAAAGACAAACGCTGTTCCTCATCCTGCTGTCAAACTGCTATAAATATTGGTTTGTCAAGAGAGTTTCAGCAGCTAAAAGTTTTTTTAAAAAAGCCTGAGCAGGAGGATGAATCATGTGAATGATTCTTAAACAATTAGCTCATTAGTGTAATAAAAGCACTGCAGAACCCTGAAAAGTTTAAATGGAATTTATAATAGTTCATGTAGTAAATCCATGAATCATTAAAAATAGACAGCCTTTAAAATGCAAGCTTGCAGAAAATAGCTAGCATACTCTTTAGCCACTGATAGTGAGACTGAATGAAGATGCCAACTGATGCTACATCAAAGTAGCTTTCCTTTATTGGTACAAAATATTTCTTATATCTTTTGCAATCTATAATGAGACTTGAATTTGCAGCCAGTTCAAATGAGTTCTTTCTATAAATTCCAACTTCAAAGTACACTCACTGGAATGGCATAATTATGATACAAAATGTTGTAAATAACTTTATAAATCAGGCTTCCCTTCTCAGACACAAAGCTAGACATCCACCATTATATTCACCAGACTTAACTGACAACTTTCTGCCTGCCTTAAATCCCTTTGCCATCCTCAGAGAAAAGGTATTTTAATCTAAGCAACATCTAGAATACCTGTGCTTCAGTTATCAGTTCCAGAAAGACAATGAGAAGGACAGGGACGTGCTCTAACTATCCAACTGCAGAGGTGAGATGCTTTCACTATTAAATAGATAAAGACAGGATTTCAGCGTCCTCTCACAAAAAAAATATTTTAAACTCTAGAACAAGACAAAGTGCTAAACATACTGTTTTAGTATCACTATTAAAATCTCCAAGGGTCAGTCAACATATCAATTTCATGGATATGAGTTCATCAACAACTGCCTGCTGGTGACCTGGTTGAAAATCTCCTTTTGCAAACAGGAAAAAACATCAAGGAGCCTGTTTTCTACAAAGATTTATATAAGTGTACATTTTTTCCCTGTTGTAGGAGAATTCACCTTGAACAAAAGGAAAAGATCACCTCCAGATTGTATATCTAGCCTGCTGTAGAAACACAATAAAATCTTAGTCTTAAGTCATTTTAGACAGAAAAAAAATAAAAATCACAGCTGCCATCACTGAAGTAACTTGTTACAAGTATTAATATCGTATTAATTATTAATCTCTGCACATCGTATCTAGCAAAGCTATCAGCTGCCTATACAAAACAGTATCACTTTATTTCAGACTAAAGATAATCAGGAAGCAGTAGAAGAGAGCTTGTCTGAAAACACTTCAGCTATTTTTACAAGATATTGAGCATTGGAGCGTCATTTTAGCATTACTAATAACACTTTTTAGCCCCAGAAACAGGAATTGTGCATTGTGCTGATGAAATCGTAGATTACTAATCAATCAACGTCTTGACCTATAGCCGCCCCAGATTCACAAGCGAGACCTCTGCAGCTCAATGAAACGGCTTCGGCCACACGTTTCCCCCTCCTCAGTGGAAGAGAACAGAAGCTGTCTGTATTTCTCGGCGCGGTCCCCGGGGCTCTCAGGCTGGCGGGCATCCTGTCTTTCTGTCTCCGACACAGCACACGAGAAGTGAGGTACGGGGCTGGAGCAAAACTGACAACTATACAGACTACTGATGACTTTATACAAGATACATTTCTATGGGATGTAACGCATCGGTCCCCCTTGTCTACAGAAAAGTAAATATTGTCAAATCATGATACAAACTAATACACATTTCTATACTGCCGTTAAGTTTAGCTTAAGGTACAAATGATTATTAATCTATATTAAGCTGCAAGTTTATGAGAGTCACGATGTCTGCAATAGCAAGATAGGAATTGGTCACCTTTCAGCCCTCTGTCTCTACCTTACATTTTTAATTAAAACTATTCTAATAACTCAATCTTTCAACAGAATTTAGCTGCGCTGCTCACTGGACAGCTAGAAGGAGCTTAGTAGCAGAATGACGAGACAACCTCGTAAAACAGACTCACATCCTGAATCAGCCTTACGGACGCAGAGAGATTCAATTTCAAAATCAAAACAGTTAAGCTAGAATGAATCAGAACATCATGATGCTCACTATTTTTGGCAGAATTAGTGAAAAGTATAAAGGAAAACCAGACCTATTACCCAATAATTTATCCAGTGATGTAAAAAAACCACAAACTTTTTCTTATGCAGAAAGGACATATATAGCTATAAAGGTAAATTACTTATGTAAAGGTTACTGGAACTTTAAGGCTACAAAAGTATAAAGAGACATAAGAAGTAACTGATACACGTTGTTTCTCCACCCAAAATGCAGCATAGTCAGTGGTCAGCTAGATAATAACATAATACACTATCAGGACTATTTATCTGAAAGTCTCTCTAAAATATGATGTCAGAAAATTAAATGGTGATGAGATTATTATTATTATGATTAAAAATTTATAAGCTTATTTTTGATAGTCAGAAACTTAAGTCATCATGCCCTGAAGAAAAAAAAAAAAGGTATTTATCTTTTCTTAGTTTGTTATCATTCCCAGCTGAAACTATTTCCTTCTCTTTTGTTTTTAGATAGACTTCCAAACTGGAAGAAAAGTGGAGTCCACTACAACATTAACAATGTGCAACATACACGACACTGACTTCTCCAGCTTTTGTAAAGTTACACTCCACAGCTCCATACTAGTGCAAAACAAATGCACACATTGGTTAGTTTAAAAGTTTGCATCTATAGAAATAGTAATCCCTCCATGATAAGTACTTATTTAAATTTTGATTAATAGGTACCCTCGTAAGCAACCAAGACTAAAAAGAAAAGTGCATCCAATTAGATGTTTTGATCCTTGCATCATTAATGAAATTTTAGGAAAAAAATTAAGTTTGGCAGACAACACCAGAATGACCCTCAAATAAAAGAGACACGGGTCTCGGGTAAGATTAACAAGCATTTAATACGTCATTACTCATGTAGCAGTTTATCATTATTTTTCCATGTCAACTTTAAGTGATAGGCTTCGCTTAGTCAGTGACAAATATGCTGAACTCTGTAAGGATCCATTTTAGAACCTGGACATCAGTGCCTAACTCTTCATCAATAACTCCAAGAAATCACAGCAGACAGGCTTTGGTCATCTGGGATTCTTAAGTTAAGTAAACCATCACTCCATCACAGGAGGTTTACAAGTGATGTATGTTCTCCCTTGAGGATCACTTCCCTCTCTGAGAAGATGCAGCTTTTTAAAGCGCTTTCTGCCATGACACAAAGCAGGAACTACCTTATCTGCACTTTGACACACACTGTCCTACACATTCTTTTGGTTTTAATTCATTAGTTTTGTGCAGCTGCCCCAAAACTCGAGAGGAAAAAAAAAATAAGATACCCCTTAAACATTCAACCAGTGTCATTCATGTCAAAGCACACTTGCTTGGGAAATTTCATAAATTATCTACATGAAATTAAAAACATGATAATCATGCAAAAACAATTATTTTGCATTCTAACAGAGTACCAGAAAGTTAACAAATCTACTAAAAATAGTGGCACACACTGTTGTTGACTTGCCCATGTTCAAAGGCAGGAAAAATTGAAGACACAACCTCACAGACTGATTCCAAGCACATTGCCGCCCGACGTCCTGCACCACAGAGCACCAGGACCTCTACAGAGCTCCAAGGGAGCACAGGAGTCAGGCTGCCACCAGCACCCTGGTGACACCAGCACAAGCCTGAACTCGTTAGACACAGATGGCCACACAAGCACTTTATTTGACTGATTGAGATCCGGGCAACCAAATCTCTTGACAACCAGCCCCTGATAAGATGCAGGCCATATTAATGCCCCAGGATCAGCTGCTGGCAGGGGACAGTAAAGACAGCAGACCCTGCACACACTCATAAGTTGGAGATGTGTTTGGTGATCCCCAGAGGGAAACGGCCCCAAAACATCTCCTGGTGTAACCTTTTACCAACTTAGGATCTGACTATAACTGTCTGCTCCTCACTGCTACGACCAGCTGAAAGGAGCAAAGCAAGACGGCTGCCACTTCTGTCAGTTGTCTCACAACTATGAAGTGACGACATTTTTACTTATGTAACTTCTAAAACTCCAATAATTAGGCACAAGAGCACAAAATAACTGTAATTCTGCAGATTCTAATAAAATTACTGCTCCATTCAATTTCCTAGGATACTTTCCTCTTTCCCATGACTGACTGAGCAGTGGAGGTGACATCTGGGTTCTACATTCAAGTATCTTCAGAATTGTGCCTTTTTTTCTCCTATATATTGTAAACACCAAACCCCACATTAGTCCTGAACAACCACCTTAAGGATTGATTTAAGGACTACTAACCGCTGCCTTTGGAGCCATTTTGTCTGCCTCTGGTTTCTAGGGGAAAATTACCAAAGAATTTGCTTGTTTGAGAGAAGATCCTTCCCCCTGCAGCTGAGCTTTGCCCCCTACGAAATGCTGTTGTGACCTTATAAAAAAGTTGAAGCTCACAATAAAAGAGAAAATGGAAGCAAGGGCTTCAGAAAGCCAAGTCAAAGCATGATTTTAAGGAGCACATGTAATCAACAATGTCATGTAGGACAGAGGTCAAATCCAAACAGTGTTGATAGTCATCTCAAGGGACAGAAATTTAATTAGGCTACAGTAATGACCACAATATAGCATTAGTTTCACACATTTTTATTCTGCAGCTAACAGCAATGAAAGAAAAGAAAAAAGTAACCACAGAGTTATTATCCGCGAAGCACTGCCCAGACTTTATCCCCAACTTTGCATAAATGCATAACAAAAAAGGACACTTGCTTGGATTTAAATCAGTTTGTTATATACAACAGACACGACAGAGCCCACTCAGCTTAGCCAAACACATCACAGGAATTCCAGATCCTGAGTCAGCAACTTGCATAAGGAAGTACCCACCTTAGCTAACATTAGCTCCATTGAAACAAGAGAGTTTATCATATGCACATATGATATTAAATGATTAATGCTCAAAGTTTGCAAAAGTTTTATATTCAACACTAATGGATTTAACACGAGAAAAAGTTTGGAATTTAATGCAGTGACTTTAAAGCCATGACTTTAGATATAAAACTTGAAAGTATTTTACTGTACCACGGGTTTATTTAGTTTTTATATGTTTTAGTCTTTACAAGAAAATAATTAAGTTCTGCAAACTGTTATATTTCATACCTTACAAATCTGTGACAGAATTTTAACAAATGGCCCTAAGCAATCTTTTCTTCATGTGAGGGCTCACTCCTCAAGAGTTTCAAAAAGATTTTGTGGAGTACACAGTCTCAGTGAGCCCACGCCACCTGTACAGGTGTCAGCGTTACTGACAAACGAACTCAGAGGCTCACCCCTTCACATTCATACCTAGCAATTTCAGGATCAAGTTTCCACAGGCATTCCTGCAAGTCCCTTCCCACCTCCTGCCAGTGACTCTCCCTGTACAAATGCACATGGTTTTACTTACAACTTGGTGAAGTTTTAGGCTCTCTTTAACTTGTGAGGAAACAGGATATTGGATGAATAGTATGCTGCCCAAGGAAAGATGCTTTGCATGTACTATATTTTTATGTGTTTATCCTGTGCACCTAAAAGACGCCTTTGCAACATTCATAATTTAGCTGTTTAAATGGAATGAAGGAGAAGAAATAAGTGAAGACAGAGAATGTGTATTTCTTCGAGCTCTGTCAAATTTCATCTCTAGTGAAGTCAATGGCAAAGCTCTTGCTGATTGCCTGAAGCTAGGATTCACCGTAAGTATTCAATGTACATGTGCACCACCTAGCGTGTTTTAAATGCTACTCCAATATGAAGATATGTAGCTTGGGTTTAGGATAAGACACTGGAAGATCTAATTTTCTTTCCGAAATGATTAAAGCATTCCGTTCAGAACAGTTTTTTAGTAACAAAGATTACTAAACTAATACTTTCCATGCCATTGCCAATGAGAAATGTGTAACTGAGAAAAAGTGGCCATGCCTTACAATCTTCACAAATCATGTGTCATACAAACACACAACAAACAGAGTGGAAAACAAGAAGGACAAAGCTAGACAAGTGCATCTTCCTCCCAGAGGAAAAAAACGAGCATCCAAGAAACCAGTGCCCACTGCCCAAGCCATGCTCACGCATCAAAACCCAAGAAAAAGTAACCACTGAGGGGAGGGCTTGGCACCAGCCCCGCTGCCGGCTCATCCTCCCGGCTCCTCCTATAAAGGCCATTCGCTCATTGCCATCTTGTGTTGGAAAGTTGTACAGCAACTTAATTACTTAATTACTGTACAGAGTTCACACTACTGAGGAAGTTTGCTTTGGCCCTTTATATAAAAAGAGCAAGTCCAGCAGGGTGGAATTCTGGAAACAATTCGGTACTTCTGGGAAGCCTTTCAGTGGGAGCTCAACATTAAAAAAAAACCACAAAAAACCCCACCTCCTCCCATTTTAAAATATATTTAAAATGTAAAAACTTTCAGTAAGTTCAGAGGGAGCCTGAATGAACATTCAATGTCAGTCACTTTGGAAAAGTTAAACACGAATACAGGAGAAAACAGTATGAACTAGTAAATACTATAAAAGATTACTGATAGAATTAAAGGATATATATTGACTGATCCACGTTCTAAGGTACTGTAGAAATGAAGGATAATTAATATTTTAAAAAAAGAGAAAGTGAAAAAGTTTTGTGTACAGCTACACACACTTGTGCACAACACAGCTATAGGCATTTGAAGGGACTGATCATTAGATACCAGATTTTTTGCTCCAGCCACAAGCAGCACCTTAAAGCCTGCAATACAAACTGTGCAGTCCTGACAAGAGGTGTTTTTATGAGTGGAATTCCTCCTTTTAAAATACTAAATTTTACCACTGTACTCTTAGCTTCCTCTACCCCATTCTACTTTTTACATAACCTAGCACATGGTATATTTAAGGTAATGATTTAACTAGGCATACAGTAAAATACTAAGTTGTACTGTAAGAATGTTAAGTTTCAAAAGAAAATATTTTGTCCTTCATCAATGAGCACCATCAAGATGCATGTGCCAACTGGAAAGTAAGCACAGGTGTTCCTGTTGCTGATGAGGCTATCCAAGGCAGGGTGAAAGACCTGGGTAAGTTCACCAGAGTTGTCTGTCAGTTGAAGAACTTTGCCAAAAATAATGCACCAGAGTTGTGAGGGAGGTTGTAAACAACTGCATTAGAACAGGATCCTGCAATTGCTGAATGTGCCTGAAGCACCCAGTTAGATACATAAGAGTCAGGCAGCAATTTCCTTTTGTTCCTGTATCCTCAGCAAAACAACAAATGTATCTCAACTGCACCTACAGTTTAAAAACATGGCATGGAAAATGACTAGGCTGATGGGCTCTGAATTGGCTGTTACTTCTCATAAAAGAACTTGGGAGTCCCAGCAGAGAGTCCAGTGCAGCCGCCAGCTCACCGCTCAGCGGCAGGCAGAAAAGGAAAAGGGCTACAAGGAATTACTGTAAAAAGACCAGATTAAAAAACACAAAGCATCATAATGCAACTGTATAAATCCATAATGCAGATACATTTTGAATATTGTGTGCAGTTCTGCTCTTTCATCTCAAAAAGGGTTTAGTAGAACTAAAAATGGGGAAAAGAGTGTCAAGGCTAATTGAAGCTGTGAAACAGCATCCTTGCAAGGAGCAACTACACAGATGAGAACTTTTCAAGTCAGGAAAAAGAAGAACAAGTCCGGGGAGCATAAACATCTATGAAGTCATGAGAGACAAAAAAAAATGAATAGAGAAAGATTACTGAATGTTTTTCACAATGCAAGAACTAAGGAGAACCAAATGAAACTGGCAGGTGGCTCAAAACCAAACAAAATGAAGTACTTTTTCACACAATGTGTACTTAAACTCTGGAACTAATTGCCACAGGATGTTGCAGATGCCAAAGTTTACATGAGTTCAAAAAGCAATTAGAGAAATTCACAGGAGGAAAAAAAAAAATAATCCATGAATGGCTATTAATCACAAAGGTATTACCTCAGGATTAGGAAATCTTGGAACCACAGATTGCTAGACGAGAGCGTGTAGCAGGCGAGTACTACTGTATCCTTAACCTGCCTTAGGTTGCTCTCTGAGTCGCCATGCCTGCTCACTGCCAGGGTCAGGATGCTGGGATACACCAACCACAGGCCTCTTTCAGTAGAGGTATTCTTATGGATTGACTGCATTTTAGGACATTTTTAAATTAACTTTTTCCAATTCAGCTATTCATCCTTAGCTCCGCCCCTTTTTGTATCTTACAATCCTTTCCTTCCAGATGGTCTCTAGTCCTAGGGCTTCTTTCTTTCCATAAACTTAGTAATTGTTCACTGGTACAAGTATCATGATGATACTTATGATAAGGAGTACATTTACATTACACTTAAAGCCTTTTTTTGAAGAAAAAGTAACCTTCAGTACATTATAAAATACGTAACTTGTTAGAAACCATTCAAAAGATCTGTTTACACTCTTTAAAATATCTAGAATAAAACTAGAGAAGTAAACACTGAGAAGCAGCAAGAATCAGGGCCTAAAGGTCATCAAGCTACATTCACATTAGGGTTAAAATACCATTCATGGCTGTAGAACACAGATAACAAAACCTGCTCAAACGAATTTTGAGCTTTAATTATGAGGCTGGGTCACCCATGTTAGAAACAGTTTGATATCAGCCAGTGTCCTGAACAAACAATAAAACACTTGCAGCGCTTCAGCATTAAAAGACAGATGTAACAGAAGCGAGACAGTGTCACTCTATCATCGGCATCAGGAGGAAGTGTCCCAACCTCAGGTATATAAATAATTTAGTTTTGCAAATACATTTTCCAATCATATTTCCTCATATTTACAAATTTAGACTGGAAATTAAAAAACCGTTTGTAACCATCAGAGGAATGACATCCTGGAACATGTTTTCAGTATGAATAATGAGCCCAAAAAAGTTAATGGATTTAAAGATGGAGCTCAAGATAGGTGAATGAGCTGGGTTATATAAACACAGCTGCCTGGAACACAGAAAGACTGGACTTCATGATTCAGGAGATCACTTCCATTCCATTCCATTCCATTCCTAATTAAAATACAAATACTTCATGAATGTGCGTTGTGGGAATCAGGATATTTTTTTGTTCCTTTTCATCACTAATGCTGAAAGAAGGAAATCACATGTATAGCCATCTGAGAGTTCAATGCTCTATGCTATCAAAATCTGTCTCAGGAATATAAAAAAACCTTGCACGACAGAAAAGGGCTTGATTCACTAAGGGATAGGCAAAGAAATCCCTTTTTCCTGTTACTTGCTCATAAAAATTATAACCTCTTAGCGATTAAAGCATGCAGAAAGTAAGGAGAACATTGCTGATTTGACTACAGAGCTAAGCAATGGTAGTTTTAAAATCTTCCCATAGGTACAATAAAACAGAACATGTCATCATACATTGTTTTGTACTGAATAACAATCATTTCCGTAGAATAACGCATGTGGGATCTACGACCTCCTGAGTCTAAAGAAATACAGTGCAGTGATGGTGTTTTCGCTACATAGTAATTTATTAAATGCATACTACACACTTGAAGCATATATACTAATAGAGAGACACCCAGGATTATAAGCACTCAGCCAGGCTGCTCTTACACGTCTAGTCTTTATAAAATAATGACCCCAGCTGTTAGGGCTTTGAAATGGGCCGTTACTCCTGATGCTGGTGAGAAGTAAAATTGACAACAGAAAAATTCCAAGTCGATTTCAATGCAAAAATAAAGACAGATTAACTTAAAAAACTTTCAGCATCAAAGCGAGAAAGCAAGCAGCACTGCTCACTAACAAAAGGAGATAACTTCCTAATTAAATATGTGTCTCACTAAGCAGGCTAATACTAGTTTTACCTCTATATAGAGAGAGAGAAAAGGAGAAAGCCTCATTTTGTAAAACACATTCCACCCACTCTAAAAGAATGGCTCCATGAAGGCTGATACAGGGTTTCAAAAGCAACACAGGATGTTTGGAGGGACTTAGGAACCTGTCATAAAAATTATATAGTCACACCAGCTATTTCAGAGACCAGTCAAAAAAAAACCAATTAGCCTAGATTCACTAAAACTCCTACTCACAATTCCAAAATATCATAGCAACACTTTCTAAAGGACAACAAATATCACAACTGATTGGCATTTTAATAACAATACTTCCAATAATAAGATAATACTTCTAATGTAACCAAATCAGCACTATCAAAAATAAATCCTTGGATTTCGAGTTTATTGTACACAAAACATTTGTTTTATATGACATTTTCGATGTATAAAATGGAAGACATAATTTATACTTCGGAAGCTAAGAGCAAATGAAAGCTTGTCTGTCCTACTGAACCCTGGATATCAGAACATTGCTAAATGAAAGAAACACTGACCACAGCACTAGTTTATTCTGAATTAAATATCCCAAGTAGTATTTCAAGAGAAAATTAGTTTCCACATCAAACACAAAATAAAGGTCTAAGAAGAAAGGTCACCTGTGATGTCAACATGCAGGTATTTATATATCCACATGAACTTTACTTATCACAAGCTTTTTTTGTTTTCCCTTTTGTCCAGCATTGTTTTTTCCCCTACCAGTCTAGGAGTACAGCTGAGGTTTCAGCGGAATTCTCAGGGAACAACACAAGAATGCTGCCAAAAACCCAACAACGTACATGCAAGACCAATCCCTGTTGGCTAAAAGTCAGTCTAAACCTTATTGGATGTGCAGGTAGACAACAGCAGTATCACCTCAGCCTGGATTGTCCCCTTAAAAAATTTTCACTGTTTAAAATCTTACTATATTAACCACAAAACCCGTTAAGGCTTTCTGAGTGACTCCAAGCATTAAACTACTGTAATCCTTCTGGAAGGTTAAATCTGCTAGATTTTCTTCCTTTTTAAATCTCAAAGTGGTCATCTCAGCTTAATAAGCACAACATATCAGATCTTCATGTATGACAGGTTTTGTTTCTGTATATATGGCCTAAAACAAGCTGGCCAGTAAGTCACAGGCATTTCCAGGTAATCTGCATTAGAAGTCAGTATTATCTGTGGGATGGCCACCTATTTCTCCCAATAATTAAAGTAAGATGGGATCAAAACCTCCTTACACAGTCAAGACTGAATGACCCAGAGATGGGTCTCTGAGGTGTGGATTAACCATGTTGTACTAGAAAAGCCAAGAACAACCCTTTACAATATTACTTCGTTTTAACTACATTTTTCAATATACTGATGCAATATATTTATATCAGTGAATTTACACCCAGTGTAAATTACGTTGGTTTATAGCACTATACTACTCATGGTTGCCTTTGAATCAGTAATTTACGAAAAACTGTATTGTATTTAAGAAAAATTCAGTTTGTTGTATTACTTAAATGCTAATGAACATTGAATACACATGAACAACCCATATCATATTAAATGCTCTCAAGGACAGTGGTCAGAATTTGCTTCATTTGAAGCTAGTTCCAAAACACTATGGAGTAGGTACTTACTGAGATCCTCTGCCAGCTGGACCCTCTTGCCAGTTAGGAGCTTCACCTTTTTGTCATTGTCCTCAGCAAAATCTTCAAGCACTTCTTTTACATTCTTCTCCAAGCGCCTTACTGTAAAAAACCCAAAACAACCAAAAAAAAAAAAAGTGAGTGGTAACACTTTTGCACCTGTAATTTTGGGAGGTCTCTGGGAGACGTAGTATATGTTACCAGACTAACTAATCTGATTGAGAGAAGGCAAACCTCTGAACACTTAAGCCTCTTGTTTGGGCCATTAAAACAGGAAACTCTTTCAGAAAGTTGTTTAAATGTCAAAGGATATTTTCTCTTGGAATTAAATCATCACTGTACGAATTTTTTTAGGAGGAAATAAAAATATTTGCTGTCTATTAAATTCAGCAGTTTCTTCTTTGAGACTGAGTGTCCAACAAATCTTCATTCTAAGCATTCTTCCTGCCTCCTCCTTAACAGACTTTCAGTATCAACATCAGCCTCATCAATGAATCAGGGCCAAGTCAATTAAAGGTGGAAGATGGAAAAAGAACTTAATGATGACAGCAGAGTGAGGTATTGAAGGACTGATGACACACAAAGGGGGAGTGCTGCTGTATATACAAGGCTACGAGGAATCAAAAGCTCTTTAAAGCAGTACTATGTCCACCTTAATGCTCATATCCTTGCCTTTCATACCTAGAGGGAGTAACTCCTAATGAAACCTCCTAATTTGCAAGCCCAGCAGTTATCAATGAGGTAGGTGGTTTGAAGAGACAGGAATAGCCTTCTACATTTAGGGTCAGTTTCTTCTTCATGGAGGGTAACTTGCATCGTGTGACAAGGTTCAAACCTTTTACTTACACCTTCAAGAAGCAGGTTAAAAACTATTTTATGGATCAAAGGTCATTATTAGTAGTTGTACCATGGCACTAGCTGATTGCTACATAAATAATGTTTTACAAGGAAGCTCCTGCTGTGTAAGCTTGTCTAGATATGCATGGCTTTAAAAAAAACATTCCATTAGAATTGTTTTTTTATAACAAACATTTTTAAATTAAAATCTACACTCAGACTGACCTGAGAAAAAAAGAATATAGTCACTATTTTTTGAAATTCTTTCTGCTTTCAAAGAGATATTGACAACTGACATCAGGTAAGCTGGAAATATTTTAAACTGGAGAGTGCCTTAATTATTTTACATTCTATTTACACTAAATTCTTGATGTAAATACAGTGTCAAATTCTGTTTACGCTGCACCTTTTAATTACCTAACCAGGACACAAATGAAAGTGACACAGAGCGGGAGGAACACTAGAAAATTTCTAAAGGATGTTTTGTTTCAAACATCTCAACTCACTCTGAGCCTTACCTTCAGTGTTAGTGAGCTGCTGCCTCAGTGTATTTGCCGTAATTGCCAGCATTCGCTGTATCCG
This sequence comes from Limosa lapponica baueri, assembly GCA_002844005.1. Taxonomy (NCBI): domain Eukaryota; kingdom Metazoa; phylum Chordata; class Aves; order Charadriiformes; family Scolopacidae; genus Limosa; species Limosa lapponica. The sequence continues at coordinate 1,884,645 of KZ505674.1, forward strand.
CCAGAAGAGGACAATATCATTACATTCGAGCTGAAAGGAGGAAGTTGCAGCATCAGACCTCTGATGGCCAGTGAACATCCTAAACTTGAAAGAATCTCTTGACATTTTTAGTGGTATTTGTAAATTCATGTATACATATCTTGATCTCACACAAAAATCCCATGGAATAACTGCTCTAAGTAATAAGGAAACACCAAAAATACTTCTCAAGAACTGTGCTGGCCTTATTTAATACACTCCATCCTCTTCACATCTACTATTTTCATCAGAAAGAGCCAAATCAAGGGATACCATGGAAAAACAGTTTGCACACGCTATATGCAGGCTGGCGAGTAAAACCTAAAACTCACTGAAGAACCCCACATGTTCATAGCAAACACAGTGAAAGACAACAGCTGAACTCCATGTTGTAACTCCCCGTCTCACAAATGCTTTTGAAGACAGTGTTGGGCCAAGGGCTGTACTTGTTAACAACAGAGGAGACGGTTTCTAAACCTGCAAGGACGGCAGGAGGGAGCACTAACTTCATCTTAAAAACAAAGTAACAGGACTAGAAGGTTAAGTGTCACAGAGAAGCAGCTCTCCACTCTGCGATCTCATTCTCTCTTATCTCTTACAGGCAAAGGTACTTCTACAGTAAAAAAGATTTCTGGCTCCATGGGGATCATTATCTCTCATGAAAAAGAAAAACAAAACTCTACAGAAAGTGAGAAGCTCTACCTTTCCAGTAATTTCTTTTTGATTTAAAATATAACGGCAAGAAAACTGCCATTTAAAAGATCTGTCTGTGAGCCCCATAGTTATTTTTGGTTTTTCCTGTTGACCACATGTGGTTCCAAATATTGACTCTAAACAATTATCATACTTATCCCATAAAAAAATCCTTGCTTAATGTTTGCTGAATTTTTTGTTATGAGAAATAAATATCAATGGGAAAGTGGGAGAAATGGATACCAACAGGATATCAACAGCTGCTTTTAAATAAAATACTGCTTTTTATATAATAAAATATATTTATATAAAATATATTTATTTATATAAAATAAAAATATTATAAATAATAAAAAAATACTCCTTTTAACAGTGTATTTTCAACACACATTGGTAAGTAACAGATGTTTAGGTCATGACTAATGCCTAGTGGTCATTTTGTAATTGCCACCAGGATGGCATTTTAATGATTACAAGCCTATCTAAAAACATATCTAAGATTACCAGCTATCTCAAGGTAAAAGATATAAAAGAAAGGTTAGGCCATTTGTAGAATTATTTTTTTTTTCCAACTGAGATGGAAATATTAAGGTAAAACACCAGTGTGTGTTCTTCAATTTACCTCCGAGTCCACGAAATGCCTCTGGTAATAATAAAAGCCTCTTCGACATAGATTGCAGTGGTTCAAAGCAGTCTTCAGGAAATATCTTCTATAAATTTGGTGCCATGTGTCTTTAATCTGAGGAAAACAGTACTTACATTTGACTAAATCAATACATAGACTCAGTACCTTGCATAGTTTAATGACCGTGTTTAATATAAAAATATAACTCCAAATTCCACTACTGCTGTCACGTAATAGATGTTTGAATATTTCTCAACAATTTGTCTGCAACTGGGATACGATTAATGTGTTAGTTATGTTTGGCAAACATTACAGAGGATTGTCAATTTAAAAATGTACTCTTCCATGCTTGTAACATAACTGAAAGCTTAGGAATATTGTCTTCAGCCAAAATAACATTAGAATTACATACTACAAAAAATTCTTCTGCTCTTAGCATGACGCAATCTTCACATTAACACTGAGAATACATTTTAGAGTGGTACCCATTAATTCATCAATTAAACCAGATTAAAGCATAGAGAAATATTTAATGGGTCTCATGTAAACAAACATTTGTAACTTTTTTTGATTAGGCTTATTTATGTTCCAGTTCTTCAAAATGAAATATGTATATAGATACGGCTTGTCGACAAAACCATAAAATAAAATTAAGAAATCAATTGCTTAGCTAGAAAGCAAACTCACTTTGCACTCAGTCTCCTCATGTCAAGGACATGGATCACTACTCTGACCTTTACAAAAAGGTATGTTAAGTGCTGTATAGGAAAGGGGCAGCAGGTTTCCAAATAACTCTTCTCCCTTGAACAAGTACATGTATTAATGTTGAAAAGGCAGCTAAAGTTACTGCAGAAAATGAATCACTGTTAAAGGAAATGGACATCTATGACTTACTAATGCTGAATTCTCATTTATTTAAAATCTTACATTTAATTAGATAAAAGGTCTAATTATGGTTAAGAGCCTTAACACTGCAATGAGGCAAATAATTTTCCAGAACATTTTAAACATACAATACGTTCCCTCAAGGCATTCTAAAAAAAAAAAATTAAAAAAAAAATCAAATCAACTCTGCCTTTTTCCAAGTATTTTTACAAATTTTCCCTCTCTTCAATGTACCTATGAACTTCAAACTGTACATACAACCACATCAAAAGCTTAGGAATGCACAGTATGTTTTATCATATCTTGTTCATAAAGGCCCCAATTCCAGTATATAACATCTGAACAGTAATTTTAAGCAAGCCCTGTGAAAATAGAGGCAAGAAAATCTGCTCGGCAGATTCTGATTTCAGTCTCAACTGCTGGATTCCAAAGCGTTGTACTGCATTTGTCTGACAGCCAACAGAAGTGTGTGAGTTGCGTGCGAGCAGTCATTTAGTAATTCGTTTGGAAACATCTGGATTACAAAGTCAGTATTTAGATGGGATTCCTTTGTATGCCATCAAAAAAGAACATGCAAATGTTCACGGGGGGCTTCCATATGTTTTGTTACAATTCTGCATCTTACCAGACATGGGTCCACTGTTACTCCTCTTGCTTCAAGATTCTTTCTGACAGTCGTCACTTCATCATTTGCCAGATAAGCTGCATGTTCTTCATTGCATTTGATTAATTTCTCAAGTTCATTTTTTGTTTCGTTACGAATATTCTAGGATAAGAATGGTTAGACTTAATATAGACTCAGAGATCATCAGCACCTCTTCAATAAATGGTCTACCTACTTAATAAGCCACAACAGAAAATACCTTTGACATTATTAACTATTATATTTAAATCACTCAAATGGGTATTGTGCAAAGACATCTCAAATACGGTATTTTTAGATGGATAATTCACTGCCAATTTTTCATATTTTTCTCTTTCCATTATGCACAGAAATGCAGAAGAGGAAGAGAAGGACAGAAAAAAAATAGTAAAAATCAGTAGATGTTAACCTCTTTTCCCCTCCATGAACATCCACTAGCAGGGTTCACATTCACATATCACCTGTGACACTGATGAGAACTGTAATTGTCGCCTAACAACTAGCAAGAACTCTCTATGGATTCATACCTTTAAGTTGCTGTTCACTAAGTTCAAGTAAGATAGGTTGAAGTCACTGCCTTTTTCCCATACCTTGCTGCAGACAGTTGACTGTAAAGCTCCTTCCTCTGAAACAATTACTTTCTACTGTATTCTTTTAAACTCTACTTACTCCTTTAAAGAATGATTCAGTTTGAGAAATATCTAGAAAAAGTAACATAAAAAGCCCATCATCTCTGGGCATTGAATGGAAGGTGCTATTTAAATTCAAAAGAAATTTCAAAAAGCTATGGGCAAACAAGAAGAGAGGTTATGATGAAAACGGTCAGAGAATACAACTGTGACTAGAATGCTAGCGATAATGCTATCATGTACTAATTAAACCCAAATGAAGCATGAAAGGAAACAGCACGTGAGTTTTGCTTAAAAGGCTTGCTTAGAAAGCATACAAGAGAATAGCCCAGTTTCCACCCTGTTTTCATCCATTTCTTTCGACTGGAAGAACTTTAATATTCATGTCAATGCCATAGTAGTAAAGATGTAATTCAGAGGAAGACTGGAAAACAGTTTACAAACCACTATGTGTCTGCAATATGAAAAAAATATATAGAATACCCTGTGGTGCAATATTTAAAACAACGAATAGTAAAAGTAATTGTAAAGTATTTAAAAGTAATTTTTTTTTTAATCATCTAAATCCTGTGAAGAAGGTTCGTATTTCTGAAAATTTATAAGTAATAATCCAAGTTTTCTAAAGGTAGTAAACTACAAAATCTTTATGGTTTTTTTTTCCCCCTTTACCTGTTCTTTGGTGCGGCCTATCCAGTATAACCATCTTTTTTTCCAGTCTGGACCCACCATATCTTCAATAACGGATTCAGCTAAAACCAGAAACATGGTATTAAGTATCACTCAAAGTATTTGTAACCAGCCAAATTTATAGTTCTAAAATTAGGTACAGATCAAGAACAGACATTTTATGCCTAAGAACATAAGATATGCCACACTGTCTTCTACTTAAAGCACCAGTCGATGTCTTTCACTAGAAAATGACTGTCAACCAGTGGATACTTCAAGGAAGCATATAAAAAAATCCTGTACTAGGACAGCCCTCCAGGTTCCAAATCAGGCATTTAAAAAAAAATAAAAATCTTACCTTGTTGCAACTTGCACCAAAATTAATTATGCTTGATAACCATAAATGGACCAATTACTTTCCCTGAATTTGTCCTATTCTTCGACATGTGCATTTGTACCATTTTTTGACTCTACAGACCTCCGTAACTTATTTTTCAGTTGCCTCGCTGCAAGAGCAAGAGCACTGCCTTTTGAGGCTGTATTTTGCTAAACATTTCTATCAGTATCGGTCCCGTTTTAAAATGCCACCACCATCTCAGTTGTGCTGATACAAAAAGCTTGCACTGCAACAAAGTGAACCAGATCTGGAAATTGGCCCAGATTAAAAAGCACAAGATTGGAAAACATCACACAACTCACTGTCTTTGAGACGACTTTGGAGAGTCTCTTCCATAAAATGAATAGCTGCATCCCACTGCTGTTTATCAGATATCGACCGATCTTCTAAGGCATTGTGTTGGATCACTCGCTGCAATACAGAACATCGTCTTAGCACACAATAAATTCAGGATTTAGTAAAAGAAGATTTCTGACTTCCTCTTCATTTTTTGGTGTCTACAAAACCAGCATGTGTCAGGCACATAGGATTTATTCAAGAGGCACCTTTTCAAAGCACTGCCAAAAGTATTTTCTGTGCCTCTTTGACTCTTTTCTATAGCACAGCATAAATAATGTAAAAAAATAAATAAATACAGTAAACAACATGAAATCCCTCCAGATTACAGAATCTACAAAGATGGTAATTAAATGCTGTTATTTTATGTGGCTATACTTAACAGAACAAACGAGCTAAACAATTCTCACAAGGTTGTCCTTGGGCAGCCAGCCAATTATGGAGAACTTTTTCCTGAACCAATCAAACCAATTTTATTAGATGTTATTTAGGGCAATAATTAACAAAAGGTAAAAATAAAATTAATTACGAAACACTGAATTAAAGCATTATATAAAAGAGGAGAGATGGAGACATCTCCCTATCATTTTATAATTATGTTAAAAGAATGCAAAAATACCGAATAACCAACTTTAGTAAAAAGATTTCAACAGCACTTAGCCAACAATGAAAAAAAAACCCACTACATTGTACCAGGCTATCCTCCGCTCGCTCATTCCATTTGTGTCGTTTAATACTTTCTTCTTTGACAGCTTGTTTCAGTTTATCGAAGATATCATCATGCTCTTTTCCTTTATGTTCTGTCATGAAACGGGCAAATTCTTCTTGCAAAGTCTCCCATGCCACCTAGAAAGTTAGCAAACAATGTCTACTCACAGGGAGCATTACACCACGCGCCAGCTGGTAAAGGAACATTTATGACAATTCTTGCAAGTATGAAAATCTGTGTACTTTCTGAAAACAACATACAAGCATAAGAGTAAGCAACTGTCCTTTCCTTTACTGCCTTATCCATTACTAATAAAGTCAAACTAAACCTTGTTTTGCTCTGTTCTAGCAAGTGGAATTCTGTTAAACTTGCATAAATCTATTAAATATGAGCATACCTAGCTTGAAGGTTTTGTTTAACTTTCAAAAAGGAGGGATTTTTTTGGTCTTCAATAGGGAAAATTCACCAGAAGAGCAACATGCAATGTTCCTGCTGTATATGCTTCTTGACATCAAGACCTCGCTAGCGTTTTCTGACATGTAAGCTGCTTAGAAGAACTACAGTCAGGCCTTCAAACCAATGCATTACTTCTCTGGAGCTACACTTTCATTTCAACAGGCTTTGCACTGAACTTATTTTTTGTAAATAACTAAATTCTCACCTCTACTGCTTTATTAGGCAGTTGCTTGTCAGTCCACTGCTTCAGTTTGATGTCCACAGTGGTGTTAAATGTCCCTGAGTTCATAGTCTGTGCTGCTGGAAGGTAGATATTCTCAATCACATGAGTAGATACCCTCTCCCATAAAGTTTTCTGAAGAATCTCCTCCCTAAAACAGAAAAGTTGTAACACATATGATGGCTTCCAATACAAAAGCATCTAACAAGTACGCATTCAATTTGTTAAAGACACTGAGAAAACAAAGCTACATAACACAGGAAATACTTCTAAACAGCAGGATGCAACTTCAACCAAAATTCGCTTGTAACTTGAGGACACAAACACACAATGTTTTCAGCAGCAAAGACAGCTTCAGACGTTGGCCTCTGACTCTTATGGCTGCCACTGCATTGCACAACAGCTCTTCGCAGCTTTTAATTATACCAATCTAACCATGCACAGCTGCGCATGCGTATGCATGGCAGGTCGGGGAATGACACGGGGGAGACTGTAAAGCACTGAAATGATTGGACTAAAAAGTCGACACTCCCAAGAAAGCAAATGGGTTTTGTTTCTGTAGTATTGATTTGTTTGTTGGAACACGCTCTAGTTTTCCATCTGGGATTTTCATTGATAGTTGCCAGATTCAATAAACAATGAAGCAAGTTGAGAAGTCCAACCTTGTAGCAAAATGTGTATTGACATTCATTTATAAATATTCCTTATGTCACTATAAAACTAAGCACCACTTTCCTATTTATGGTGCTTTTCAAGAGGTAACAATGGAAACAATCTAACTTTAACCCTGTAAAATGATAATAAAGTTACTCGGGAAACTTTGCAGCTGCAGTGAAACAACTCAGCTGAGCCCGTGTAACATGCAGCTGGTACCCACAGAGGCCGCCAGGCTCCTCCTGCTCCTGCCGCTCTCTCCTGTACAGGTTGGGGGATTCTTGCAGGTTAATTTCA
>KZ505674.1:1892361-1913403 GCA_002844005.1 Limosa lapponica baueri
TGATCACCATTAAAAGAACTGGGGATGCAGCAAATCAATTTCACTTACAGGTTGTGCTGGAAACCATCTGTTATGGATTTTACCACTTAAAAATGCACTGTAGGAGAAGGGCAGTCCTCTGATTAAGAACAAATGCAATCTCATTCCTTCTTTACTGACGTGTCAATAAAAATATACTTTTCCTTCGCTAATCCAATCAAACTTAATTGGAAGTAATGGAAATTTACACAGGATAGAAGCATTCGCGTTCATCAAATGCACTGCTGTTTTTAGGCTGCATATAATGACTAAACAGAAGCATTTTGTCATGACTTAGCTCTCCAGCTCTGCTTTATAGCTCATTAAGTGCTGTAAAACTAGAATCACCGCTACATTTTAACTTTCAAAAAAACCACACAGAAATATTCGTGTTACACACCCGCCCAATCCACAACATAAACAGCAGCAGACAAGCCACGGACCAGGGTACGGCAGCATCCGTTACACAGCGAACAGCAGCAAACACCAACATGGCAAACCTGCAATACATCTGGACTAGAACAGAACTTCAGACTAAAACACTGCCTACAACATTTTCTCTGAACACATTCACATGCCCAGAATTATTCTGATGTCATTAAGAGTCACAAATTTTATCTCGGTTTTTAATCTATAACCAAGTAACAGTTCAATTCAGGTCACTGAAGGCAAAGATATTAAAGAAAACCTTCTCACGGAATCATACAATTGTCTAGGTTGGAAGGGACCTTTCAAATTATCAAGTCCAACCATCAGCCTGATACTGACAAAAACCATCACTAAACCGTATTGCTAAGCTCTACATCTACCTGTCTTTTAAACGCCTCCAGGAATGGCAATTCCATCACTTCCCTGATCAATCTTTTTTCATGGTTCTCAGCTTTGGTGCAGGCTGTCCAAGTAATCCTTTACATTGGCTATTCTCCTCCCAGCCTGCATCTACAGTGGCTTTACTATGCAGTGATGCTCTGCTCTTAAAATACTTAGGCTCAGCGCTCTCTCTCACACCTATATCTGCCGTAGAGCAGTGTAACATGGTGCTACTCAGTGGAAGCTACCAGGCAGATCTACACGTAGGATGAAATTCTCAAACATCCAGATCAGCTTTTTACAATCAGGAATTACATAATCTTTAAACTTCCAAATCTCCGCTTTAGTGATACACAAAGCTTTATTTTTCAAAGATCACATATATGCACAATGATAATCCCCAAACATCAAGTTAAGAGGAATTACTGATTCACACTTCAAATGAACATCTGAAAACATCTTTATTATGACTGTTCCTTTTAATTTTTGAGGAATATCTATCGTTCATTATATTGTATAAAACTAGAAGAAAACACAAACTGACATCATATAATTTTTGTCAAGAGATGATACAAGTATTTCCTGATTCAAAAGAATAAGCAAGCACAGACTACTTCCACAGGGACTAAGGACATAATAATACATCGTCCTAAGAAAAACAGTTTCTTATTCATATTTGAGAATTTTACTAAAACTCTTTATATTTTAATATTTATATTTATAGTCTGATAGTTAATTTAAAAAAAAAAAAAAAAAAAAAAAAAAAAAAAAATTACCATACCAGTGCTTTGGTGTGACCTGAGTCAAACTTATGACTTCATCAAGAATCTCATTCTTTGCTTTTTCAAACAGTTCATTCTATGCAAAAGGAAAAACATGAAATAGTAAGATTTTAAGTACAGTTTGATTATGATTCCATAAAAAGAGCAAAAAAACAAAATTTCTTTTCTTACAGCCTTTAAGCCTAAAAAGATACCTCTTCTGGTCATGTTCTGGACAAGGTATGTGCTTGTCATAAGCTACCCCGGTTTACCATACATCTTCCCACCCATCTCTCCTGCATGCCTCTGGCCAGGCATGGCATTTGAATATTCAGGATCTCTATAAAAGAATTAGAGAATGGGATCATAACTGATTTTGTTACTCTCTTTCAAAGACCAGGGAATGTAACTTCTCTTTGTCAGTTCTGTCATGATCACAAAGAAACACTGACCTATTCCTGCGAGCAAGTGAGGTCAGTTAACGGCATACTAGAAGAGTGAAGGACTTGGTAAGCGTTGAAGTATCACAGTTTTGACGTACACTGCTTCATAAAGCAGAGAGTTCAGTATTTCCTTCCCCTAGAATAATTTACACTGTCTTCACATTTTAAAATGTCAGTACTTTATGTTAACTTTAAGAAAGCTTTATAAATGAGATTAAATGACACAGATTTTAATCCATAATCTTCAACACTCTGTAGCACACAAATTAAAGCAGTAGCATAATTTACCCTGTCAAGCTCTCGCAGTCGGGGGTAATTGTTCTTCCATTCAGTCTCAAGATTGAAACGTGTGGCTGCAAAAATCAGAAACAAGACCTTATTTTTTTTTTTAATTGTCTATATGCACTTCATGACTACCTTGAAAGCTTAGCAACTCCTAAAATTGCCACAAATCTTGCTTATGACAAACCCTCCAAGAACTTCAAGGCTTCTACAAATGAGCAAAGTTTTTTTGCTATCTCCGCTTAGATACTACATCTGCAAATTGCAGGATTCGTGAATTGAAAAAAATGTAGCGGAAATAGAGCCATTCATCTTCCAGCTCTGTACAAGTCAGTCCTGCCCCAGATGATCAGATGGTATCTTTATATAGGAAGCCGTTTTAAACAACATCTGAAGATTGAAGAATTGTGTTTTGCCCTTAAAAAGCCTGTTTTTTTTCCTCCATACTTATTTACTCCTTTGGCTTTTAGAGTTAGTGGGTCCTTTATACCATGAATTATTTTATGTGGTTTTGTAAAGATTAACTAGGGCAACTACCAATAAATAAGAAATGGTGATCATATAAAACACAATTGCCTGAGCATGTGCAAAACAGTATTTCATTTATGTGGAAGAACTAACTGTTTAACAGCAAGTTGCTATTTCACTTGGTTTTTGAAAAGATGTTTACCTTTAAAAGCATCTGCTTGCTGCTCCACAGACTCTCGCACCATCTTCCAAAAGCAATCTGACACAGCAAGACTTAAGTTCTTTGTTGTTACCTGGTGTGCCTTCAGCATACACGTCCTGTAAAGAAAGACAGCCAGAGGAAATTCTTCTATGCGTACCTGTGCTTTCTGGCCTTCGTTTTCTTCTCAAGAATAAAGCTTTGCTTTTTATAGCAGAGAATACCATGTCAATGTGCATCTAACCCAAATTCTAGTCTATTCCTCCAAAATATTCAATGCAGATAATCACCAAAGCAAGGGGAAAAAAAACATACCCCACCCCCCAGAAAAACCATCACAAATAATTTTTTATTCTAGAGGTTGCAGTGCAGGTACTGCAGTCCCAAAGACCCTGTAACTTACTTTCCTGAGAAATACAAGCCTGTGAAATCAAAACTCTGCTCAATGAACTGCCAGAACACCTAAGCTAACCCTATGAATACAACATTTTTGTCACACCAAGACGATTGATATTTAGAGGCGCTAAACTCATATTTGGGCTGGATTCACTCCTCCCAGCTTTAGCAAGTGCCCAGATATAGGCTGGGAATTTAGTTCTTCTAAAGCCAATGGAGACACACAGGAACCTCTGAAGAGAGGTTCTCTGCAGCGGAATCAATTGCTGCCTGAGGATGCCTGTCTCTCCACTGAGTTACGGCAAACATAAGGAAACCAGGCTAACTTGGCCACCTCAACAAGATACTTAAACAGATTAAATACCAAATAGTGTTTCCACACTGCAACCCTTTTTAAGTTCAACAAGAAAAACCATTGCTAGCATTTACCAACACAGGTTCATTTTAGTAAAAGGAATAAATAGCAACATACTTCAACAGCTTTGAATTTTGAAAAAATTCCTCTTCATATTCTTTAATAGATTCAATGCTTTCACTGCTGTTTCCTGGAGAAAGAAAAGAGTGCTGCAACAGTTCCATTTAGACAGTTTCCTCTGCTATCAAGGAGAAAATAAGCAGAGCCAGAGCTCTTTTTACCTTTTCCAGTAACAACTGCAAAATAACCCAAAGCTTTCATTGGAAAGAGTTTGCCTTCAATTATTTGCTGGATCTATGAAAATAAAGGATTAAAAAAATGTGGTTAACTTTGCACAGAGACATTGTTTCCTTCAGCCCAGTTTTAAAGCCAGATGTAGCTGTATCTATGCATAGACTACTGTAAGAAGCACTTTGTCATAGGACTATGAGTTCTACTAATACTTAAAAGGGAAAAAAATATAAAGGCATAAACCAAATAAGGCATAACATAGCAAAACAAAAAATAAAATGAAAAAGTCTATTCTAGCATATCCTGAAGCCTTTTCAGGAAGTGGGAATTGCTCAGGTCACCTCCATAAAAGGAACCAGTATTACAGCAAGCTGTAGCCAAGCTGTGACTGAAGTCATGTAACTCATCACTAAAAACAAATCCTGAGAGAGATTAAAACAACCACTAAAAAAAAAAAAACCAAAAAAAAAATACTGAATACAGAAATACGCAACCAAAACCACGTAGAACAAGTAGGTGAGGTCCAATATTTCTGACAGTATCTCAAGTATTTTTCCACAAGTGACTTTAGCCATCACAAAATGAGAAAAATAGTTTCAACTCACCCTGCTTGGGCTTGCCACATTTTTCTCAGCAAGATCAACTTTAGTCAACACAAAAATTGTCCTTTTTCCTTGGGGATCCATTTGGCTGACTAAGTCTGTGACAATACTGCGTTCTGCATCCACTGATCCATCTAAAATAAACAAAAACAAAGTTACACTTTAGGGACTATGTAATCTAACATGCAGTACAGCAGGCATCAAATAAGTTTCATGTTACAACTTAGACCCAGTAAAGTTACACTTATATTCAATTTTTGGGTACACATAGTGAAAATTTGATTTGTTCCCAGTATCATAAAAAATTAGTTTGTTGTAGTTGTGTAAGTTTTGAACAAATACCAGCTTGCTCAAAATTAAACTCTATTATTGACTCTTGCCTCCATAAACACCTTTGAAGAAATCTTGAATTTTATTATCACCATTTTATTTATGATAAAAACTCTTATCATAAAGTTGTTTTTTGCCACAGATACCAAAAAGTGCCTTAATTTTTAAATAGACCTTCCACAGCATGCTGTTTTGTACACTATACAGATTACCACAAATGGGAAAAAAATATAATCAGGGGAGTTCCCAGAGTAATGTAAGAATCACAAATAAAGAGTAAAAAAAAATCCTGCCAGTTGGATAACCATCTAAACTCTTATTACCTTGAATACAAAGGATGATGGCATTAGGATTCTGCATGTAGGCCTTGCTGATGCTAAAGATAGTTTCCTTCGTATCTGGAGCCATACCTGATGTCACAGTCTTTAATATGTATATGGAGATATACATTTAAAAGAAAAAAGAAAACAGAAAGATGTAAAAAAGACAAACAATAGCTAATGTTCTCACCAATAACACTACCTCACTTTCAGGTCTTAAAGATTTATTTATTTATTTTATTTATTACATACTTACACTAATGACTCCAGGTAAATCAACCAATACCATCCTCTGCAATCCAGGACCTTTCACACTTAAGGAGATGGTCTGTGAAGTAAAATTGAAATTAAAGATTTATACACACACCCACTTTGTATGTAATTACATACACAAACACACACATAAAATTATATAAATGCCTGTGTACACACACAGGCGCTTTAAAACAGCAACAGCTTGTAATTTTAAATGGGAAGTCCCATTTTATATGCATATATTTGTGGTATAAAACTGATTTTAACAGTCCAAATATACTTTGTATAGTGCAAGATATTAAGTATACACAAACTGGATTCACCATAGTCTCCTATTTGAAAAATATGTCCCAAAAGATATACATGTACAGACATTTGCCACTAAACATTTGACAAGTCTTACCTCAGTGCTAACAGTGCACCCTTCCTTCACACTATTTCTCATTCTGATTTCTATTTCATTTCTCAAAGCTGCAAGCTGTTTTGGGAAAAACAAAATATAGAACTCCTTATAATTGTGATAGAAGCAAAGTCACCAACGTAAGTAAAAAAGCTTACTTAAGCATTAAGATTTCTGTTTATAAACACTATCTCAAATGCATGTTGAATAACTGTATCAGGTACATGGGGTGCTAAATGACAGATTACCTGCAGACCCCTGCATACTCCAAAAAATGTCTTGGCACAAGAGCTCTTCCTACATTTTATCCACTTCAGTGCCAGCCAAAAACCACACTAAGAGATAATTTAATAGCTAATATAATGTCTTGCCCCACCAAACATATTTCACTCCAATTAAACAGGGGCCAACAGCTCACAAAGACAGAAAATTTTTCAGAGAATTAATAAAAGTCACATCAACTTCCAGTCACTTCTTTATACTTACATCCTCTTCCTTGGTCAGATCAAACTCCCGAGAGCTGTCTTTGAATAAAGCCACATGGTGGGGACCTTCACTAAGGGTTACCTAAATGGTAAAAGCCTTATATGAGAAAGTATGGTAAATCTAACAAAGAGAATTGTGAGAAGTACATAACACATATATACTTCCCACTGCAGACATACAACTATATGTAATGCTTATTTACCACAGGACTATTTATAGCAGGAACTACTACTACTCTGACAGTGTGTATGGATCATATATAGGCCTGCAGAAGTTTTGTCATTGACTGCAACAATTCACTTGCTTAGAGGCCATTTTATAAACAAATGCTTGAATATACTTCAATTGATGGCATAATCAGATGGAGAACACCACAGCAAATGCTAATTCAGAGATTATGATGTTTCTTACCTTAACAGGGGAACGTGTCATCATCTCCCCAGACCCTCGAGGGAATATGCGGGCTTGGGCAATCATTTCTAACACACTGGTTTTTCCTGCGCTTTGATCTCCAACCACCACCACCTTAAGTGAAAGTTTAAATAGCCATTGGCTTTCAGCCGGACATTTCCAAAGCTTAGACAAAAGCTGACTAAAAAGATGTTAATCTGTATCAACACAGGTTGTATTAGGTTTGACAAGAAATGCATTGGTTTAAATACGGAATCCTTGAATAAATGCTAACTTTTAGTCACGCAAAAAACCTGCCTTGTGCTTAAGACAGCACAGGGCACAAAGCACCCTACAGGCCCAACCTGCCAGGCCACCTAAGGAAGAGAGAAGGGCTTGGTGTTCTCCTGGCAGGCAGTTCTTCTCTCCTGGAACAAAATCCTTTCAGCAGGCAAAACACCGAAGACTACTCTTCTAGTAGGTGCTGCTTCTGCCCAGAGAAGGATGAATTCTCACATAGCTGCTGTTGCTTCCCCATCTCGCTGGCTTCCTACAGAAGCCATGAGTGCTACAGGGGCTTGTGCAAGCAGGAAGCTTTCCCGGCTCCCCTCTCCAGCAGCAGCTGGGACAACCAAAGTCTTTCGCAGGCCCCCCCTCCACAGCAGCCCTGCTGGGGAGTTGGCCGGGGCATGTCTCCTTCCCTGCTCCGCCTGTACGTGCCAGGAAACAACAGTCATTTTACAACCCCGAGAAGGCTGGGGTGCCCCCACTGAAACCATTGAAAACAAAAGGCTGAGCACAGCAGCAGTATCTGGATCTAGGTAGGGTTTATCTAAGCCGAGACAGACTTCACATAATTACACTGGTTATTCTCAAAATCCTCTTGTTGCATTTAAAATGGTGAACATGTCTTAAGCAAAAACCCTGAAGTTACAAGAAAATAACCTAGCACTAGCGAGTTTCCATTCCATTATAAAGACTGGCGTTTCAGTAATAAGCTTTCAATTGTTCATCTACTTACTCGAGGTAGGTGATCTTGAGTGTTATAACTAGCATCATAATCAGACAGGATGTCGAGTACTTCCGAATACATATCAATCAAGGATTTCTACAAAAAAGAAAGTACAGAGAAAAAACGCAGTCAATTAACAGAACAAAGACTGGGCTTCAGATTACTCCATCTGCATATTCTGTAAACTCATCTGTAAAAACACGTTTATTCTCTCCTGATGGTTTGAAACCTAAACTGTCTATACTGCCGCACAGATCTCTGTTTTATGAGGTACAATACCAAGTAAAGTCACCCCTTGCTTTCTGTGGATGAAAATATGACAGCTGCAGATGCATCTTGCTGAAGGAGCAAAATGAGAGCTTTTATGTGCAGTGTAAGAGAACAGCACTCAGACTTCACAGTTTCCAAGTTAAGAAGCTGAATTGAGTTTCCTCCATTAAACATCTAGGCTTACATTTTCAGCTTGATGAACAGTAAGCATTAACAAGGGCATAGAGCTATTAACCTCATTCTATACAATTAAGAATTCCTTGTCCTCCAGTTTCCAGAGGAAAGAGGAAGATCCATTTTGGTCAGCAAGTGACACAGAGAGGGGCAGAAAACATCTGTTTTTAGAACACTCAGGATGTTGGCAGACAAAAGCAAAAGCGTACTCAGTTCAGTCTCCCTGGATTTATACAGGGCCATGAAAAGATGTTTCCTGACCCCGTAACTATATTCCTGCCAAACTCAGTAAGATCCATGACAAAACAGAAAGGTGTCAGACAACATGTGCAACAGGAGTTGGAAGGATATTTATTACCAAATACAGTGAAGCTACATCAAAAACCCAATCCACGTTTCCCACTTAGGCAAGTTATTTTGTTAGATCTGGTAACCCCCTTGTGCTCTTCAACTGAAGCCATTTCCAAAAGTTATATAGTTCAAAAAAAAGGATGTATAAAAGCTTTAACACGTCAAAAAGTTAGCATAGATATCTTATAGCAAATGTTAAAAGTTCATATATGAATTAACAAATACAATTTACATGGAAAATATGGCATAATTATATTTCTATGCTGATTGTAACACATAAGTACCTTTAATTTCCTCTGATGAATTCCTTTGTCATCTCTTTGCAGTACCAATTTTCTTAATTCTTTGTTCTCCTTCTCTAATCGCTCAAGCATTCTTTGGTATTTGAGCTAC
The DNA here is from genome assembly GCA_002844005.1 of Limosa lapponica baueri. Lineage (NCBI taxonomy): Eukaryota > Metazoa > Chordata > Aves > Charadriiformes > Scolopacidae > Limosa > Limosa lapponica. Next base: position 1,901,368 of record KZ505674.1, read on the forward strand.
AAAACAGTGGTGCAAACATACTCTTGTAATTATGGAAATAGTACACTCACACAAGCAAAGTTTCACCTATGAAAAATATATTATCCTTCAGGCAAGTCTTTCAAAAATACAGAAACTTTTGTGATTGCTACAGTTTATTAAAAATACAAGACCATCGAGAGAAGACTGTTAGGATTCTTTTTCAGCAACACCTTTGCTTCAAAAGTTTTAATAAGACCACAATGTTCAAGTTTGGAGACACATAAATCAATCTTCAAGCATCTTAAACAAGCATCATTTTCAAAGGAGCTATACATACGCAGTCAGACAGAAATTAGTGTCAGTGGGAACTGGCTGTTCAATGAAAAAGATCATGGGGCTTAAATGTGAATTTGCAAGCCTAGTTTAGACCGTCTCTTCAGTATAAAACTTCAGTTCAAGAAACAACTGTACCAGCTCAGTCCTGTTTAGAAGGAGATGACAATAGCCCCCTGAAGACAAGAGATGAATAGAGTATTCATACCTACTCTGAAAACTGCTTTCTATGATGTGGAAATGTATTTGGCCTGAGTGTATTTTAAGAACACATCAAATGTCAAGCTGTTATAAAAAAAGGTAAGTAATAAATGCTTTCAAAACTAGCAAATAAAGAGATTACCAAACCTCATATCAAAACAATGTGGCTAAGCCAAACAGCCAATTAATTTAGAAGCCTACTGATACAACAAAAGATTAATTGTACATTAAGTAACCAAGCAAACCAAAGTAACGACTGATATGACTAATATGCATCAACGCTGAAAGAAGTCTAGCTTAAAAATAACTAGTTCTGCCTTGCTAAAATTTTGTTGGATTGAGATTTGGTGAAGTTCAAGTCAATAAATGAGACAGGAAGGAGTCCCAACTTGTACCTCATTTGCACTGACAAGGCCCATTAAGATATAATATATGAAAACCGTGTAAGTTTGTTGTAAGGCAACACACCTAGGAAGAAAAAGCATTGCTGTCTAAACAACATATAGCTGAGGAATCGTGGTTCCTGCTCTGCAAGGACTGCCTAAGGGATGAAATATTTCTTTGTAAGCCAGATCACAGAATCACAGAATGAGATCTGCTGCTGCCCACTGTATTTATGAAAACTACCCCCCAGAAGGGCTGGAAATGCTCTTTGGTTGAACTGATGCAGGGAATTCTTCAATTACCTACCGAATGCATGACCAAATTTCAGAGAACATGAAAAAGATTTTATTTTTGTGACTTTCTTCTTAAATAACGTATGCTCATATATACTTACATCCTTGATAGATTTACTACTATTTCAACCTTGTCAGGTTGCAGTACAAGTTTCATGTACGGAGAACAAAGTAACATGTATGTATTCACTACATCCAGAAATTCGTATTAAAAATTGGATTTTCTAAATGCCTATTATTGTACTCCTAGGACATCTGAATCTTAGCCATGCACGTTTTAAAAGGCCAGTTTGAAAAGCAGTGATCCTAAAGCTGATCTCTGCAGATCTTTTCCTCTTCTGCCAGCTAATGAAGCAGGCTTCTCTTTAACAGGAGTAACAAGAAGAAATACTGAAATCAGGAATTCACTTGCAAAAGCACATCTTCTCTCAGACTATATTAAATTACAACAACTGAATTAGATGGAAGGCATTCAGAAATTGAAAGTGGCTTGGATTTTATGAAGCAATGTTTTTTAGAAATGTATATTAAAAAAATCCTACCAATAGCTGTCATTATTGTTCAAATTTTCACTTTTCGATTTTTTTAAAGGACATCCCTCCGAACAGCATCATCCTCTTCATCTTCTTAAAAGGATTAAATGTTCTCTTAAATCCCAAAGAGAGGGCAGAGAAAAAGCTTTTAATTTGCCTGTAGCAATTTTCATACCAAATAGCCCAATCACAGAAACAGCTTTAATTGAAAGAACTGCTTACTTCTTCACAAAAAGACAAAAATTTTGATTAACACTGCATGGCTTATATGCAACTCTAGCATATGGAAGAAATATGCAATACTCTAGCATGTAACTGCAACTCCTTAATAAGTAAACACATTTCCTTTCTGCAATAAATGTGCCATTTGAACATACAAGGTATCACAGATGTATATAGCAGCATTGAAGTTATAAAAGAGAACTGCGTAACGTTAGCATGCATAACAGGTTAAAAAGTGGAATATCACCATTGTATTTACCTAACACTCCTGGGCTAGCTTTACATTTCAGGAATACATAGCATTGAAGGCAAGGAAGGTATTTTGGGAAAGAATGATTACACATTTGCCCTATTCTTACACTCCCCTCTTGCATTCTGTCAGTCACTGTCAGAAAAAGAATAGACTAGACTGACCTTTAGTCTGTGCCAACACAGCGAACTCTGTATCGATAAACTCAAAAGACTGAACAAAGCACCGTTTAGCAGATGTTATATTTCAGGTGTGCTTTTGTTTAGTAAATCTGAGTCTGCTGCACAAAAATCTCTACTTAAGATATCAATGACTCAAAAAAGTTACCTGAGTGCGTAAAAGTTCTTCTTGAAGTTGATCAATCTTCTCTTTGTCAGAAACCTACAAAGAAAAATAACCACGGCTACTAACACATTGTTTAGTTTATCCACTGCAAGTAACCAAATCCAAAACCGAAAGCTTCATTCCACAGAAGAAAATTGACTTCACATGCATCTTAAAGCAAGTAAAAATTCTTCCATTTGCATTTGAGATTTAACACTGATGGGAAGTCCCATCTGCAACAGGAGGTTCACATCAAAAAAATATCTGAATTCCAGTACATGCAAATGCAAAAATTAACCCTTCAAGACTTAATACTATGAAAGTGGGCTTAGGGAAAAGCAAACTCAATATGGTATCACAGTTTTCTAGTGACTGCCCTAAATGTAATTTTAGTAGTCAAACTTTTAGGATCCTATATGTCCCTTTCCTGAATTATCAGGATCTTATTAGGATACAATCACTAAAACACCTGCTTGCTACAGAAAGTACTTTCAGGTGAGTATTCACTATTTCTGAATCTTCAAGGCGATCTTCATTTCATATTTGTTTTGTACAACTTCATAAATTGTAGTTAGGACAGTCCTGAAGGGTTATTTTAAAATTATTTAAATTACATTAAAATCTGGAAAAATTAGGATAGTATAATACAAAACATTTTGAAGTTAAACGCATAAAATGTAATAAGATCAGGCGATTAAAGCCATTCAGTCAAATTTTCTTAAAATAGGTTCATTAAGATGTAATAAACAGTTGTTCAAAACAATCACTTTTTAACAATACAAACATGAAAGCATAAGTGGTGCAATACAAATTCATATACTGTAAATATTTACAAACAACACAAAATCTAATGGTTGACTGATAAATTTAGAAAAAATTATAATTGAAACAATTACTGAAAGAATGATATAGGTAAAAGCTTCAATATTTAAATAAAGCTCATGTGACATTTACATCTGCAGTTAGCTTCGTATCAGAAAGAGCATATTATTAACATGCAAAGACAGTGGTCATTTAGACACAAATCAATTTAGCTACTATAATTTCACACCAGTTGTTACAGATTAAACAAGAAAAAAAAAATCAATTATCCATAGTGATTGATGATATATCATTGATATTATTATTTAGCTGTTAAACCTGTAATATACAGGATTGTGTCTGCACTTTATAGAAAGCAATCCAAGCTGACACTTCCATCAATATCCAATTATTTTTTTATTCATAAATAGCAAAGAGGAAGTGCTGTAAATTGTCTTCCTTTTTATTTCTGTTAATTAGTTCAGTGATAGCAACACTGAATCAAAACCAGAGTTAGTTTAGCACACAGACAACTTGATGCGTGCAGCCACAAGGTGGTATATGTAAGTAAACATTTACATATACACACACTTTAAACACCTCAGAGACACAAGGTGAAAATAAAAATAGATAGGCAAAGGGAATGGTGCAGAGTCAGAAGCAGCAAGAAAAATAAAGGAAAACAGAGTGTTTCCATGAGCAGTAGATTTTCAAAGCAGTTAATGTTTGCCCACTCTCTGCTCCTCAGCTGTTCCTGAAAGTACTTCTGCGGCCCTCACGCATTGCTGAAGGACACACTCAGAGACAGACTCCCTCCAACCACCTGAGCACTGTCCTTTCTGCACAGTGCACTTGTGTTAAACGCCGTAAGCAAAAATATTGCACACGGCTACACGTTGCAAGATCCCTGAAGCAAAGAATTATCTAGATTGAGATGATTAATTCTAACAAGGAAAATTAGGTAAGTTATGTCAAAAATAACGAAGTGCTGTAGAATGATGTGTATGTTTCAGTATTTGGTTCAGGAGTGCTTTGAACATTAGTACATACGGTATTTTGGACACGTAGTTTGTAATATTGCTAAAAATTTTAACAACCGCAGTGTATCAGTATAAACTGTGTTTTAAGAGGGGAAACAGACGAAGGAATAGCTTTGATGAATATACAGAAAAGACTGTTATTAACAGCAGTATTTAATTGTCTGTGCAAAATTGTTTCTAAGGATCTGCTATCATTTTCAGATTGGTACAGTATAAAGCAGGCAAAAATGTTCCCACAGATATACTGGCTGTAAATAGCTGTAGCCTTACAAGATAGAGCTACCGCAAGGAAGCAACAGTAAAGAGACTTGACATTTATGCACATACTTTGCATTTTTAACGTATGAACTTTAAATAACAGTTTTTAGAGGCAGAGAAGATACAATTTCCAAGTGACACAAAGTACCTGTTCTGCTTTTAACGCCATGCTTTAAATGCAACTTGGTTAAACTGAAACAGGACTACACATCTGTAGTGAAGTTGGCTGTAATAATTATTTAGACTCATGATTTAATTAGTTAGATTTTTCTAGCTCAAATGAAGAAGGCTGAAGTATTTGATTAGTGTGCCCTTAAGCCATCACCTTTCGCTTCTGCTGGGAAGAGCCCATGTTATATTGGCCAGCGGCTCTGCGTGCTTCCTCTTCGTGCTGCTGGATTTGTTGTTGTAACAGAATGAGTTCACCGAGCAGGCCCTGCCACGAGTTTATAATAGAAAGGAGAGGAAAAATTTCGGGTGTAAGGAGAACAAGGTTAAACCAAAGGGCACGACAAAGACAGATGAAAAAACAGGTATGAATGGGTCAGTTCAAACAAAAGTGAAACTTCATTAGCAAGATCTCTTGCTAACTAGCTGGGAGTGGATATAGCCAGCAAACCATGCATTTTGCAAATCCAGGTAGAACAAAACAATAAACATTTAGCTACATTTTATAATTATATTCAACTTTAACTAAGCATCTAAACCTTAAAAAAATCCTACTATCCTGGCTTTAAAATATTCTCAAAAATTTCAGGATTTCATTTCAATTATCCATACCAGAAGCTTTTAAGTATCAGCAATTTTTCACAACTTAATCATGCATGTATCTAAAGAGAGTGCTTTGGACATTCTACACAAAGTTGCGCACGACAGCTAACAGGCTCAACTTTGTCAGTAACGCAAAAGTTCTCATTTTATTCTTATTCCCAGCACCACAGACAGTTCATAGAAAGATGATTTTGCCTGCTACTTAATTTTCTCAAACTAGGAGAAGCAGAATAGTTTCTAGAGCATACAGAAAGAAAAAGCCCCCTTTCCACTTCCGTAACACACTGCAGCTTAAATTCATGCTGCCATAATCCTTCCTCATCACTTCAAAATCCCTGCAACTCCATGCTTGTTCCTTTACCTATTCAGCATTTCCATGAAGCTGTTTTCTTCTCTCCTCCCTCCACACCAAATATTCTTGTAATGGGTAAGCTGTCTTTCAAAATTGGTTTAGAGATACTATGACAGCATCTACTGGACCTTTATGCACAATTTATTTCAGAGAATGCAGACAAAAGTATTAATGAACTATTTAAATAAAGCTCTTGAAAAAATATTACATCGCTTTCTAAGAAAACATTCAGTGAAATGAAAGGTTTCAAAATTGCACTTTCAGGAATCAAAACAAACTCTGAAATAGAACTTTGGTGTAAGAATTCAAGACATCAACCATCAATTACACATTTGTTGCATGAAATACACACACAGGCATGTACACATAAGGATAAACAACACAGGAGAGAATGGATAAAAGAGAGACAATCAAATGACCAAACGTAAGCATTTGTTAAATAGTGACTTGTTTAACATTTCAAGAACAGAAAAATCCTCACATTTGTATTTTACTGAACAACTTTAAGATTCAAGAAATTTCTATATTGCCAGACCAGCAAACGTATTAGAGCTGTGCCAAGAACTCAGCCAAAATGAAAGATTTCATTTCTATACAGCAGCAAGGAGAGATGGCCTCATAGCTACACCTGGTGTTAAGAGGAACTATAATATTTTGCCGTTTCTTAAACAAGCAAACTCACAATATGACCTGACACAGTTCCTTTAAACATTATGGGTCAAGAAAACACACTGAACAAAGCCTGCCATGAAGGCCTTTTAGCATTTAAACAGGAACTCTACAAATGTTTGAAGTCACCAAATCTAACTATTTAATTTGTAATTACTTTCTAAGACATCTGGTCCGTGTGACTCTTACTCCATAGAAAAGTCCGAAAAGCCCAATTCAACTACAGTTACCCCACTGAATAAAATATTCAAGTAAAAATTACAGTGACTTATAAGGCCTCTCAAGAATACTTTCTTTTTTGTGTATGTCAGTCTATAAGACTATTTCCTTTAATAGCACAGAACTATACACACAATACCCAGGCTGGTATGAACCAGGACATAAACAAAAATGTTTACATCTCTCTATCATTGGACACTACCACTGCTTCCACACTCCTGCCCCCAAAATCATCAGTCATTCCAGTGTAAAACTATTTATTTTAAATAAATTTATCTAGGAAAAAAAAAAAAATCAACATTGATCAATTAATGGGATTTAAAATAAACAAGTCGTTTACAATAGTTACATTATTATTTTCACATCAAAGAAACAATGTAAAGGGGAGTAACGCTGGCTGACAAACACATTGGCACAAACCCTGCGAAGTCATCATGAGAATCTGAGTGCACAATAAATTTAAAAAAAAAAAAAAAAGAGGCAAAACAAGTGCTGACATTGTTACTGCATATTCTTTAAAAATATTACATTATTTTACATTAAAAGTTAATATGCTGTACTTCAGTTGGATATGACTACCTCTTTAATTTAGAAGTTTCTCACGACTAAAGTATTTGTGTCCCATTTTCATGACCAACCAGAGCCCTGTTTATTTGCACGTCTTGACCCTTTCCACTATTTCCCACTGACTTCAGCGTGACTGTTCACGAGAAAAGCTAAGCCACAATAAGTCTTTGCAGGAAAAATAATTAAATGCTGAGGGACGTAAAGGAGTGAAAATGATGAGGAATGCAAACAGACTGATTTCTAAGAACTTGAATAAATGCCACAATTTAATCAAGAGTCCCTATAACATGAAACTGGGAACTAAGTTGAGAATATAACGGTGCTATGAACAGAAGAGAAAAAGTAATGGAAACTTTACTGCATAACTTGCAAGAAAGATTGAAACAAATGAGAATGTTTAAAAATAAAAGGTCCGAGTCAAGCAATATTCCATAATAAAGCTTCTTTTTCACTCTCCTGCAGTAGCTGTTGTGAAGAGCTGTGGAATTACTGTGCCGCTTCTTACAGGGACTGAAGGTGACCCTGTGCTGGCTGAGCGAGGCAGCTTACGCACTGCCAAATCCTTAATGGTGCATCAGGTTCTTCAAGGCATGAGATTTTATCAAATTACCAAAGACAGAGAAAGGACCCTGTGGTTGGTTTTGAATTGTTTATTTATCTGGCTGCTAAACCCCAAATCAATACTTGAGTTACATTTTTCACACCCGCTTCATCACAGCTATAGCCACTATAAACTTTCTTTAAAAACTGGGCTGAGCTTTGGAATTTCTTTGCTTGAAGATGAAGCTGAAACTCTTTAGGAGTTTTTTTTTTTTTGGAGACAGACAATAGTACAAGATAACTGTCTAAGAAGGCTCAAGTGCAAGCCTGAACTAGTCTCACACGTAAAATACAACGTACATACTACATAGTATGTACATACTACACCATAGTTATAAAAGTTATCTTCTCTCCTCTTTCTCTGAGAATAAAATTTCTTATTTAATACAAGCAGAAACAGATTTAAACCCCATTTATTTAAATTACTTATCTGAACACTCCAGTAATTTTTATTTGATTCTCTTTTCAAAAAATTATGAGATAAGCACATTAGCTGGCAAGAAACAGTACAGTGATTTGGTGTTTGGGACAAGGTTCACTCTCTCAAAGTTGTCTTGCAAACTAACTGATTTCTCACTCATTCTATAGGAAGTTTTTAGAGACCCATCTGAGGAGCATGCCCAATAACAGTTCTACAAGACTCTCCTCCAAATTAGGAATTCCTAGATTCCTTTGCCAGTTACTCATCTTTTCCACAATGAAACAAAGAAAAGCAGCTCATCAGACACATTTAATACCATGTTCCAGCACTTTATGCATTCATACAATCACAATTCGTATACTAGTACTTAGTTGGCAGTGGAAAGCATTGAATGAAAAAAGGCCATCTAACCCATTGTCTTGAAAATAATAATTTTGCTTGCCAATAAACTAAGTGACTATGCTTTGTTAGGTATTCATGTGTCTTGTTTGAAATATAACAACCAAAATTGATTATATTAATTAGCAAACCAACAGTTTAAGTGAAATGTATCAGATATAATTGGAATAACAAAAATTAGTACACCAGACTAAATTTTCTAAATCATATTGATTTAATATGGGCTGTTATTTTCCATATCACAGCCAAAGTTTTGTTGGCAACATTACAATGCAATTGTCACTGTATCCAAAAAACCAGCATAGTAAGTATTAGTGATATTACTGGTATTCAGTAAAAGTCTCAGTTAATTTAGTTCTCAAAGACAATAAACTAAAATGGCCACTTCTTCACAAATCAACAGTAAAGTATTTTATATGTTTTAAACAGTGAAACCTGTGCTAAGCAATCCCTCAAGAGAAAATAAAACAACATATATAGACGGATTATGGACAAAGGGGAAACAAAACACGAACTTAATTCTCATGTAGAAATCCATCACTGTTCTAAGAGGAAAAAATCAGTTATAAAAAGTGAGCTTTGTACAGGTTTCACTATATATTGCCATGCAGAATTAATGTAGAATAAATGTATACATGCCTGCATATACAGAAATGCCTTTTACATAAAAGCCCCAGTTATAGTTCAGACACTTTCAGTTGAAAAAATAAATATATAAAAATTTACAAATTCCCCAATATATATTATTTTCCTTCCATTTTTAAAAATAATTTTTAAAAACATACACAGGAAAAAGGAACAGCCTTTAAAGAATGAGCAACATTACAATTTAGGGATTTAATATAAATAAGATCTACTATTCATGAAAGCAAAAAAAATTAAACTTCACCTTCATCACTTCAAGAAAAACATGCTAAAACTTTCTGTTGCCAAAATACAGTGACTTTTTTTTTTCTAGAAGACAGTAAAGAAAATGTGATGTATGCTTTTTCTATATAAAGGAAAGTAAAAAGACAGACTGCTTTAAGGAACAGAAATTCTTCACTAAGGCAGAAATTCTTTATTAAGATCCTTAAGTAAGAATCACAGCTGTGAAAATGTCAACAGAAACAAGGTTGCAAGCAAAAATACTTGGAAATAACTATAAAAGCCTAAACCACCTTCAGTAATGAGCTGTAATCTCAAGTACCACTAAGAACATGCCCTGAGCAACTGCAAATGCACGTGAAACACCTAAAATTACATTATTCTTACAACCCAATTTTCTTAAGAATGCAACTCCTAAAGATGTCTATGACTGCCTTGTATTTTCCTTACACCAAAATGTTTACTATCACTGTACTGTTTATATATTAAAAACAACAATACATATTCAAGTAATTTTCAATGATAAATTCTATTCAAGCTGCTTCATATAAACATCTGCAACTAGCTATTGAAGCACTTTTAAACAAAATTACCTGGTGTCAAGACATTTTTAGTTTTGCAAGAGAGTAATTACCTTCTTGAACTGTTTGTCATTGTCATAGCCTTGGTCAGTAGCTCTGAATGCTGTTTCTCCTGGAGAACCTAGAACATAATTACAGAAACTCATTATCCCATGGAAAAGGTACTTAAAAGTTCTCAAAATATACCTACTATAAAATTAAAGTTTTAACCCCTAGGAATTATTAATTCAATAATCTTTGAAGTTCCTAAGAGGAAAAAAAAAAAGATTCACCTTAAGAAACTGAAAAAGAAATTCAGTTTAAAACACATCTGAAAATTTTGTTTCTAATTTGTGACTCAGATTAGCTATATGACAAGGGAGAAGGCAACTTCAGTTAGACTATTAAAGTTCTGAAAACATTGTAAAATTTATTATTTCTGATAAACATGAAAGGATAAAACAAACTCCATTGCTATTGCTGTAATGAGAAAAAAATTTCTTTCCTATTGTACTGACATAGGTTTTCAAAACTAGCTTCTGGAAAATGCCTGAAATAAAAAGCATCTGCCAAGGACTGTGGCAGAGAAATAACAACCGTTCATCTATTCATTCTCAGAGGGAAGGATCTAAGCATTCTTAAAATAGTTGGAAAGTATTTGTAATTCAATATTAAATGCTGTAAATACTTGTGTTTACACTGATATTCACTCCTCTTAGTATAGTAATGTTCGAAGAGTTTGTTTTAAAGAGGTAGGTTAAGGGCAGTAAAAAGGGCTTTTACACACCTAACAACAGAAGTAGATCAGAAGCTCCTAAGACTTCACTAACCAAATTGTAACCTGTGAAAAATCAGCAGAAGAGGGGAAATAAAAATTATAAATACAAACCAAAATTCAAAACAAAGATGAGGGATCTTTGTCTCATTTGGAGGACCACACAATCATAAATGGCAATTATGCCCATGTGAGTACGATAACAAATAGGCGACATCTCACAATACCAGTCAACACCACCACAATTTGAAACAGCCAAAATACATAGGAGATTTTAATCTACTTATCACTCTGTTGAACTTGATCCCTACTTAGGTGCTTGCTGAGTTTGTTAGATTAATAAACTAGTTCTGCTATTGACAGTATTTTAAGAAAATAAAAATACGCTTCTTATGTGCACTGATATAGATATTTGTCAAACACAGAGTAATGACTGTTAACACCTCACAGATACAATCTTTTATGAATGCAAATTTATATGGTTTGATAATTATTAAAGTATATAATAGGAGTAATCTTGCCTTTTATTACAAGAATAACTGGGTGAAGTTTTAAGCTGTGCTCATTAGCAAGTCAGATAAGATGATCAAAGCAATCATTTTTAGCTTTAAAAAGCCCACTGATCAGAAATGTCTTATTTAAGTCTCCCAAGACCTGAAAACTACTGCCTGGACACACTGAATAGACAAACCACCCCCTTTTACTTTTGTGAAGGACTTGCATCTCCTACCTACTCCTTTGAAACACAGCCCCTACCTAAGCTAAATCTTCAAGCAAGTCCTTCTGGAGCTGTATCCAGGTGGAAAATATCTTTCAACCCAAAAAAACCACCTTCATTATAAATCTCTTCTTTCACATGATTGAAACATTAAGAGCTACCATTCCTAATAATCCAACTCTTTTCTCCTTTAACAGCTGTGGTAATGTTACCATCCAGCGCCACTCTCACCTCCAAATTCCAGCTGGACACATCCAGCTTCTATGACTCGCTGCAGCAACGTAGTTTTCAATCTTCAATCTGTTTGTGTAAGGTTGTATAAGAATTCTAGTTTTCTATTCAATTTCACATTTTGGTTCTCTGTACTTGCTACTAGAATTCTTGCTTTTAAAAATACATTACACTTACCTGTGTCCATAACACTTTCAGATGAGACAGTCAATAAAAAGGCATGCATTTTCAGGATCTGCTTTCTTTTAGCGTCTAAGGACATATCTGTAACCTCATCTTGTAATAGC
>KZ505674.1:1918964-1932218 GCA_002844005.1 Limosa lapponica baueri
GCGAAGGTTCCGGGCGCGGCGGCGGGTTTTGAGGGAGCACCGCTAGGGGGGGTGCCCGGCTTGGAGGAGCGGACGGACGGGGGCGTTATGGCTCCTCCACACCGGGCCTTGTGTTCCCCCTCATACCCCAGCGACGGCAGGGCCAGGCCTTAGCGCCTCACCCCTGGGCTGGCTCAGGTCACCCCCAGGGCGGCCTGGCCTGGCCCGGCCCGGCCCGGCCCGGCCCGGCCCGGCGGGTCAGGGCTGGAGAGGGCTGTGAGGCCTAGCCTCGGGTGGAGGCCTCTGGTTGTACCAGGGTCTTCCCAGCTGCTTAAACACCATTTCCAGATGAATTCCCAGCAGTTGTTGCGCTGAAGATGTGTGCAAAATGGGTGGCAGCACCGCCTTGAAAACTGGAAAACACACAGCATGTCCACATGGGCTTCTGTGAGTTGTTTGGGAGGGGGTTACTGGCAGGACTGCATGGAAGCAGGAGGCAGAGGAGGAACGAGGAATGTTCAGGAGATCTATCTGTCTGTGTGCCCTCTGACAGAATCACCTCTAGTTATGTCATTTCTGAGAGGTGCATCCCTCACCTGTCTGTAAAGACCACAGGCGTTGGAGTGTTCCCTTGGCAATGCCAGTGCTTGCTAACATTAAGAGAAAGTTTTCTCTCATGCCTAATTTGAATCATTCTTGCAGCAAGTTAACTCTATCCATAGTGGACAAAGAGAGTATCATTTTCTTCATTTGCGTGTTTGAAAACTGTTGTCATGTCTCCTCTCAGCCTCCTTTTCTTTAGATTGAACAACCCCAAATCCCTTTTCCATCTTTTCTGATTCCTTTCTCATTCTTCTCTGTGCTGTCCTGTGGACTCTCACCAGTTGGTTCACAGCTTCCCTTCTGTAATATGCCCAGAACTGGGTCTCACGTGCTGAGCTAAACGGAAAAAGAGATTTGGAGTGTGTTGTAGGCCAGGCTTCTATTTATACAGTGGGAGTTCTTAGAGCAAAATAAGTTGCACAAGAATGACACATACATGTATTTTCAGGGCTAGGACAGAAGTTGTAGGGATGAGGTGAAGTACACATTTTTGTCTTTTGCTTGCTTGCTTTTAGATTTATATGTTTATTTACAAATATGTCTGGGTTTTAAGGCAAATTTCAATTTAAAAATAAGAATGAAGATACTCCATAGGACGTGATAGAAATAATGTTATAAACTAATGTGTAATTCTTACTTTGAACAGTAGAGGGCATCATATAACTAAAGGTTTTAATACTGGATGCCTTGGAGGTGTGTTCTCCGGGAGAAAGTGAACCTGCTTAAGAAAATGAACAAATTCACCATCATCATTGGTTCTGGAATAACAAATTTTGCTGGAATATTATGAGAGGCTGATGAATGTTTTACACATTACTCTGTTTTTGTTTTGTTTTCAGATGTGAAGATATAAATCTCCCTAATAAGAGTGTTCTGTAGGAGCAGAAATTGTCAACAGGAGCTGGAATAAGCCTGTGAATAGTGAATACGTTGGATGACCCTTGATTATTCCCTATGCCACCCAAGTTTGGTGGGATACTCTGCATGCAGCTCATCTGTCCTCTCTGTGAAAGGGCAGCAAGGACCCTTACTGCACCCTAGTCTTCTACAGACACTAGAAAGAGCAAGGCTGACATTTGGGGAAGGAGCAAAAGCTGACCATGCAGAAAAAGCGTGTGTGTGTGGCACTCCTGTTTTCCAGCCCTGGCACCTCCCAAAATAATGAGTCATTTCCCAAAATCATCAGCCTGCTTTGGAAAAGGTACCTCTGCAGTTATTTCCTGTCTTTTATAGCTTCTAGATAGCACTGCTCAGTTTTCTTGTATAATCAGGTTTATGACTTTATTGCATTCTTCTTTTTTATTTTTTAATTGAGAATTTTGATTCTCACATAATAACTGGAGATTTCCTGTTGCTGGGTCTCAAAATGAAAAGTTGACAGGCTCAAAGCTGCCCTCAGAGTTGCAGTGGAGGGAAGGAAGGGGTAACACTGAAGCTGGGATATGGAGAGCACCTTGTTCCCTCTTGATCTTGTCACAACAGTTCCCCCTTTACACAGCTTAGTACTTTCCTGTCCAGCCTCTGGTTCCTTTTGAAAGTGTGCTAGGTGTCCAATACAAACTGTTTGTCACCAGCATTTTACAAACATAAAATAAAAAAGCCAACCAAACAACCCTGTGCTGCTAATACATGCATATCTGGTTTGCAGGTCTGTGCCTGGCTCACAGTATTAGCAATGGGCAGCTTTTCTTGTGTTGATTGACCTCGCTCCTTCATTTTCTCTTCTCTTTTCCCTGCATTTCTCCCATTTCAGTTTCTCTGAGCCTGCCCACTGCAGGATAGGCAGTGGTCTTTCCTGGTACTTGAGGCTTGTACAAGTCCCTGCCACATGGAAGTAAAATGCTGATGAATAGGAACTAACTTGATACCTCTTGATCTGTTTCAGTCACTCTAGAAATAATATTTTAGTTTCCTTAACATATTTGCTGGAAGAACTGGTTTGCTTCTCTTGACATCATTCCTAAAATATTTGGTGTGTAACTTCTTCAAAAGTAGCGAAGGACAAGGAAATGAGAATGAATCACAAGACTAATAAACAAATGCCACTTGAAATTAACAAAAAAAGGAGGTGACAGAACCCTCCCTTTGGCCCTGATTTGGAGGTCACACATTTGTATCCAGTTCACTGACATCAGGGGGAATTCTACCTTCCAGCAGGAGTGAGTAAATAACCTGATGTTTCCCAAAGCTATATGGTGAGATCAGAAGACATTCAGTGATTATATTCTTAATAATGAATAAAAATACTGGTTACAGATCCTACAGCTCCTTACACGCTCAGTGCATAAACCCACCTGCACAAACTGAGGCCCCTGTTTACAATGCCAGAGCTTGAATTTTAATTCAAGGCATGTGCGGGGATCACAGCTGGGCACTTAGTTCAGGCTGGTTGCTAAGTGTTAACAACAGCAATGCCTATTTCCCTTCTCATTTGGACACGCTCCTGGTCTCCAGTGATTCCGTAATCTCTTGAAGAAAAATATTCCCCTCTTGCCCTCCCCTGAAAGCTGCATGCCAACAGCACTTGCTTGCACCTATCAGAGTTATGGCCCAGAGTCATAATGTGGCAAACACTTGTTAGATCTAACTTCTTCTTTCTTGCAGCGTCTTTGAGTGAATGTTGCACGTACCCTCACAGTTGCAAAACTCCAATGACAATGAAAGGAGGAGGGATGAACGTTACCTGCTAACCCCACAGAGAGGGAGGAGCTCCGTTCTTCAAACATCAGCAGAGTTATAAGGAAGGTGTGTACTTAGAACACTTCCTCAATGTGGAAGTTCAAGCACACGGTGCTGAAGACCTGTCCTGAACGTGCTTTTGAAAATCTCCAGGGGCTCATTTCATGGGGGAAAATCCTGCCAAGAACCATTATGCACAGCTTAACCAGGGAGAAGAGAATGAGATGGTGAGTTGTATCTCTGTCTAGGTCTTTCTCAACTTGAAGCAGCAGGTGGCACATGTTCTGCAATAAAATGCTACAGTCTGTAATTTAGTTTTGATGGTGGGGGTGTTCCTATAGCAGAAACATACAGTTAGAAAGGGGTATATTTTTTTTTAGCAGAAAGAAAACAAACCTCTGTGTGTCCACTGGATTTAATTGGTTATCCTCTCCTAGAGGGGATGGCTCAACAGATTATTGATGTGGCATTATAAATATAGGTGGAGGTGGTCTAATATGAGCTTGAGGGATGGGCCAGAGCGATATTCCTAACCATTTCACAGCTGAATCTCTAGGGTCAACTCCAATTAGATGAGGACTGGGAATGTTGGCTTTCTCTGGAACATAAAAACACATGTGTTATGTTTGCATAAATTATTAGCAAATGCAGTCTTTTGAATTGGCAACACTATTCCAGCCTGAGCACCTGTATAAAGCTGGATTTCTAAACACAGAACTACCATATTTCTTTTCCAGAATTTCCCAGGAAGGAGTATGTTTACTTGCATTCTGTAACACGTGGAAATAAGTCCCATGTTTACATGAAGTATCTGTTCTACTGCATGGTGCTTCTCTTAAATAGTAAGCCCAGTGCACAACTGTAGTAAATTCAGTGCTTCTTGGCTGCTTTGGCAGTACTGCGTGTTACGGATCAGCTATTCGTCGCATATGCGTTCCGTCCATCTAAGAGATTCTGCTGGAGATGTCAGACCCCTGATGCAGCTGTACAGCAACAATTCTCATGCATGTCTGGTAAATGCAGTGCTTCTCAAAATTCCCCTGCTGCAGAGCTGCTGTAGCTCTGCTGTGAGCGTGTGTAGGATTTCTGGGTGTACAGCAGTCCCAGCAAAGCTAGTGAAACACAGTCACTTACAAGCTGACGTGACTGTTCACTTCCAGAAATCCTGGCGAAATTGTCAAAAACTATTCACTGAGAATTCTATTTTAGTGAAAAAGAGACCATGTCATGGAAAAACGTGGACATGTGTTATCCTCAGATACAAACGCAGATTCTCAGTCAGCGCTCTGCCATCCAGGGAAGGGGAGATGCCCCGTTTTGCGTCATGCAAACCTGGGTGACCTGGGATGTGCGGGGGAATGCAGTACAGAGTCACCCGGCAGCATGCACTCAGCGATGCAGGAAGAGCAAGGCCCTGGCTCCGAGGGTGGGGACTAATTAGCTGAGTGAGTGTGGCGCAGAGCCCAGCTGGCCCCGCCGAGCCGCTTGCCCGGCCGAGTCACTGGCCCCGCCGAGCCACTGGCCCGGCCGGCAGCGCCCGCGGCGGGCTCTAGCCCTGGTGCTGATGTGTCACCGTCCCCAGCTCCAAAGCGCTGCTGCTTCCTGTCCCAGCTCCACCCTGCCCTGTCCTTCTAGGACCATGAACACCCTGTCATTCTCTGCCCACTGCTGGCACCATCACCAGCAATGCCAGAACCGAGCCTGAGCTAATTAGCTTTAAGTGTGCCATCTGGTACTGTGTAGAGCCACACTAATGTACCCTGCATTTCCAATTCCAGCTGTGCACTACTGGGACTCCCAAGTTGGCTTGAGCCAACTATCCCACATTACCTTTCCAGTAATGTTCTTGCTTCTCACCAGTATCATACTGAGCACATGTGCTAGAAGTCCAGTGCTTGGGGCTCTGCACTATGAATCTGAGGTTTTCCATGCACAGCTGGTGTGTGTGCACAGTGTTGAGTCAATCTGCACTGTGAATCCAGGGCATCTGGCAGTTGCCATGCTCTCTATGCCTGCAATGAGCATAAGCAGTGCTCATTCACCTGTGGTTCCCGAATTAAAATCACAGAAAAAAGATTAATAAAACAGTTGAGTAGTAGGTGCAATTAAAAACATAGCCAAATTGTGCTAGATTTGGCAGGTGTGTATGTGTCTTTGTTACATGTATGTAAGACAGAGAGAAAAAAGTTCTGAGTATGAGATAGAGGAAGATACCTGTGAGGGTTTCTGAGGTACTGTAAGAGCATGAGGAAAAAACCCATGTGTATAGAAAAAGAGTGTTCATACTTGTGTGAAAGAGAAGGAACATAAAATGTAGGTGAGAGAAGTTAGGAGGAAAGAGACAAAGAAGGCTGTGTTTAAGCAGAGGAGAGAAGGAGAGTACATGGGGTAAAAGAGAATTATGTGCAGACATTCTTTCTTTGTTAAAATCGGATATCTCAAATTATTGGCAGCCACAGCAAGTGGCACTGGCACATAAAGTCTCAGTGACCCTGCAACCTTTATTTTAAAATTCTAAGCCATGATAAATATTTTCTGACATTATTTTTAACAGTCAGTTTAGTCCACCTGAACCAAATTATTCACAAGCAGTTCTTGACTCCTCAAGCAAGATCATATCACTTTGTGTAATAATGTAACAGCTGACATTGTGCAGGTGCCAGTTCTTCCAGAGTGAAATAATTCAAGTAATTTTGAAAGCATGCAAGTAGTTCATTTGGATTCTGGACATGCCATGCTTTTCTGTGTTGAACTAGCTGTCCATTTTGCTGAGGAAAGTTGGGGAGCTCTAATGAGAAGAAATTCTTCTAAGTTTTCTTTAACCTTTCCGTTTCTTGGTACAGCTGTGATGCTAGATAGTCCACTATTTAAGAATAATCACTCTGACTTAGGAAATCTACCCTATATATCCTTGTGTACGTCTTTGGGATTACTTTACATGGCTGGAGCACATTTGTTTGAATGAGAGTTCACCCTCCTGGTACCCAGCTAAAACTTAGCAATGTATGTTTGGAGCATGAGATAATATCTCTCCCTCTTCATAACCATTTGTAGTACCGGAAATATTTCAGTAGTGTGAGAGCACTCTGGACACAGCAGCTTGCCTCAGAGAGGGCTAATAGGTATAGTAATAGGAAGGGATTTATTTTAGGAATTAGCTTGCTTCCCCCCGGCCCTTCTCTTCAGAAAGATCTGCTTGAAGGTGTTTTTGAAAATAAGTAATTGTTGGTGGAATAGGAAGCGGGAGGGAAAACACAGCTTTATGCCCTTTGCCAATTTGATGCTCCTCTCTGTACAGCTTGGGACAAATCATTCCCTTTGCACAAACCCTAAAGTGCAAAGCTTAAGTCTTGCAGTGCAAAAGCTTGTGCTGCTGCTTCAGGAAGGATTTGCCAGAAGCCTCTTAAGCACTTTTTCCCCAGTTGCTTATGTCTGAAGGAAAGGGACAACTGCAGTTAGTCAGCTGGTGAACCACTGCATATTTGCCACTGCATATTGGCAGCTGTCTGTCTCCTTTGGAATGCCAAAATTCAAGGGAATCTGATCCAGGAATTTTATATACTTTGAGTCTGAATAATTTAACTCCTAAAATTGACAGAATCTGAAAAGCACAACCTTGTTCCTAATGGAACGATAGTGAATGTTGCTACTGGCTTCAGAGGGAACAGAAAAAACCTTTGATGAAACAGGCTCTGGTTGGTAAGAATGAGATTCAGTTATTAAATTCCTTGTGAATCTTAACCAGTCTTTCAAGTCTAATCCTATTATCTGTTGTTATAGCAACAGGTTGTTCGTAATAGGATACCTGGTGATTGGGTTGCCAGAAATACTATGGTTCACAGCCTCTGTTCAGGCTTCTTGCTGGTAGCTACAGCCCTTGATTTCACCAAAGAAAAGGGTGCCTGAACTTGTTTGACTTTTGCATTTAAATTCTGCTGTGCAGATGACCTGGCAGTTACAGGCAATTTTTCTTTTAAACATAAGTAACAAAGACTTGCTGGACACTAGAGGGATAAGGCCTTGAGTGCTGGCTTTGTATGATTGCAAAAGCAGCTAAGAACCTTTCTTGGAATAAGCACATTTTCTGCCAACTGAGCAAGTCTGGCAGCTTTTTCTGTCCCTTAATCCATGGCCCGTCCCCAGACCCTTCACTCACAAGTTAAGCCATTTTGGTTTAGTCACTCTTCTAACTGTTGGGAGTCTCAAGAGAAAGGGAATATTAACTGGTGAGGAAACAAAGTTTTATAATATGCCACAATTTATTAAAAATTATTCTACAGAGATGAGATGAGCCCTGCATACCAGCCTCTTTTGTAGGCAGTGCTACTTCCTGTGAGATAATGAGAAACCCTTTGGAGTCTTACAGACTCCAATCTTAGCTTTGTTTTCCACCACCTCTTAGTCTGGTGCCCTCAAGAACCCAGGTTATTTGGCTGTGTAATGTTATATATGCCAAATGCACACATTAAGCCCTAAAAACCTGCTCACGCAGTAGAAGAGGTATCAAGGAGCAAATCTGTATTCATCAGACCCATCTTCAAAAAAACACGTCTGCATCAGCACAGCCTCTGTGCAATGAAATACAACCCAGCAAACATTATTCTTTTTTTCTTAACAACATAATACCAACCTGACAGACATGTTCTTACTGGTGACATCAACACCAGGATTTCTGCCAGCCCTGGAAGTATTGTTTGCCATAGTGGACACGGATTTGCTTGGAGATCTTTGTAGTATAGGCCTAATGAATGCTGAATAAGCATGAAGAATTTCCAAACCTTAATTACTGTAAGGCATTCATGTGGCTAGATAAACCTGCTGAGAAACCTGCATCATGTGTGTTCCTGTTTTCCCCTTCTTCATGTACATTGTGGATACCTCTGTTGTCGGTCTAATATTCCCTTTTTTTTTTTGACAAGATAATGATTTTGAGAATTCTTCTAAAGAATTCCACTGCTGACGTATTTGACAAGTGAGGAGTGTTTGTACTAATACTGTTTCAGTTTCAACAAGGAGTTATTTACCTACTAAATGTTTTTTTATGAATGCAGCATTCATTGCTATAGTCCTTCCAGCTGAAGGCACAGGGTCAGAAAAAACACTTCAACCTAACAGAACATTTCATTCTGAAGTTAAGTATTGAAAGGTTCCAGCCCAGGGAACTTTGGCACAAGTTAGGATTGGAGATCAGTCTATTTCACTGACCAGCTTTACTTCTAAATGATGTGGCCCAGGTAACCTGTTCCAGACATTTCCAAACCATGGGAAATGCTTTCTTTTGGCTTGAGATTCCTGCACGGACATCCAGATACAAAACAGCAGTTAACATCTGATGTTTATTCTTTCCCAGCTTACTCCTTGTAGAGCTCCTGAACACCTGTATTCAGAAATGTTGCGTTCATCAAGACACAAACCAATGAACCTGATAGATACAGCTCAAGGGTATTTACCAATCGATCAATCAATCTACCTCTCTATCTTAGGAAAGTCCCTTGTGAGCAAGATCCAAGAGACAGCGCAGTGCATGTCTTAAGAGCGTGGCCTTTTTACCCCAGCTGAGCTGTTTTCCTTGTCTTCCTCTCTCCTAATTTTCAAGATGAGGAATACTGATGCATGCTTGGTTTTGGGAAGTGTCTTGAGATCTAAGGAATCAAGCCATTTTTTGAGGGTAAACTGCTCTGGAAAACAAAGGCCTGGACACACTAAATAGAGGGACTTAGATACATATTTTGATACATAGGTGCTTGCTTTCTTAGAGAAAGACAGAGTCTACCCTAGCTCTATGGTTATGTTGTCAATCAGGCTTGGGGAATCATTCAGTTTTCAGTGGAGAACACTGCCAACAGAAGATGATCCCAAATGACTGCCAATCACATGCCGAGTGCCCACCTTATCCCTTCTTAATTGCGTTAACTAGAGCCTTATTGACTTCTCAGACTTTGGGTGTAAGGCACAAAATCTGGAAATGAAAGGAGTGATTCACTGGCAGAAGCAAGATGCACATGGCAGTAATCTCATTCTTCCCCACCCTGATATTCATGCCCATCCCAATTTGAAAATATTATTCCAGTTATTCCAGGTCCAGCCATTTGCTGGAGGAAGTCCGAAGGCATATTCTTTTAACAGTTCTTCCCTTAGGTGTCTTTGTCTCCTTGGGAGTTCCTTTGCCTTGCTGACAAGCTGTGGAGTTTGGATCCAAGCATCTGGATCTTGCTATCAAGCCATTGCTGTGAACTGTAAGTTCACATTGTTCCCTGTACTGTTCTGTATGCTGGTGCTGACACCAATTTTGTAACCAATTTGTTAAGGGTACGACTAGACAGAGGTGAATGGAGAGCCCTTTACCTGTTCAGAGGAGCATGCGAATATTAATAACATGAGTGCAACACCAACTACCTTCTAGAGCCCTCGCCTATCTGCTGCCCTCCATGAGTTTGCTTCTATCTCCTGCAGAGTTGCCTTATTCTCTTGGGCTGCTCAGAGATTATCGAAGCCTTTGAAAATGCTGAGCATGTGCATCTCAAGGTGGTATAACCAGGTCCGGTACAATGCAAGCCACTCCTCTGTGTAGTTTACCATGGCTTTTCCCCACAGCTGCTAATTTCTTCCCTTTAGAAACCCCACAGATATTACCTAGGAGGACAGAGCCTGTCTTCTGGAGAATGACATAGAGCAGGTAGGCCAAGGCAGTGTGTGGAACCACTGGGTAGGGCCCACATTTCACATAACAAGCAAAGATACCAGCAGAGAACCAGGAATTATGCATTACTCATCCTTCCAATTACATTGCCTTTTCTTCTCACCTTATGAATGGATCTTGCAATATCTGTGGCTGCAGATATCTGATCTTCAGAAGGAGATTGCACAATTGCTGCAGATGTACTAGGGAGAAGGAGATTCAGGAATCTTAACCCTTATGTTAGGAAATTCTCCTGGTCACCCGATGTAATTGCAGTCATGCAATCTCCCATCTTAGATCAGGGCTGGGTCACCTCTATAAATTCACTGCATACATTTAATTTAATCTTTACCAAGTCACTGCTAGCAATGCTGAGAGGGAATTTGGCCATGGTACCAAGACCTGAGAGCTCTTAAAATGTAATGCTGACAGTCATCCCTTTGAAGTTTTGGGCAAGTCACCTTACCTCATTGTAACAATTTCCCCAGCTTTGAAAATGGAATAATAATACCTACTCATACAGCTACAGTGAGTAGCTTCCTTTGGTCCTCTGAACATGTGAAGCATTCTGCAAGTCTTCATTAGTTGTTCTTACTAACAGTTGTTGTTGTTGTTGTTATTATTATTATTTTGGGATGCTAGGACAATGGCACATCAGCAAGATCCAAAATACCCATGCTGGAGCTATCATGGAAGATGGTCACAGCCCTGTGTCTGTGCCCAGTTGTGAAAGCAGCTCCAGCTGATGCGGCCACATGGTGTCATTCAGCCTCCTGCAGAGACACCAGCTGAGTCTCTAAAGTGTAGGTGCATTAATGCAGACTCAATGCTATGGCAGGACAGCAGTAGTGCTGCTGATTCTGCAGCAGGCACTGCCTCAGCTGCTGCAGTGGGTCTGCACCACTGTCCATCCCCTAGTGTAGATGTACTCAAGTTCTTCAGCTGTCTCACCCAGGGACCTTAAAAAAGCTGACCAGGCAAATCTGTGTTCCTAACTTGAGGCCTGAGTGTCTATATTTTGATGTCATTCCAACTCATGTGCACACATAACAGTGTCTCATGCTGAGTTTCACGACTACATAAAACTATTTTAGAGGTTTGGCCAGACTACAGCAGTCCAGATTTTGTGAAGGTGGATGAAAACTTCTGTGGAACATGCAAAATTTTTTTCTAGTCATGTTTAGGACACATAAAGAAGTCAAATACAAGTTCTATGGCTTGTTTTTTTTCACAGTACTGTACCAAAAAATACCTATGGGAGAGCAGTGGATGATGGGAAAGTGTAGTATTCCAGGTGTTCCTTTAAGAGAAATAGTAATGACTTTTTCCTTGTCTTTGCTGTACAGGAGATTTTTGGCTACAAAACCCAAGGCTGGCGGAGGGCCTTGTGCATTGCTGGCTACATCCTGTCCTGTGGGGCTCTGCTGCTGCTCTTTTACTGGAAGCCCGAGTGGGATGTGTGGGCAAACTGCATCCGCTGCAGCTTGGAAGAAGCAGACATTGTTCTGCTTAGAACAACAGTAGGTGCATACTTTAATCTTTAAATTAGTGCCTAGTATATATTAATTGGAAGACGAGTTAATTGGAAGGAATCCAGTTAGCTGAAATCTCTCACATTGCTGATTTCCTGCAATAATATCTTATGTTTACCATCATTGATCTAAAGAACTCTCAAGTATTCCACAAATTATGTGTAAGGTGATGATTGGAATGGATGGTAACAGCTCATCAGAAAACAAATTGAAAGAAATTGGGGTGAAAAAAACCTGTAATATCTGTGGTTTCAAGACTGTGTTGTTTTCTCTCAGTCCTTGCTTCTCCCTTCCATCATCCCTGTTCTTTCTACATTGCAGATCTGTGCTCTAGATTCTAAAGCATTTGTTTGATTGACAGTGTCCAGCAGATCCTTTTTCCCTCTCTTGGCTGTCCTAGTGAAGCTGCCCCTCTCTGCCAAAATTTAGTCAGTGGGCCAAACCAAAGATTTATCTAGCTCTGTCCCCAGCAGTGTCCAACACTGTGGGATGAGGAACCAGTATAAGGAAGAGGGCAAGCTTGGACTGCTTGTTTTCTTGGCTGTATATTTCCGTTTTCCATCAGACCTTCCCCATGTCCAATAAGCCCACAATCCCGTAGTTAATGCTTTCAGGGCTGTTTCGTTTTTCTAATCGTTTCCTCATAGGGATTTCTGTCTGTTGAGGACTCTACTGAAGCACTGCAACATACGCAAACCTTGATTTCATTTCATGAAAGCTGCAGCAACACTAAAAGAAGCAAACTGAGACTTGACTCTGAACACTAAAAGAAGCAAATTGGGACTTGACTTTGAATCCCAGCTGAGCCTAAATTCTCCAGGAGCTGGCAGGGCTGGTTTACTTCCAGAAATTTCATTTGTTCTGCTTCAAAGATTGCTGAACAATGGCATTTGCAAAATGTGCAATTACAAAATGGATCACTTGCTACGACTGTATTTGAGCTGCCTTCTTAAATGAGCAGAGCAGCAGGCAGTTAAAATTTTGGGTTTTGAAAATCACAGATTTGCCTGTTGAATATTTTATATTGAAACAATCTGCATTCTAATAATGGGGTATATATATATATTTTAAAAAAGCATATTAGATTTAATCTCCCTTTTTAATCCTAAATTCAGTTTGCATTTATAATTACCTATTCTTGTGTGTCATTTTAAATGGATTTGCCATGCCAAGCACTTTTCAGATAAATGAGTTTTTAAATGATCCTTTATGTAATTAAACAAGAATTGAATCATATTGTATGGTCTTTTCATCAGGGAGCTCTCTCAAAGTATATTCTGGGCATTTGACAATTTCAGATTTCCGTCATGGTTCTTTGTATTAAAATGACAGTTTTGGTTTTTTTCCCTACATTCTGTTTATGTCAGTTTTCAAATGTGATGGCTACTGCTAATGAGGATACAAGTAATCCCATCAGCTTGATCCTTAGAATTCTCTTTTGCTTCACATAAAACCTTCATTCATAATTCATCATCGTTTCTGCAATTGCAATATAAGAGCCTATTAACTCACTTTTGTTACTGAATTTTGACTCATTTTAGTTTAAATAATGAGCACCTGTGTTATTCACTGCTTCCCATCTCAATCTGCATCCCAATGTCTACTAATTCTGAAATTTAAGTTAAAAGATAAGTATCAGAAAATAGATGTTATTTTACTCAAAATACCACTTTAAGAAGAAAAGTGCACAAGTAAATAAGATATAGAAATGTTATTAAAGTTCTTTTTTGAACCCTAAAATTATTCAAAAGGACTCATACTTGGTATAGAACCTTTTTTTTT
>KZ505674.1:1932228-1975789 GCA_002844005.1 Limosa lapponica baueri
TAGAACCTTTTTTTTTTCTGTTGTCATTTCCAATTGAAGTTTAATAACTGTACCTTCAGAACCTGGCTGGCTGAGGTAATCAGCTTTTTCCATCTGCCAAACTGCTCGCACACTGAATATGATATATAAATCAGTCTTATAGTTGGCTTTAACGCATGGAGTTCGGTGTTCAGCACTGAAACTTAACATGAGGGTACTTATTAAAGTAGATGCTATAACCTCTAAGACTGTGCTACCAACACTAGTTATCAGGCAGTTCCAATGTTGAACATATTTTACAAAAAATAGCAAGATCAAGAATTCAGTTTGTGGCAAAAGCTTGTGGGATGTGTGGTGCTAACACACTTGTTCCGATGAAGTGTTAACACAGGAATGACTGTGAAAAGATATTGGCACTAAATATCCATTTTGCAGTACAGCGCTATGTTTCTTTTGATCTTCCCTTTACAGTATGGTCACTGCATCTCAGATTGTCCCGTACTGTTTGTCTGTCCCAGGTCATGACCTGGGTGTTCACATTCCATTCTTACCAGCCAAGCACCAGACCTGCAGTTGGTGAATTATTTGCAGTACTCGCATTTTAACAGGACCGTGGTTCTGCTCCCGTTCTGCTCACTTGTCTATCAGTCACAGGTGCTGGGAGGCCCCTCTTGGTTAGTTCTTTAAAAAAACTGGGGTAGTGCTCTAGAAAGACTGGCACTTTTGATTTTGAGGGAAATTGTGACACTTCTCTTTTAAATTCATTTAGGATGAATTTCGGATTTATTCTCGTAAGACTGTGACGTGGATTTCTGTGTCTGCACTTATCAGAAGTAGAATGGATTATCCAGCCACTGCTGAGGAAGACTCAATCTTCAGCAAAGCCATAATGAAGCCAAGTTTGCAAGTAAGTTAAGTATTCCCAGCAGCATCTGGGAGATGATAGCAAATCTTAGCCACGCTCCATGGAGTAAAAGTGAGCTGTGAAACATATCCAGCTAAGAAACTTGCAGCTTGATGAACACAGTGAGCTGTGGAAAAACAAGCTAGAGGTTTTGGAGGACTGTACTCACCTGTGTAGAAAATCCTCTCTTACTCCAAGGTGGGTATGAAGAAAGAATCCTCCTGAAAGGATTACTCCTGAGAGAAGATCTACATTATAAGTAGGAAAGCTTCAACACACTGGGGTTGGCAGTGAAGAGTCAGAATTCCAAATCAAAACCTCATTCCTGGCATAGGAACCAAGGAATTTAGGGGTGGCTCTGTGTCTGAAGGAAAGCTGTGAGGAACCAAACATCACAGTACCCACAGTAACATGAAAACCAGGGATGAACACAGCTGAGGGGGAACAGAACATAAACGTGCACAGGCAGAGCTGCATTAGTATTTCCAGAAATGTTTCATCAAGGGGGATCTGAAACACATTTTACTTTCTTGCCTTTGTATGTACCAATTTGTGCTTTAAAGTACATTTGCTGGAGTCAGGTCTTGCACTGTTGACTGTTTCTGCAAAAATGTATCCTGGTCTCTGTCAGTTCCATAGCTTTGAAATCCCGGCGAGGCACTGGGGAGAAGGTAGACGATTAATTGGTCCAAGCAGATCACAAGGTCCCTCATGAGTTGAGTAAATATAATTATCCCCATTTCAGAACAAGTACCAGAGAGTTCACTTATATATCTTGCTTAGCGTTACACCTTAAATCAGTGTAAGGAATAGGAATGCAGTGGGTACATTTGCTAATATCTGGCTCGTGATTATAGATACTAGATCACTGCACTGGAGAATGCATAAAAGAGCCATTTTCCCTTCCTGGAAACAGATTTCTGACTTTGTTAGCATTTATTTTTATATCTACAGCAATGTTTAGTACATATTTTCATTATAAACCTAAATTTAGCTAAGCAAAGCTGTTACTATTACTACTGGTTTGTGTGGGCATACATTAAGGTACATAAGAAAGTTTAGTGCCAGCTAGTTTAATCAACTAGCACAGTATGAAAGTGAATACTGGTTTGTAACATTCTTCAGAGGATCGAATTAGGAACATAAAAAAGCCCAATATAGCCTCAAATAATAGACCCTTTGAACACCACTTTCATATCAATCAAAATATCTAGACAGAAAAGAACAGATTTCAAAGCAGCAAAGAGCAAACAGTTTAATCCTTCACTAGCAATTCAAAACCCCCTACTTCTAAGTCAGTTATAAAACCCTTTTGCCGTTTAACCTACCTAAGTCTACGGAGTAATGTGCAGTGCCCAACAGCTGTCCAAGGACCTGTTCCAGCAGCAAGTTGAGTCCCTCATTTCCCACTCTCTTTTTTAGCATTGCAAGTATTTCAGCTCCTATTGCATGAAATCCTAACTACAGACCTCTTGTTAGGTTAATGATGGTGGTTATAGCTCCTTTTTGAGTCAGTGTATGAGTTGAGTATAGATTTCATTGGCCTATATAATGCTTATTGCACTGGGTAGGGAGAGTCCCCTAGAGCTGATTTCCTTATTACTTATGTGTATAGGTGTATAGCCTTGCCTTCTTTCACCTGATATGAAGTGCCATTATCTCTAATAGGCTTCGTTATTGTTGTGCAGGACAGGACAGACTCCTTTTGCAAGTTATAAATGGCAAAGAGTGTTCCTAGTGTGTAACTGCTCTGCAAAGGCCTAGCATTAGCAGTGACTCAGGAAGTATCCTGGGATGGCCTTTCTTGTCTGTTGGCGTATCCGTTCAGCTGAAGGACTCGACACCATGCCTGAAAACTTCCCAAAGGCCCCTTCTTTTCTCAAAGCCAGGCAGAACATAAGGGAATTGTTGACTGAAGACCCGCTTTGACAACTGCCTGCGTACCCACCAGTGTATCAGTCATCTCTTCCCTTCATTCTGTGACATAAGAGGGAGGGCTGTATTCCTTGCTGGAACCTGCACTGAGGTGGGGATCCCACTCTATAATATAACTAAGGAGTTAGTAAATGCAATCCTGACTTCTCTCCCTCCCTGCCCTCTGTATAATTTGCTTTATCTGTGCTTGACCACAGTGAGGATGCCTAGCTGAGATCTGTGAGCAGGCCTGGGAGTATTTTTGTTTGCTGTGTCGTATATATTGTTGTCCCTGTTCTGTTTTGCAGGTGAAAAGTATTCAAGTGCAAAAAATCCGCTATGTATGGAATATCTATGCAAAACAGTTCCAGAAAGTTGGGTGAGTTCAATGCCCTGGTTACACAAGTCTCTGAGGAAATCAAGCTTTTGTGAATAATGTCCTAAGGAAAACACTCCTTTATGTTTTAGAGCACTAGAAGACCACCTCACTTGCTCAGCTATACATGCCAAATTTGGTTCTGGTCTCACCTGCAATGAACAGAATGTCAGGTACACATTTGAAAACACAAATACTTAACATATGGATTTCAAAGAGATGTACATTCACTGCTGTTGGTGCACTTTCCTTGAGTTTCTTTTGTATTCATTAATATGCACGTAATTTTAGATGAAATGGCCATGCATGAAAAATTGAATGAAAAGGGCTAGAGAATGTTGTGCATTCCTTGTCAAAGTTTTTTAAATGTCTCAGTGTTCATCATTGTTATTATTCTCAGTCAGGAAATAACTGTGTCCTGTAACTAACTCTAAGCAGTTCTCATCTGGAGAAAGAGAAAGTCTCCATGACAGAGTGCAGATAAGTTGTGTGTGTGCTTCTTCAGTGGGGCTCCATTGTATTGTATTGAATTTCTAAATCAATTCGTTCTGGTCATTGAATTTATTCTCACAAACTACTGTATCAGTAGACAATTTACAGAATAGGTATTCCTTAAACTGCTAAGTAATGATCTTCAGTTGATTGAATACTGAAAATCCAGCTCCTGACCTTAGTTCATGTTGAGTCTTACATTCAAATTATGCTTAACTTTATGCAAAATTATTTGGGTTTAGATCATTTAGTTTTAGGTGCAGAATTCCTTTGTTTATGGTTCTTCAAAGAAATTCTTGTGTGATGGAAACATTTGCTTAAAAGGCTGTGTTACATCTCTTGTCCATTTAAGTAAGTTTCACTGGTACAGGCATTTCTGAACATAAGCACTGTAGAGGTAGTTAATTTTTTATCTTTTTCTTGGAGAAAGATCCTCACAGCCTTTCAACTGGGATCGATACAAGCTCTCAGGGCTATTGAAAGCTGCAGTTTCTTGAGTGAGCTACATTGTCACTATTTTATGTTAAGTGATGTGTCTTTATCCCATACAGGAGAGTTATATGTGGGCCAAACTCTATTGACGTTCCAGTGATTCCTATTTGGAAACTACTCATCAAAGAGGTTAAGCATTTCTGTTGCTTTTATTCTAGGCTACATGGGGAGGCAGAGTGCACGTACAGAATGTAATGGATTCTAGGTCTGAATTAGCTTTCCATCAAGCGTATGCCTTTTTCAAATCCTGTTTAAAGCGGTTCCATGAAATCATTGTAAATTCATTTATTTCCATTGTTTCCTATCCTCCATCCCCATTCCTGTATGGCTGCTTGGTATTTGTATCTGTCCCGGGAGCTCATTCTGTTGGCCTTACAAGGATGAGTGAATGTTTACAAGCTGCACTGGAAATCAAACCTTCCAGGCAAAAGCTGTCTTTTAATCAGCAGAAATTAAGTGAACAGCAGTAGCTGGTACCTGTCCACAGGGACAGAGAGATCCAGTGAGCTCATGACTCTGGGCACAGCACCATGTAAAGCACCAATATCTTTTTCAGACAGGAATTGGCTGTATGTGGCAAAATCAGAGTGTTTGTAGGGATGTGCCTTTGGTATGTGAGCTCCATCCTCATGGCACAACCTGCTCTTCTCACACCCTTGTTACATTTCTTGTAAAGAAGCAAGCAAAACAAGGCTTAGGCTGAGCCATTCACACCCCAAATAACATCCTACTGGTCCCCATTATTCAGTCCTTCTGTCAAATGGAAATGGCCCAATCTGATTAGACTGAAGCCACTGCTAACAAAATTAAAAAAGGGGATTGGGAGACACAATGCTTAACTCAATAGCTTTTATTCCAGCCCATTTCTAACAGCATGGACTGGCTGGGTATAATGTAGCCATTTAAATATGGCCAGCTCTTGAGTATTGTTCTCTCTCCAAACAGGTCTTAAATCCATTTTACGTGTTCCAGCTGTTCAGTGTGTGTCTGTGGTTTGCTGAAGATTACATGGAGTATGCCACTGCCATCATAATCATGTCTCTACTCTCGATTTTTTTGACTGTGTATGATCTTAGACAGGTGAGACACCTCACCTCTTTCCACAACGAGGATTTTTCTCTAATTTCTGGGAAAGGCCAGGGTGTTACAACATGCACATGTACAGTGTTATGAGAGTTACTCAGAGTTTTAGTCTGATGACGTGTAGTAGCAGATGCAATGACCTGGCCTTCTAGTCATCATAATCTCCATGTGGTTCTTTACCCACATCCTCCCTTCCCCATTCCAGTGCTTTGCTTGGTAACCTTTTCTTACATCTTCTCCATAATTAGGGTGGGGAATTTCTTTCTCTGTATGATTGCACAGTTTCTGGCAGGGCCAGAGCCCAGTTTATGAGGGCTCTCATAACCACAAATAACAAAAGGGAATAGTTGTTAGTGGATGAATTGCATCATGTTAGTAAGATGTAAGACTTTTGTGTGTTCTCTTTTAATTTATAGCAATCGATTAAACTGCACAGACTGGTTGAGTCTCACAACAACATCATGGTCACTGTCTGCAGAAACAAGGAAGGTGATTCCTGTACATTTCTTTCTTCAATGTATTTCATTTCTATAGCAATTTATATCACAACCGAGAATGTATAGCATCAAATTCCTTCTAGAGCAGTTTCCTCTTCTCTCACCTCAATTAACTATCTTATGCAGATTGGGTTAATTTGACCTAGAAGTATGTTGTGGCACATCAATCATATTCATAACTGTTGAGCACAGCCTTAGTAAAAAATTAGCAGGAAAACAATGTCATTTTTCTTAAAGCAGGGTTGACGAAGCCAACCACATAGTCGTTAAATGGCTGTGAGTCCACCTAATTGCTCTGTGCAAATTCTGTTCATTGCCATGGTATTTAGAGCCCAATCCAAAAAGATGGATTCAAACAAAAAAATGTAGATCCAGGCTTCTTCAGTTAGGTCAGTGCATTGGAACAATAACCATTGGTTGCGCTCCTGGGGAGATAAGAAGGAGTTCTGCAGTTCGAACTGATGCCTAGGCTTTTCTAAATATTGGAGGTTGTATTCTTATGTCCTACTTGTGGCCCTTTGTTTATCAGCTATTATGAAGAAGTAACAATCTATTCAGCATGTAGTTCCTTGTATTTTTCCCCTTATCACAGAGAAATATATGAAGTACAAAGTTTGTATTACATGTCACCTACAGGTTTCCAAGAGCTGGAATCACACCATCTTGTTCCTGGAGATACGCTGGTTTTGAAAGAGGGAAAAACCCTTTTGCCTTGTGATGCCATCCTGATCAGTGGGCAGTGCATTGTAAATGAAAGCATGCTGACAGGTACAGCTCCTCCCTCCCAGGTTTACCATCAAAACATCATCACAACCCTATGGCTTCAGGCAGTGACATGGGACATACAGTGTTATCATCATGTCTGATCCTTACTATGAGATAGTCCTATCCTAGAAGGAGATTCTTCCAGGTGTTTGCTATAATGAAGACTGAATTGTAGCTAGCCCCAGCTTATCTAAATAGACAAGATGGGCTTCAGAAAGGGCAGTTCATCCTTTTCTTCCTTTCTGGGGTGTAGAATTTAGGAGGGGATCCTCTGCTTAGGAAGGAAAGAGTGGACAGTGAAGAGAAGCGAGGAGGACAGGAGAGGAAACAGCAGATACGGAGCAAAGCTGTTCCCACACAGGGCCCACAGTCTGCTCAGGCTGTAGGGCTTTCTCTCGGTCACTCTGAATGTCTTGTTGCTGATCGCTGCAACATCTCCAGCCTGCTGGAGTGTCTGCCTAGCTCTCCAGACACTTAGCCCCACGTTCATGTGATAGCAGTGGAGAACATGCCAGGTGGGAGAGTTCACTGCAAAGCAGGATGTTTGGGGCAGGAAATGTTCATAGTTTTGCTTCTTGTCTTTAAATTTAGTCTTGGTCTGAATCAAACTGAAACCCACAGTTCTGAAATTTCACGTGAATGAGAAATTCCAGAAACCCCTTTCATTTAGAAAGCGTTAGCTGTCACAAGATATTTCTTCTGCTTCACCTTAGTCTATCTGCTCTGACATAAATAGGACATTTATCAGCTGTCAAGCATTGGGTTAGAGGCTGTCCTTTTTACTCTGAAAAGGAAATAAGGAATGTCATATTTAATCTGCCTACGGGAAGAATGTAGTGACCTGCACATGAGGTTCAAACTACGTAAACAACTTAGGGCCATCAAGTGGAGTCATGCGACTCCAGTTGAGGTCTCTTTTGAAGTCTGTATATGTACAGCCAGGGTTCGGAGTCCTTGGATTGCTTTCAGTTCTCAGACTTACATGAAGCTGTTGTGCCGAGGCAAAGGAGGGCTTTTCTCTGTCAGAGTCTGCTTGCTGGTCTTTAAACTCTTACTTGCTCTGAAGATGTCAGAATATAAAAGTAACATTTCTCTAAACTGGTTTCTCTGGTGAATACCTTTAACTTACCATCTAGATGATTAGATACTGTACTTACTTGAAAGTCAGCAGGCTGATTTTAAGATGTACTGAAGTTTTCTTCATCTGAGCTAATCTTCTCTAGGGGAAAGTATTCCAGTAATGAAGACCCACTTGCCCCAAGCTGATAACTTCAAGCCCTGGAGAATGCACTGTGCAGAGGATTACAAAAAACATGTCCTCTTCTGTGGAACAGAGGTCATACAGACCAAGGCAGATGACAGAGGAGTAGTGAAAGCTGTGGTGCTGCGGACTGGTCAGTCAACGCTTCAATTTGCTTTTTCTTTTGTGCTTTTTCTTACTGCAACAGTCTGACTTAATGTGCCCAGTCCTGTTACGTTAAAGATGTTAATCCAGATCCACAACAGTCAGACGGAGAATTGATATCCTGGGCTGGGCTAAGATATTATGCATTGTTTCTGTTTGCTTGGAATAACTTTTACAAAAAACACTAGCATATGATTACAAAGATGAACTTTGCTTTGCTTCTGACACGTTGAAAAAATCCTCGTCTTTAAGACAAAAGTAATTTTTTTCTATATTCTGCAGAGTAGGTCACATCCGCTGAAATGAAAGATCTGGGCCTTCTTTCTTAAGTTACAGAAATTATGAATCATTTTAAAGCCCTCCATTCTTTGTAGAGAACTTTTGGAAACCTTTTTCTCTTGGAGTGATTTTAATTCGACTTTGCAGGTTTCAATACAGCCAAAGGGGATCTGGTGAGGTCCATCCTCTATCCTAAACCCATGAACTTCAAGCTGTACAGAGATGCCTTTCGGTTCCTGATGTGCCTCATAGCATTTGCAGCCATTGGAATGATCTACGCGGTGTGTGTATTTGTACTTAATGGGGTGAGTTATGCAGCAGAAATGGTCACACCCATTTTCAAGAGACTTGAAACTTGAGTGGCTTCATATACGTTTATATATAAAAATATGGTCCTTGTCACTTGCCTTTTGTGCCATAGTATATGAGGCCATTTTACAATGTAATTGAATTTGTGACAGTACACAAGCTCTCATATGTTCAATTCCAAGGTGCCAAAACCCACTGTTTCCCGGTAGTAATTTCTACCAAGGTCTTAGCAAACTCTGTGCAAACACTGCATGTCTTTTCAGCAGCCTTCTGCGTGCCGACTGCCTCTGTTTCTGTGTTACCTGCCCTGTGCTTGCCGATACATGTAATTATCAATGCATGTAATTAGCATAATGCTTTCTAGGGCTCTGAAAATGGGAGATCCCGAGAGCTTAGTGCTCTGCAAGTAACTTCTACAGAGTTTTTATGCCACTTTTTGTACATTCCTAGAAAAATCACAAGTGAGTCATGGATTAAATGGGACACAGACTGATGTGTCATTGTGAAAAGGCAGCTTTCCGAAAACTCCTGTTTAAATCAAAGTCCCATCTATCCCTGTCCACTGACTGAGAGTTATTGGTATCAAATGCCTATGGAAACTGGTTAGGAAGTAGGGCAAGTATAGAATATTTCTTCCCTGGTATAGTCTTCTAACATCTTGAAGAGAAAGATTTAATAGTTCAGTAAGCTGTCTTTTCTATCTAGATCATTTAGCTGTAATAGCCACTGAAAATCTCCCAGTGTGGTTTAATAATTTCTGAATTCATTTATGCCTTGGACTTGACAGCACCTGTGGCAATGATTCCTACTAGTTACATTATGTACTGCATAAAAATGTTTTTAAAGCTGCTAAATCACTGAAGACACTGTAGATATTTGTTTTAGAGAAGTAGCAAAAAGCTGCTTTCTGCTTTATGTTTCCTGCACTATTCAAGATTTAGAGGTCATTGGCCACCACTTCAGCTACCTTTCTTCCATCTTACAGAGCCCTGAACAGTACAGGTATAAACACACATCCCTGAAATTTACCAATGTTACAAAGAACTCCCCATTTTCTTCTCTTTTTTTTTTTTTCTTCTCCATACTTTTGTATAGTCATTTGGTGGTGGTGGTGGTGGGGAATGGAAGGGAGATAACCTTCACTTAGTTATCACTCAGCTTAATATCCTTGAGAGCCTTTGGGAAATAACTTTTGCAAAGCCAACTATCCTGTATCAGTTGAGTCACCCACATCTCCATTGATTTTTTCCAGAGATCTCTAGGAAGTTCTCTGATTTTTCTCCAGAAGGTTCACTGATGTTTTGCAGGTTCTCCAGGTCTTCCCTCTGTGAAGACTGTATTTGCTCTTCTCTAATGTACCATGTACATCAAGGGTCAATTAATTTTGTATAAACAATTTTAATGAAGTTTCTCAATGTAGAACTAAAACCTACTGTGTCAAGAAGCAGCAAAGACCAGCTGTTCCCTACTGGAAGGCAAGTCAGGAGCGGAGGGTGACCAGAGCACAGGTAGTGCCCTCACTGACCAGGGCACTGTCACACAATATCTGAACATGGTGGGGAGACCTGTGTGCTGGTAACAGCCCATCAGTAGTCCCAGACAAGGCAAAGTGGTAAATAATCCAGGCAGACCAGTCAGAAGCGGAAAAAGATGAGGATAAGAGACAAGGCTGCAACACGCATTTAGAGGTGTCCACCCAGGAGACAGCGCTAGAGGCAGGTACAACTACAACATGGCTCAAACGGGTCCTGAAGGCCCAGGCCAGAGCTTAAATGGAGCTCCTAAACACATGAGCAGAGGATTTGGGTGGAGGTGAGTCTAGTGAGAGTAATTAAGGCCTATTAGTGTACCTACAGCCCTGTTATATTGGTCTTTAAATCTCTGGAGAGTTCACCTGAAACCCTTTTAAAAACAGTTCACTCATTCTCATGCATCAAGGTCAATGTAAGAAATAGTTGTACATTGTAAACAGTAGTTCTGCGATTTTTAAAGACTAATTGCTCTAGAACTTCTTCAAAAACTTCCAAGAAATCATTTCATGCCTTCATAATTATCTGCCAATTTAAAGTCCATGTCCTGAGTTGCAAGGTTGATTCTGCAATTCAGCTTTTGAATCATTTTTCTCCTTTGGAATAATATACCATCAGTTGGCTCAGAAGATTAATTCCCCTAGGGATATCAAAGAAAGTGTGTTTAAGAACATATTCTGGTGTCTGATTTGTGCTTTTCCTTTTTTTGTTGTTTAACTTATCCCTTGTAATATGTAAAATACGTGCTGATGTTATCACAGCAGCTGAAACTGTCTTGTTGGACTGGTGTAATATTCAGTCACATGATATACTAAGTGCTTTCTCTTCTGTGACTGTGTTATCTAAAGGTGATAAATGCTTCATTCTGATATAAAATAGATACAAAATATTATCAAATTGGTGCCTTCTGTTGTCTGAAACAATATCAATGAAGGGAGAAGGAGAACACGATGGAAATTCAGCACATCAAATGCAACATGATTTATAGTCAAAGTCCCAAGCTCAGAACAAGTAATAATAGAACTCTAATGATGGTTTGCAGATCCTTCTGAACTGCAAGTTGGCTTTGGTTTACAGTGCTTCAGTTCTGGGACCCCAATTTGAAATGCATTCAATCCTTTAGCAGTGATATCAACTGCCAAGAATAACAGTGCCGGCATTCAGCGTACCGGCAATCAGATTTACGCTGACCTCTAAGCTCCCAAATTAGAGATTGCTTTTAGAAGTGTAACTTTTACTTCCATGTCTCCTCCTGCAGGTAAAAGTGATTTCCTTTCAAAACTCCTAGAACATAAAGTCAGAAGAAATGATTAGCGCATTCATTCTGCCCTCCTTTTCAGCACCATCCCATACATCGCACCTGTCACCCTAAGACTGAGTCCAGAGCTATGCCTGTAGGCAGTTGGATGAGCACCCATGTAAATGGCAGATTCTTGTGTGCTGTGTCATGGGAAACTGGGCTTGGCTGAGGGTGCAATAACCTTGCTGGAGTGTTCAAACTCATTTGCTTTGGAGGAGACTGTGAGCTCTACCTGGTGGGTTTGTTGGCCTGGAGAATGAAGGAAGGCCTGGGAGCTGCTCTGTAGCAGTGGTGCATCCTTAAAGCCTTTGGTTAAATCAAAGCAATTAATTTGTTAGGGAGATGAATACATAATGGACCACAGGCAGAAAACACCACAGCCTGAAGCACCTGCAGTGGAGAGGAGGAGGGATGAAGAGGGCTACACTCAGACAATCCAAGCAGCACTCCTTGCCACCCTCTTGCTGATAATTGCCTTTGATTTTATGACAGGAGGAGGCAGGAGAAGTGGTGAAGAAGGCTTTGGATGTCATCACTATTGCTGTCCCCCCAGCTCTGCCAGCTGCCTTGACAACAGGGATCATTTATACCCAGCGGAGGCTGAAGAAAAAGGGCATCTTCTGCATCAGTCCCCAGAGGATCAACATGTGTGGACAGCTGAACCTCATTTGCTTTGACAAAGTAATTGCTATGTGGTGATTACTCTCTTACTAGTAATGGGAGCTGCGCTAGGGGTGGGAGAGTATGGGTTTGATTGTATTTTAGAAACACACTGGCCAACCTTGTATACTTAAATTTGTGTTGTCTGAACAGACACTGTTGCAAATTGTTTTTCTTGCAATCTAGGAACTGGATGATAGCACTTTTTCTCTCTACTGTGCTGGCATTTTCTGGACAGTAGCTTCTTAAAATAAGTCTTGCTTTTTATTCCTCTTGGAGCTCTCATGTGGGAAGTTAATTTAAATGTACATTTTAACTTAGACTGGCACCTTAACAGAAGATGGCCTGGATCTTTGGGGCTTGCTGCCCTCTGAAAGGAACTGGTAAGGCTCCTTGACACACCAATGGCATTTAAATTTGGTGGGATAGTGACTGGATTCTCCTCCTAGATGTATGAACAAATCTGAAAGACAATTAATGTCAAACAGCAGTTTGAAGTTCCTCATGTTTAGATTTCCAATATTATTTCTATAGCCTCTGAAAAATGAGTTTTTTGCCTCATCCCAGGGGTCCTCTCCACATGAAGTGATGCAGCCACTGTCATCAGTATTTGGCACAGCCCAAGCAGTGTAGTCTGCAGTAGACATGCTAGGTTAGATCTCAAAGCTGCAGTGGTCTCCAACCCTTTGTGATGGGAACTCGCTGTTACCCATGAGACTGCCACTCACATCCTTCAGTACCCATGTTTTTGCTCATTTACATTTCCAGAAATGTGCATGCACAAAAATGCTCAAATTTTTATCAGCCTCACAGCTCAAGAGTCCTTATACAAGCCACGAGGAAGGTATTTTATAATAATCTGTTCCTCTGTCCATCCCAACAGACTCCTTAACTATGCAGAATACACCTATTCTGAGCATGTGTATCCCAGCCTTTAACACGTGTGTGAGAAATAGCTCACGGGGGAGGACAAGTCCCCAGAAACATGCTTGTGGTCTGATCACAGGATAGGACTTTAACACCCCCCGACTTAGGATTTTTTTTTCGGCTAGTCATACATTGTTTGGTGTTCTCTGACAGTAATTTTTATGTTCTCTTTTGCATTAGCTTCCAGGACATTCACAACTTCCCTGCGGACCACAGCCTGCCTTGGGGCCCAGTGTTCAGAGCAATGGCGGTTTGTCATTCACTAATTGTTTGGCAGGGCAAGATCCAAGGAGACCCACTGGATGTGAAAATGTTTGAGGCCACTAACTGGGTAAAGCTGTGTTTTGTTGCTGTGCAATAGTGGTGGGGAGTTTTGGTGTTCTCGCAAAGGAGAAGTGTCCCAAGCCCTCTGATGCAAATAGCCACTTCCCACTCAGAAGTAAAACAGGTAAAACCCAGAAGAGATGCCATATTTTGGAGATATGTTCCTTATTTCTGCCTAGAGCTTTCACCTAGGGTTACTTTGAGTACATAGCTCATGGAACTGGAAGTAGTGGATATCATGCAAACCCCACTGGGGTCTCAACTCTGACTGTGGCTGCTGCCAGATAACAGGAAGTCCCAAATGTGACTTATATGCAGATTAAGACTGCCTTTACAGAGCATGTAACATACTTCTGCGAGCTTTGAACTAGACGCAAGATTTTGGACTTTGTTACAGCTCTGTCAATGTGGAGATATTTCTACCATCTTCAGGTCTGAAATCCTGCGCTGCTTTCAGTCTGTCATGTTACCCACCAACAGCCATCAGTGCTGCTATTTACTCTCTGATCAGTTGTGGGGAGGTGGGGCAGAGGGGAAGGGGAATGAGCATTTATGAAAACTAAAAGACTGCAAGTCTGAGATGGATAAGAGGAAAGCAGCCCATAATTACCTGGTGGAAGGTAGAGCCACAAGCCATTACTGATGCAAGATAAGAGATTCAGGGCAGGATTAGCTGGTTACGTGTGTGACAACATCTGTCTGTTTTGTATCTGCAAAATATGTAAAACAGATGAGTTTCAAGGAATAAACTATCCAGTAATACAGGAGTTAGAGGGTGTTTTTCCCCAGGGGCATCACCTTGCCATCTCAGCCTTAGGCAGACACCTGTCAAAGTTATAAATTAAACAGGAATAATCCTGTTAAATAATTCCTGTGAAACATGAATAATCGTGTACTCTTTGACACCATAAAATATTTTTGTTCCTCACAGTCATGTTGTGATGATTAAAAAACCCAGTTGATTTGTGGAGTACTTCAAGAGCAGAGGATGGTGCTTTCTACATTAATACAAACTCTTATTAATTATTTTCCAATTGGGTCTATGTTATATCTAAAGGTTTTTTGCATATTTAAGTGGGTTGTAATGAATAAAGAATTCATTGTCAGTGAGAGGCCATAATCTCTTTGCTGTGAAAGACTACAGAAGTATCTTGGTGAAGGTGGTGAAACTCTGGATTTGATTGCCAAGGGAAACAGTGGGTTTTCCATTACTGGAGTGTTTAGCGTGAGATGAGACAGAGCCCTCTCAGGAAAGAATGAGATACCTTTATTTGAGGGAGGGAAAAGCTCTAAATGATTCCTTGAGGTTCCTTTTAGCTCTGCTGGTGCTGTGATCTGAAAGATTTTTGTCTTTCAATACACAGGTGATAGATGATTCCAGTGGACGCCACACTGAAGGTCAAGGATCCACATATGCCGCAGTTGTTAGACCTGGGCCTAAAGCCAGCAGTGTAAGTTATTTGCAAGATTCACGTTCATGATCAAATTAAACTATCAGTGTAAGAGTTACCTTTCAGTAGAGAAAATTTTGGTTGTCCTAGTCCAAGACAGCTCCCCACACTTTCTCTTTCTTGTACTGCCTCCAGAGACATTGCCTTGCTCTCTCTGATTAAAAAGATATGCTTAGGGGAGCTTGCTGCTCACACCAGAAGTGGGGGGATGCTGGATGACAGATTGTCCAGCTCAAGAATTTGCCTGTTCTAGTGGCTTGAGACTCAATCCAAACTCAGCTGAGTGGTGAAGATCTCTAAAAGCACTTGGGACTGCTGTGGGGTCTGGTAGCTGATGTCAGAGCATTACTGGTGACATACACCAAGGGGGCACTTTCAGACATCTGTTTTCCCTTTGCAAGACCAGTGTAAGACCTAGCAGAGTCTTGTTAAAGAAACAGGACTGGTGAGTTCCTTTCAGTAAATTATATCTAATAGTCTGGTAAAACTGTCAGTGGTCTTTTCCTACTGCTTAAGCTAAGCATTTCTGTACAAATTTCACCTCCTCTTTATATACCAGTTCTTTCTGTCCCACTGTGACACATCAGCCCATTATACATGGTTAGCTTCTTACCATGGCCCAAAGGATAGACGTAAAATCCTTTGGCCTGAGTTTAAAATCCTTGCTGCAGTATCTAATCCGCTTGCTTTTCTCCTAGGCCCCAGTGGAAGGAGTTATCATTTTACATCAGTTTCCGTTTTCTTCAGCTTTGCAGAGAATGTCTGTCATTGCTCAGGAAATTGGTGGGGAGCAACAGGTCTTCACAAAAGGAGCTCCAGAAATGGTAGCCATGTTATGTAAAGCAGAAACAGGTAACTAACATTTATAAATGCTTCCTAGAAACACATATATATAAGTGACTTTTTATGGTCCAGGGAAGTGGAAGGTCCAAATGAGATTTCTGGGTCTAAGACTTTATACTTCAGCCTGACAAGCTGGGGTCTCTCTGTTGTGCTCCAAGTCTAAGTCTAAGGCTAAGCTCTCATAGAGCCCTTCTCTGCAAAGGACTGCTAAGAGATAAAAGCAAGTACCAACTCTTGTACAAGGTGTACAATCTCTGCCAGAATAGGTATTTGAAAACAGTGTCTACTGGTCCAGTATACACCAAAAAAAGTTTTCATTTTTCTCCAAGCCCTGGGAGGGCAGCTAGAAGAGCACAGCTCCTTCATGACTCACTGGAAGAAGGTAAGACTTTGCAGAATAGCTTAGGATACTAAAAGTGCAAAGTGACAGATCAACACTTTCTTGTTGAGCAAAGTTCAGTTCAGCAGCTTTCCTTCATGTCCTTGGCCTATTGGTAGACTCCAGGCATACCTGCCCTCTGGGACAGGAGCCTTCTCCGCTGCAAGGTTTCCTTTTATTAAAAAGCAGTCAAATGCCCTGATGAACTGTCTTTTCCCATTTTGCACAGTCCCGTCGAACTTTGAAAGCAAGCTTCTGCTCTACACAGCACAGGGCTTCAGGGTCATCGGACTGGCATGTAAATCTCTACAGGCGGGGAAGCAATCTACTGATCTAACAAGGTACGCCATAGACTGCTCTTTATCAGCCACATTGAGCCATGGGCTAGTGGTGCCTCACATTGTACCGTTACCACAACACCCCTGCCAAAAGCAGGGCCGTAGTACAGAGTTTTGTTAGATTTAGGCCAGAGGGAATCTGATTTAAACCTGGATATAGGTCTGTCTGAGAATGGGTAGAGGGCACTTCACTACCCTGTGCCTATACATTTCTTAACAGTGGATCAACATAGGAAGTATAACTCTAGTACACACTGAAGTCTAGTACGCCCCTCCCTCAGTCCATCATTTCTACCAATCTTCTTGCAGATTTATCCAGGCTTTCAGCTGACAAGAAGTCTCTCTTTTTTGTTGTCGTCGTTTGTTTTTTGTTATCCTGGCTCCTTGATTAAGCAAGGCAGCAGATTACCTCCATCACACTGCCTGTTCTCTAGTCCAGTCAAAGTCAGCGGAGTCCTGCTGCTGCCTTGGTCCAGTCCTTTAGCTTTCTAGCTTTAGCTTGCTTTAGTTTCTAGAGAAGCCAGAAAACTCTTCTTCTATGCGCATGGTATTAATTTTCCACGAGCCTCACACAAGAACACATACACATGAATCCATATGCTTTTAACCAAATCCCTCTAGCATTTGTCTGTGATACTCCAGTAACATCACTTCTGAAACATTTG
The DNA here is from genome assembly GCA_002844005.1 of Limosa lapponica baueri. Classification (NCBI taxonomy): domain Eukaryota; kingdom Metazoa; phylum Chordata; class Aves; order Charadriiformes; family Scolopacidae; genus Limosa; species Limosa lapponica. Next base: position 1,949,140 of record KZ505674.1, read on the forward strand.
CGGTTACTTAGCATCTGCTGTCCTCTCTGTTTACTAGCTGCAGGTCCTAATTCAGATGAGGCTCACTTGCTCTTTCACAGTGCTTTTAAGGCCCAGTGACATGGAGGCAAAGTGCAAGCAGTTTGTTTAGTTCTTGTGACAGGTGTCATAACAGACCTATCCAACCCAAAGAGCAAATGTGTGTGATATGGCCCAGATTTTGCAGTTGTGTGTGCAGTTGTAACATGCATGATGTATATACTGCCAGGAGAAAAAAGAAAAGCGGAGGTCACGCAAGATCTGCTGTGGAAGCAGTGACTGTTCAGGCACCACCTGACTCAGCTACTCTGACTGCCATGCAAGTGTTTGGCATCACCTTCTTCTTACTACAGTACCTAAAATAAGTGTTTGAAAGCTTTTTTTTTTTTCAGACTCTTCAGAGTCAACCTGTCTCACTGAGAGACCTCTAGTTTGTGAGTCAGGGATGGGATTGTTCACCAAATTCTGTTCTCAACTGCATGTGTTCGACTGTAAAACAGGCAGTAGCACAGGTGTAAAGAAAAGAGTCGGAGAGAACAGAATTGAGTTCCCACATGCTATTTGCTCAGGTCCTACTTTCAAGAGTAGCAGATACATTTACTAAGGTGTGTTTCTTTGTTGTACAGTCCTCAAATGAGAAGGACTAGTGTGCATGAACTTTCCAATCAAACCACCACAGTTTGGGAATCCTGCAGGAAATTCAGGGTGCTTTTTCATGCTGGCTAAGGATGGTGCATGAATGGAAAACAGTCCAACTTACCCATCAGGCTTCATGTTCCTATGTTGAGCAGGTAGGTTGAAATTGGCTCTTTTTTGATTTGGTAGTTAAGCAAAGATGAGCTGGAAGCTGGCTATGTACTGAACTCATTCTTCAGAACAAGGGAAAAAGAGAACAGAAGGATGAAAAATCAAGTGGAGATCCTCCATACACAACCAGCACTTGCTGCCAGTGGGAAGTAAGCCCTGCTGAAATAGCACCACAAAAGACAGATGGCCTGGGACTGCTGAAAACTAACAAGTTATTTTAATTCTTTTGAGTTAGATGGGATGGTTAAGTTATAACTGGCTATCAGCAAATTCAATGCAATAACAGGCCAAAGGCAAAAAGAAGAATAAAATCTGTCTGTCTGTTCTTCACTCTTAGGGAGGAGGTGGAATCTGACCTGACATTCCTGGGTCTGCTGATAATGGAGAATCGATTAAAGAGGGAGACAAAGCCTGTCCTGGAAGAGCTCAGTGCTGCCCGTATCAGGAGTGTTATGGTCACAGGTATCTAAAAACGGTGGATTATTTATGTGGCCACTGGCCCAGACAGGGAGTTCAACTATTCAACTGTTTGAGTGAATAATCTGCCACTGCTTTGTCACCACCACTGGTAGGAAGGCACAAACATTTGTGTCTTTCAGACAGTTACAGTCCAAGAAGCATCTGTGTTGTAATAATGATGTGAAATGAACCATGCAGGCTCATGTCCCTGACAACTTCACCAGGCTTTGTCAGATACCTAACTTTTAATCTGTCCTGCTTTGACCACAGATCAGAGCGTTCCTGTTCCTCTGATGCCCTCTTTATGGGGCCTCATGAAATCCCATTGTCATAAATGAGCAGAGATGGAGCATGGATGCCAGGACAAATCACTAAACCTTATTCCATCTGCTAACTCATGCCTACCAGTCCCTATTTATCCCATTTTTTTCTTGAAGGGCCGGTTTGGATTTGGATAGGATAACCCCCAGTTTTCCTATGATCCAAAGATATTTTTCCAGGAGTCACACAGATCTTGTCTTCTTGGGTTTCACCTCTTTCAGTGCACATCCTACACCAGAGCCATCTAAGGGCAACTGATGAGAACCAGTGATACTAGCAGCAACTTAGCAGTGAATCCCTTACTGGTTTTTGTCTAAAACACATGATCTAGGAGCACATTTCCCATGTTCAAGCTGAAGATTAAAATATTTCATCTCCAGCTCAGAATGAAAATACATCAGTTCCAAATGTAAATATGTTTAACTGTTGAGACAGACCTTATCTGCAAAGTTTTGATCTTTATCAAAAACTTTCTTAGGCACAGACATGGAAATCTTACTGATTCTTCCAGATATATTTGAAAACTTGAAATTCAGGAAAAAGCTAATGTTTCCTCCATAAACAATTCCTCATTGCAAAAATTTTTACGTAACACTCTGCTTGATTTTTCTAGGTGACAACATTCAGACAGCTGTAACCGTTGCCAAAAATGCTGGGATGATTTCTGCAACAAACAGAGTGATTCTTGTGGAAGCAAACCAAGTACCTGGATCTTTTTCAGCATCTATAACCTGGAAACCACTAGAAGAAAACAAAACTGAAGATTACAGAAGCCTGGTGAGCATATGAGAAGCAGGTGTTCTGCAGCAGGAAGACAAACTAAGCTGGAATGCTTTAAATAATGGAGTGGGATTATGCTACAGAGACCAGTCATTCACCATCGTCTGCATGTCAGAATGTTATGTGCCAGAAGAGTGTTTAAAAAGAAGCGTTCTTTATAAAAATGTGCTCCCCATGAGCTTCCTTCCTAGCATAATATCTTGCAAACATTTTTTTGCTAACTGCCTAGCAAGGCTTGAGAACAGCTTTGCAGAAACCCAGGAAAGATTTGTCTCTAGCCCTCATGCTTAGCTGATGCCATTTTAAAGCTTGTTTCCTTTCTCTGCAAGGTAAATTTGACAGTATAGATGTGGATTTAAAATCTGTGGAACTGCAGTAAATGAACCAGCCTTGTTCAAGCAGGTAGAGAGTTAGCACTTCCCTATACCTGCGTAATTAAAACACAGATTAACTGTTGAGAAATTGCATATACACAGTGAAACATAGGCTAGCTATGCTAAGAAATTATATTTAATCAAGCACCTCCACAAAGACACTGAGCCAAAGACCAGTTACTCTCTCCCTGAAGAGTATGTCTGAAGATGCTGACGCTTCTCTGGGAAGAATTAGAGTCAGAAAGATGGCAGGGAGTCTCTGCAGGGACTGTTGAGGGGCTCCTTTCTACCAAAGCTCAGCCTAAGCAGTGTCTTCACTGTATTTCACTGCAAAAAGTCTTGCTTCTCTGTGGTGCCCGTATACTCTCTCTAGCCCCTCTCACTCACAGTGCAGCTTATCAGACTGGAACTGTTGCATAAATTCTATCTAATGTGGCAATGCTGAGGGCCAGCTTTTCAGACGTACAAAGCACCCAGTTCTCACTGAAATTAATGACGTTATATGCCTAAATCCCTTTACAAATCTGGGCAAAGGCAACGGGCCTTGAACCCAGGTGTCCCAGAGTCTTGAAAAGTGCCCTCCTCCTGTTACGTCATTTTGTTTGTCTGTAGTACTGCTTGTGTAAATGCACAAGTAGCTTTTGAGGGCCTGGGAGCAGCACTCATTTTGTCTTGTTTTATAGGACGATGGTGGTGAGACTGAAAGAAAAATCAGACTGGCATTGGAATCAGACCAGTATCATTTCGCCATGAGTGGAAAATCTTACCAAATTGTAGCACAGCATTTCAGACACTTACTTCCAAAGGTAAGATCTGCACTATTTAATGGGAGTAGGTTTGCCATTCAGTAGAATGGATTAGCTGAAGAGATCCATACCAGGACATCTTTTGGGACCAATTCTAACCCTGAAATAGTCATGGGCTGGATGAATGTCTGATATTAATGTATGGGGAAGGATCTGAAAATCCCTGGATTTTTTTCTCCTGGATTCTCTCATGTTTTAGAGAACAGGAGAAAACATGGTATTACACAGCATGTAATTCAGCATGACTTGTCTGTTTTATGGAAAGGATAGTATCATGAATTCTCTTCTAGTAAATCCCTGCCTGGTAATCTGTGTTCATTCAAATGATACACTAGGCCTCTTGTCCTTATTGTGCTTTTTCAAAATATTAATAAAGATAGCTTTTATAGTTGATCATCAGCCTTTCCTGTTTTGAAGTCTAGCATCGGTTGTTTGAAAATGTGAATTTTTGGTGGTTTCTATTCCAGATTATCACCGAAATCATTGTGATTCTTGCCTCAAGTGCTTAAGTGCTTTTTTCTCCTTACAGCTCCTGCTGAATGGAACAATTTTTGCTAGAATGTCACCTGGTCACAAATCCAGCCTTGTAGAAGAGTTTCAAAAGCTGGAGTAAGTTCATAATGAGCACTAAGAGTAAGAAAGTGCTTGATGAATTTCCAGGCTTGAAAAAGTCTAGTAAGAGCTAGCTTTTGTCTAACATAGCGTTCCCTAGAAGTGCCCAAAACTGAATCTTCCACAGACATACACCTTGGCAATTAAATTCCAAAAGCCTGTTAAAGAAGAGACACTGATGTCCGTGTCAGTTTGGCAACCTGTCAAAGACCTAACGCTCCCATGATTATGGGTTTAATTTGTTCACATCATCCTTCATTCTTACTTCTCTTTCTGGGCCTGAAGGAGGGGCACTTGTCTACCCAAGATTTTTCAGAATGTTTCCCAGCACTGCAGCTTCTATGACGCCAATGGTCTTTTTACTGCGCTGTTGCTGGCTCAGTGTGATGGGATAGAAAACATGGCAGGGTAGTCTGGATTGGTATGCCCTGCGCTGCTCACAGTCACAGAGGTGTATATATATCCCTGAGTCCCGGGTGTTTTGTTGCCTGTTATTCAACTGTTTCCCAAGTCTTATGAAGACCCCTACCCTCACCTCAACCACCTAGCCCCTGGACTTGCCCTAGAGCATGTTTAGTTTGAAGAAGAGGAGGCTGAGGGAAGACCTCATTGCCCTCTACAACTACCTGAAAGGAGGTTATAGAGAGGTGAGTGCTGACCTGTTCTCCCAAGAGAATGACAGGACCAGAGGAAATGGTCTAAAGTTGTGGCAGGGGAGGAGATTGTTGGTTTGTGTCTGTTTGTGGGGTTCTTTTTGTGTGTGGGTTGGTTTGTTTTTTTTTTTTGTGGTTGGACTCAATGATCTCACAGGTCCCTTCCAACCATGAAGATTCTGTGATTCTGTACAGCAGAGTAAGCTTTAGGCTGTTTGATATTTTCAGCTTGGTACGAGCAGTTGTGAGCACCCCAACCACTGTCTGGCCTCCCTGGATCACCATCAGTGCCTCCCAGTGAGAACTTCCCCTGCACTGAAATCCAGGCCTCAGCAGTAAAAAACACAAGTTAGCTCCTGAAGCACTGTGCTGATTTTACTTGGGTGCTGCAGGTATAAGAATTTACTTTTAGGGCTCACCATTTCACAATTATTTCAGCCTCAGAATGGGGAACTGTTTCCAGATGTCCTGTTAAGCCCGTGTTCTTCTCCTTTCTCTGCTCTAGCTGTCTCTGTCACTCTCTATCTGCTCCAGGAGATTCTGGCAGGGCTGGACCCCAAAGCAGAGTCCCCGTTTATTTCTGTTCCCAGTGAACTTTACGTATCCTTCCTTTCTGAGCAGGGCTGTCACCATTAGCCATTTCCTCTATTATGATTGACCTTAAACCCAGGGAGGGTGGGAGACTGAGTCTGTTGGAGTGAACATAATACTTCATGCTAATGTATTCTTCAGTCTGTCACAGCAGAAGCTGTTTGCTGTAGGCACATCTGAGGTGCAAAGCCAAGGCACATGCACAGTCCACAGTCCTGGGCTTGTATTTCAGTCTTTCAACTTTCTAGAAGGGCTTTTAACAAAAAGCTCATGTGACTTTCATATATGACTCACATGGAGGAGGTTCTGATTCCCTCCTGTTTATAGGTCTCACTTTTCCCAGCACTGAACTGTAGGTCACTTTTTTTTTTAGTTACTTTGTGGGCATGTGTGGAGATGGAGCCAATGACTGTGGGGTAAGTGAAAATTCTTTACAATATATTACAATTATATGGACTTTCCCATGCCGTCATTCCCATTATTCTTCTGGACCCAATGCGTCAAACACATCCCAGCGGAGGAACCTTTTGGGTGGAGCACACCCAGGGAGTGAAGAGGGACTGCTGTTCACAGAACGCATCCTGTAATAAGGGGTCATTTCTTGGCTGACACGTCAGTTGCTGTGTCTTCCTGGTTTGTGCGTGCTGAAGGAGAATGTAACTTCCAGGCTTTGAAAGTGGCACACGCAGGGATATCGCTGTCTGAGCAGGAGGCATCCGTGGCTTCACCTTTCACATCCTGGACCCCCAGCATAGCCTGTGTGCCAGAGCTGATCAGGTAAGCATGGGGTTTTGTTTCCTATTACATAAAGGAGACAGTTCCCACTCCCCTCAAATATTAGTGTTGGGTGTTCCCACCAGGCTGGAAGGTACATATCTAGAGAAAAATAAGTGTCTTTGACTTTGAAATTGCCATTTGCCTAGTTCCTATCTGAAACTCCTTTAAGATATATTAATTCACTCAAAACTACAGGAGGAGGCCATCTATAGCTGAGCTTTATGCCATTAGCAGTATTTTAAATGCAAAAGAGCAAGCAAAATGAAAAATGCTCCATAAAGCTGAATCAAATGCATCAACCTGTACACAACTGTTAGGCCCTGCCTCTGATATCCTATGCAAGCAAAACGTCAGCATCTGTTATGCCAGGGTCCTGATTTTGCTTACTCTGGCAGATGAATAATGAGAGTGCGTTATCCTCATTGGATACTATATCCTCACTTCGGGAGGAGAGGACTTGTTAGTTTGAACTCACTGAGCAGCTGCTTGGCTTTGTATGTTTTTTGGCATACGGAGTCATTACCTGCACTGTTAATGTCAGCAGGAAGACTTGCTGGGGTAAATTCTGGTCTTGGGAACACAGGTGACTGGAATTAAAACCTTTTGCTTGCAGCAAGATTTCCACAAGTGAAGATTCTACTTTCATTCAGGCCAGCTACTTTTTTATTTCACCTCCCAGCAAGATACTGGCAGAGATTTCTCTACTTGTGACACATGCTTTGTTTTTCAACAGTGTTTTGAGTGGACTGGGAACAGGAGCAGTCCCATCACCTAACTGCTGTCCTTTATTCATTTCTTCATGCAGGGAAGGCCGTGCTGCCCTTGTCACTTCCTTCTGCATGTTCAAGTATATGGCACTGTACAGCACCATTCAGTACCTTGGTGTTCTTCTACTGTACTGGGTACGTCTTGGAAACACGTTGGCTAGAACTGGATGAGCTACTACTCCCTAGTAAGACAAACATGGCATAAAAGCCACAGCAAACGTAGGGTATGGAGCTTTACCTTTATCTGAGCTGCTGACTTCTGTGGTGTGATCATATGGTCCTCCTGTACCCTCAGCTGAAAATTGGAAAGCTTCTTCCCATTAATTTCAGCCAGTGGGCTGAAGATCCAAGCTGGGCAAAAAGAAGGCTGAGATACTGAACAGTATTTTGGATGAGGGCATATGTCTGTGAAAAGGGAGAATCTGGTGTAAGCATATGCTGTTGCAATTTAGTCAGCATTTAAAGCATGAATTAGCTTGACAGTAAGCAAAATCCCCTAGAGTGCCTTGTGCCTTAAACCACTTTTGCATGGCTTCTTCCCAAACAGAGATGAGGGCTTCGTATTCAGAAGTCACCTGGCATTGAGAAAGCACATCTCTTCAAATAGCCTTCTTTTTTATGGCATTGAGTGAACTGGAGGCATCGTTAGTCTGAACAATGCACGAAATGAAACTATTCACTGCAGGGCAAATGATGACGCATCTGTTGGCAGGGTGGTGGATTGTGTGGTCCCCTTATCTGCTGACTAGTGTTTCAGAGCAAACAGCAGAGCATTAGCTCCATGAAAAGAATACAGCTTTCTGAAGATGATATAAACAAGCCCATGGCAAATGTCTGATTTGTGATTTTTTTTCTTTGTGTTCCTCTTTTCAGCAACTAAACTCCTTTGGGAATTACCAATTTTTGTTCCAAGATCTGGCTATTACCACTGTAATTGGTGTGACAAGTAAGCCCCTTAGTTATCCTGTGCATTAATGAGAGAATGATCTCAAAAATTTTCCACCTCCTTGGAAATGCATAATCCTATGTACAGAAGTGAAGAAAAGAGAGAGGCTACATAGAGTGCAGGATGTTTAGATTAGTAGAGGAGGTGCCTTGTTTGAGAAAATCTCTGAAATAAAATGGGTAATTCTTAGTGGTGCATTTACTTGGCATGTAGGTTGTTGATAACTGGGATGTTATCTCTAGAAGAAGTAAAACCAGACCTAATGGAGTGGAAAGTCTATTCAGGTTTTTTCCTGATGACTTGGGAAGGCAGATCAATAAGATACCTAAGAATCCATGTCAGCGACGTGGACAGTGGGATTGAGTGTACCCTCAGGAAGTTTGCCGATGACACCAAGATGTGTGGTGGCAGTTGACATGCTGGAGGGAAGGGATGCCATCCAGAGGGACCTGGACAGGCTTGAGAGGTGGGCCCATGCAAACCTCATGAAGTTCAGCAAGGCCAAGTGCAAGGTCCTGCATGTGGGTCGGGGCAATCCCAAGCACAAATACAGGCTGGTTGGAGAATGGATTGAGAGCAGCCCTGAGGAGAAGGACTTGGAGGTGCTGGTTGATGAGAAGTGCAATCTGAGGCAGCAATGTGCATTTGCAGCCCAGAAAGCCAACCATATCCTGGGCGGCATCAAAATAAGTGTGGCCAGCAGATCGAGGGAGGTGATTCTGCCACTCTACTCTGCTCTTACGGGACCCCACCTGCATCCAGCTCTGAGACCCCCAACATAAGAAGGACATGGACCTGTTGGAGCAAGTACAGAGGAGGGCCACGAAGGTGATCAGAGGGCTGGAGCACCTCTTCTATGAGAGATTTCAAGGCTTTCTGTATAGCTCTTTTACTCAAAGGATTTAACTATGTTAAATCTAAGAACAGAGGAAAACTGGTGGGGTCAGCTAATGCAGTCCACCAGCTCAAATAGGCAGGGACACTAGGTGCATAGTCCAGGAGGATGCACAGAACATGGGGAACAGAAAATCCCAAGCCACAGTTGGCAAGTACCAGAAAGAACAGAAGAGCTTGAGTATATCCTTATATCCTTGGGCCTGACAGTAGCCAAATAAAAATCCAACATTTTCTTTTCCAGAAATGCCTCATGATAGTCAGATGTCATTAATTAACCTCTTCTGTAGCCAATAAGATTTTGTAAGAAAACAACTCTGTATTTTGTACTTGATATAGTATTTGTATATATTATAAAGAACATTATAGACTGTAAAAGTGCTGGCTATTGATAACAATCAGTAATACACAGCAGCACTGCTTGTATTTTGGAGTAAACATGTCTGTGCATGTTTCAGTGAGTTTCACAGGAGCCTATCCAAAGCTGGTTCCCTACAGGCCTCCGAGCCAGCTCATCTCTCCCCCATTGCTGCTCTCTGTTGTACTTAACATCCTCTTCAGCCTCAGCATGCAGATATTTGGGTTTGTGGTGGTCCAGGAGCAGCCTTGGTATTCCAAGACGGATATACACAGGTAGGTTTGTGTTGTCTCCAGCAGCTAGGACCATGCAGCCGCTCGCTCAACCCCCCTTCCCTCCCCAAGAAGGGTAGGGAGAAGAGGGAGAAAGTGAGGAGAAAGAAAAAAACACGTGTGGGTTAGATAAAGACAGTTTAATAGAACAATATCAGAAAAGAAAAATAATAATAATACCAATAATAACAGCAATAATAATAATAATGACACAAGTCCCTCTCACCGCCCGGTGAATTGGCACCATCCTGAGCAGCATTCACGCATTGTCCCCCCCAGGCCAGCCCCATTTATATACTGTGCATGATGTTTATGGTACAGAATATTCAATTGGGCATTCAGTTGTTCTGTCTATACTTCTAAGCTTCTATGGGAAGTGGAAAACAATCCTTGAAAAGCATAAACATCGCTTAGCAGCAACTAAAACAATATGCATTGTTTAACATTCCTTTCATACAACATCTGAAACACAACCACCACTAGAAAGAAAATTAACTCTATCCCAGCTGAAACCAGGACAGTCCCTTTCTTGGGACTCTGGGTGACACAGGGCAGACCTGGTGGGACAGGTCTACGTGGTACTATTGGTCAGCTTAACTGCAGGCCTCAGCAGCAGCTGCAGGCAGACCCTGTGCTTCCCCAAAGGGGGGAAACGCATTCAACAGCGTGGTCTGCAGGTCCCTAAGCTCTCCAGCAAGTCTTCTGTGCAGCGCAGTGCATGTGGTGAGAATGCTTTTGTTAAGCACAAAGAGAAGTATTTGATTGCAGGGAAGATACCAGGGTAACCACGTAGGTTTGAGCACTGCCAAGTTCACCAAGCTCAGCCCAGCAGGTAAGATTGAGGACGTTGGCAATAACCTACATCCTTGTGATAGCAGGAGCAAATCATGGCTGTGAGGGAGGTTTCATGATAGTGGTAGTGGAAGCTGGGGGAAATAACCAGGACAGTGACAATTTGCTGACCAGTGTGACACTCTTTTTCAGTGCCTGCCTCTCAGTGAACAACCTCATGGAGAATGATTCCTTTGTTTCCAGCCTGGGGCTCCATGGGATGAGAGATGGAGCCCTTGAGCAAACAGACAATGGCTACAAGAGCTATGAAAACACCACGGTGTGGCTGCTAAGTACCATCAACTGCCTCATTGTAGCACTAGTGTTTTCCAAGGGAAAGCCTTTCAGGCAGCCCATCTACACAAACTGTAAGTATGGGGAAAGAGGGAGGGATCTGGGAGGAAGTCAACTCAGGAGATCAATTCACTAGGGAAAAATTAAAACTTGACCAAAGTGATGCCAGCCAAAAAAGCAGGAGCCCAATATTAGATTTCTAAATGACTAAAGGCCACCTTTTCAGAAGTTTTAGTGCCCGTGGCATCCTGTGGCCAGTGGTTTCCTGAGCTGGGTCCACACGTTTTGCTTCTGTACTGCTAAAAACTTGACCCTGACCAATGGAGTTTGATAAAAACTTTTAATGAGTAGCAGGAAGGTGGTGTGGGCTGGCAGAAGCATTGTGTTACTTAATGCAGCCTGAATGAGCTATCTCTAGAACAGCCAGAATTAGGTGGTCCCACTTTGCTTTAGTCTTTAGAATAACTCTTGAAGAGCCCTATTCTTGTCTCCCCAAAGCATGCTGCTTGAGCGGTATTTGACAGAACTCATGTTCAGAGCATTCTTTTGGGCCCATCTCAGAAGAAACCATAACATGACATCTGTGTATTTGCAGAGGCCCTGTTTTCTGTTCCAGAACCAGAGGCGTTTACTGTTTGCTACCTCTGTGGCCAGTAACTTCTTTAAAGAGGAAGTATCAAAGGAGGCAATAACTTGAAGGGGCTGTTGTAAAGTCTAGTAGGTCTGTTCGGCCTCTGAAAGACTGTTACCTGAAGGGAAGATGAGCACATGTGATTGTGGCAGTTCTGGAAGTTGCAGTGAGGGATAGGAGAGCTGTTCTTTTTCTCTGTGGGACAAATCCTGCTGCTGCCTCTCAGGCAAAGCTCTGTTCAGTTCTTTTTTGGCTGAAGAGTTAAATTAATGCTGCAGGTTTTGTGGTTTTGCTGTTTCGGTGTAGTAATAGTGAGGAGGCAACATTCTTTTCAGATAGCAGAAGAGTGGGTCATCAGTCTTCCAGAATCAAGCAAAACCAGAGTGAGTGGCTATGGGGGGTGAAGTTTGGTGCACGCTAGATGAAGAGAAAATTAATTTACTCATCATTGGAACATTTGCCTCTGGATGGGGAGGGCAATAGATTCTTCATTACTTAAGACTCTTTAGATTCTGATCGAAAGCAAAGTCTTGATATCACTGAAACTAAGGGCAGAGATCCTAATCACATCAAGAAGAGCAAGACTACATCTTGGACATTTTTCTGAATGGCAGGAGACACTGAGCTCAGACTGAAACTCACTGGAAGGCTCTAAGGCTTCTCAGATGTGAGAGGCCAGATCAGATGTTGAAAATAGTCTTTTTGCATTTTAAACCTCTGGCTACAAGGCTTGTCCCAGCCTCACATATACCTACTTGACTGAGTAAAGCTGAGGTTTTACTATGTTCAGGTTTTTTTTGCTGAAAGTTCCTTCCTATCTCATGGATATTTTTTTTTGACTCTTTGACACAGAAAATGATAACAATCTTCTGTAGTAAAGGCAAGCAGTTGAGATTGCTCATAAATGTGTGGTTTTATGTGCTTGTTCTTGTCCCTTCAGATGTGTTCATACTGGTGCTCATAGTGCAGCTGGGCATCTGCCTCTTCTTGATGTTTGCTGATATTGATGATCTCTACTCAAAGATGGATGTGAGTATTGTTGCTGTGGGTGGGTTTTCTTCCCACTGCCAGGCCTATCATAAGTGGAATTTTTTTAACAAAAGGCACAGACGTTTGCAGGGATACATGGCACATCTAAAAACAAATCAAATTTAAAGAGATGGATTTTAGATGATGGGATTGAAGAACTTTCTGAGATACAGTAGCTCCAAACTAAGATCTGTGTATTCTTACACCTGCACAGCTCCACATGTAAGTCTGATTGTTTCAGTGCATTGTCCATGACATCACTAAGCTTACCATGCTTGGTGTGTTGGTGGCTTGATAGTTGTGAAGCCAGTAGAAGAAAGGGGCCTGCAAGTTTAAGCTAAAGCACCATGCACTTGTGTTTCTCAGGCTGTGCTACTCTGCACGCAGATCCTCTTGCAAAGAAGATCTGCCAGTTCACACTCAGAGCATCTCTCAGTTCTCAGTCCCAAATATTTTCAGGCTCTCTGTTTAAATTTTAGACAGCCCTCAGTTTCCTAAAGCAGCATTTGGGTTTAGAATAGTTGTAGAGAAAGACTAGTGGGGCTGTCATGGCAATAGAACATCTGTCTTGGTGCTTGATTAATAAATACCAATAGGGCTTGGCTTATTTAGTCTGGCAGAATGCAAGCTGGGAGTTGCCTTGTGCAAATCCATCTTAGAGGAAATGCAAGAGAGGGATAAGATCTACATCAGCCATAGGACAGGGTTGTCAGTGGACCTGGCAATTAGTATGTTGAGAATGGGAGGTGTTAACCTCCTCCACTGTGACACTCTCACTGCCTTGTAGTAGCAGTCACAGGAACAAAACAACAGCAATGCACAGCTATTTTTTCAGTACATTTCTCATCAGAAAGATGAAGTGTCATGGCTTTGGATAACAAATATTGAACAAGATGCTGCTTCCAGCCCTGTATCTGGGCTGGAGAGTTAGCAAGTGGATTTAGAAATGGAAATAATGAAACATGAAAAGAGAAACACAGAGAAGGGGAATGGAGCTGGATTTTGAAGGCCAAGCAGCCTAGCTAAAGCTGCCTCACAGTGTAACTGTTTCCAGAGCAGCGGCTCAGTGGGCAGACCCAGTTAAAGAATCTGCCACGAGATGGCACTTTAAAGCAAGTCTTAGTTCTGTGGTGAACCGTTGTGATACAGGACATTGTCAGCACTGCAGCTGTGAGGGGCTAAAATGCCTTTGGGGAGAACTGCAAAACTCCCAGGCTGTCTGGAGGGAATACACTGGATTTGCTAAGAAGAGAAAAGGGGGGAGTGGTGATAAGAAATTCTGTAATAGCCTAGCCCTGGAGAAACTGCTGATCCAAATTTTGGATCTGAGCTCCATCTCCAGAATAATTTGAGTTAGAGCCAGAAACCCAGTGCTGGGTTTGGAGCTGAAATACTCAAACTTTGAACTATTTCCTATATTAGAAAGAAAGGAAGCATTTAGATTTCCTGTTGCAGTTCTTAAGTAGAGTTTTCTCTGCTGCAGCGTAAGCCAAAATGCATCTTTATCAATAATTCCTTAAGACAAGTAGCTATATTGGCTCATCAGCAGTGTACAGCCAGTGTGGGATTCTGGCTTTTGATGACACAAAGCTGGTGAGGGGTCTAGAGAACAAGTGCTGTGAGGAGTGGCTGAGGGAGCTGGGGTTGTACAGTCTGGAGAGAAGGAGGCTGAGACGAGACCTTATCACCCTCTACAACTACCTGAAAGGAGGTTGTAGCAAGGTGGGGGTTGGTCTCTTTTCCCAAGTAGCAAGTGATAGGGCAAGAGGAAACAGCCTCAAGTTGCAGCAGGGGAGGTTTTGATTGGCTATTGGAAAAATTTCTTCACTGAAAGAGTTATCAAGCACTGGAACAGGCTGCCCACCGAAGTGGCTGAGTCCCCATCCCTGAAGGTATTTAAAAGACAGGTAGACATGTGCTTAGGGACATGGTTTAGTGGTGGAGTTGGCAGTGTTAGGTTTACGGTTGGACTCGATGATCTTAAGGGTCTTTTCCTACCTAAAAGATGCTATGATTCTACGATACAAGCTCCTACCACTGTCTAGTATGTGCACATGTTGTTGAACAGCTTCTTCTGCTTTTTTCCCAGCTTGTTTGCACCCCTACCACGTGGCGGATCTCCATGGTGATAATGCTCGCAGTCACACTTTCTGTGTCCTTCCTTGTCGAGGTGAGCATGCTTCACTGAATGTACCTGTCAGCACTAATTGGAGAGACGAAAGGGTCAGATCTCACTCTTTCTCCCTCCTCAGCCCAGCTTGGGAATACCTAGTAAAGCAGGAGCCATTGCTGCTACCTCGCCCTTACTCTCTTTCCTCAAAGCCCCACACCTGAGTGATCAGATATAAGGGAATGCAAGGCCCAACCACCTTGTCTTTCCTCTGGTGAGTGGAATGTATCAGGCCCTGCCCCAGCCTAGAGAAATATGGGCAGTCTTTGGTGTTTCCTACTCAGATCCTGAAGACTGTCAGGAGGAGCTGGTCTCAGTTTTCTGGTGGAGAGCGCTGGTGGAGCTGGTGTGAGAAGTGGTCAGTAAAAGGCTATTTAAGGGATGTGGAACAGTGGAACAGGGTGGGAGATCTGGGTCTCCACTACTTGCCCCTTGTGTTTCCTGTGGATGAAGAGGGAAAACTGTCCAGGTCCTCCACAATTTTCCTTTTACTCTTGCTTTTACAGGAAGCTGTCATTGAGAACAGACCCTTATGGTTGCTGCTGAAAAAGACCTTCCGGTACCACTCAAAGAGCCAGTACAAGAGACTGCAGCGAGTGTTAGAGCAGGACTCAGCCTGGCCACCTCTGAACAAAACCTTCTTCTCAGATTCTGTAACAATATCAGTAGAGGGAAATATGGGAGGCCATAGCAATCCAACATTTGACAGCAATGAGGACGCACTCTGAAGGAAACTGCAGAGGACACATGTCCAGGACAGTTGCAGTTGGCTGTAGAAGGACTATCGCAGAGACGTAAGAAAAGAGGAAGGACCAACCCATCATGCTCCCCCATTCTAAGGGTTATTTTTAAATTAACTGAAAGCAGAAAAGCTGGCTGCAGTAGCATAAAGCCACAACAGTGTTTCTCCTGTCCCCTTGCCCATGTATGAATGGCTGCCAGCTGTAAAGGGAACAGCTTGCTGAATATTGGCAAACTATTCATGGCTGAAACGCCCCATTGCTGCATCCCTCTCTTGAACTGCATTATGCAATCCATAAAGGTGGGGGCTTCTCCAGATGAGAAGTAGCTAATTCAGACACCAGCACTCCTCTGGGGAGATCCCCTTCGAGAAAACAAGTAGAACTTATTCCTGATAGAGGCTACTTAACATAGGCAGATCCTAGGATTCCTGTAGCTCCTGGGGTTTCAGATACTTATACCTGATGTCTGGCATTTGTTAGGGTTTTTTCCCCTTCTGGTAATACTTGGATTTCTGGAGCTGGAAGGAGCTGCAAATAGCCAAAGCCTTCCAGAAGCACCCACACCCTGTGATGGCAACAACACAGAGCTCTGTTGCGAGCTCACCGCTACCAGGCAACCTGTTTGCCCTCTTCTCAGTTTAAAACACGTGGTACTTGCATTTTCTGGGTGAAAAAATCTGTTGACCTATAGAGCAACAAGATTTCATTGTTTAACAGTTCTTTTTTGAGGTAGGTATTTGTTTGGGATATCCATTTAAAAAAGGTAGAATGAAACACGATAATTGCAAATTATGATCTCATTCTGTGGGTCTACAAGGACGTGCTGTCCCTTGTGGTGTGAGCTTGCTCTACTGGAATGGCTGCTTCATGGCTGGGCTGCTGCTTGGCATCAGCTCCTGGTTTCCCAGTGGCAAAAAAAGCAGATATTGAACATGTTACTACCTCCAAGGGCCTAAGCCCTGAATTAAAAGACAGGGAGCCAATTAGGTCTCAGAATAATTTTATGAAATTTTGAGGCATGCTCTGAAGTTGAACCATCTGAGGTTTTGGCTCTGGTTACCAACCATAACTGCACATGCTACACACCACATGTCATTCATCAACTCATATCACCTTTGATGGTGACTTTTACTCACTCTACTGCGCTGCTTCTGCCGTACATAAATCCAACAGCACTGCGCGTTTCTGCAGGTTTTACCTACTCAAAAAAAGCAGCTTCTACCAGCACATACTCTCTTAGCCCTCTGATGCTGGGCTGACTTCCTGCTCACCCTATTTTGCAATCTCTGTCCCCAGCTGGGTGAAACAACAAGGTATCAGTAGGAAAGTTTTGGAGGAACACTTCCTTCTTCAGACAACGCGTGCAGGGGAGTTGTCCCCTCTGAGCTGCACAAATTGTTTTTCACAGCTGGAGCTTGCCCGTGCTTTTCCTGGGTGGGGCTGAGGAGCGCTTTGGGAGCACTTCAACACTAGGAAATGCTAAAGGACTCTTGCCTTTCCGCAGAAACCCAGGGAATCAGGCAGATTGGGGGTCATGTAATGATTCCTTTGGTCTTTCAGAGTGAAAAGTTGCTCTGGAAAACAAATAGCAAATCAGAAGAGATTATGGATTGTTTTGATTCAACACGACTGTACCAGCACAGTGTTTGAAAAGAATTTAGCTTGAATCAAAAAATAACTAATACTATTTTTCTAAAAAGTAAAAAAAAAAAAAAAGTTTCAACTTGAATAAAACATTTATTTGACTCAAAGCAGTTTTTTACCCATTTTAACCAAGTTTGGTATAAGCAAATGGAATAAATACCTTCCTACCTACTGTAGTTTACCTAACAGTAAATACCTGCCACAAAGCCACACAACTTGACACAGACCAGAAATGGTTCACATTTATTCATTAAAGTGTCTCCAAAGTTAGGGAGAGTTCCCAGTTTGCAGCAAAGTCCATTGGAAAGTGAAGGTTAGATGCTGTGTGCGCTCCTCGCAGCTTAAGGAGATCCCAAAGAGCAGGTCAGTGGAGCTATTCCTGCCACCCGCTGTTTGAGCTACAGCAACATTTCCCTTGGGGACAAAACTCACTGTCCTTTTTATGAACTCCCGCGCACAAGAAATATGTTGCTGGGTGTGATAACCTGGCAGCCGCAGTAGCGCTGCACACCAGACATGTCATTTATGTTTATGTCACAATTGATGTTCTAAAACTATCAGTTCGTGGCAAACCTGTGGGTCAACAAGATAAAGACCTGCTCGTCTGCTGCTGAAATACAGCCTTACCTGTGAGAGAGCAGAATTCAGAGGCTCGGTGGTGTTTCACCCCTGCCACTCTTTCAGATGTCAGTCGGGAGGTCCCACTTCACATCCCACTGCTGGGGTGTCCCCTCAAACTTGCACTGGGAACGTATTTAGGGTCAGGATGAGGAACAGGCAGAAATAAATGCTTCAAGCATGTTCAGGATTCACATTTGCATTTTTCAGTTTGAGGGTCTATCTAATTTGAAAGAATTTTAAACTTCTGGAAACCAGCAGGGCATGAGCAGTAGCAGGCATCATCCCATCCATGGTCTGTTCCGTGCTCCTGCCTGTCCTCGCTGCTGCGCACGCAAGAGGCAGGTGTAATGTGGGCGCTGGGTTCTGTCTGAGTGTTTGATCTTCTGCTCGGCACTCCCAGCTTGTACCGCTGACGGAGCGGTAGAGAAACACAAATACAACTCACGCCACTTAATGAAAAGAGTTGATTTGTAGGAACATCGCAAAAGTGTTATGCAAATTCTGAGGCTGCATAAGGACAGAGACAGATCGACAGCCCTGGATGTGGCTTCCTCAGTCCCTGTCTGCAGCCCAAGCTATCCACACACAGCTGAGGAATCCCCTGGAGGACTGAAGCTCCAGGCTCCCTTTCTCCTTTTGTGACTGGCAGTGGACACCAGTTGGACAGATCCTCAGTGATCTTTGCCAGCAGACACTGTCCATCCTGGTTAGATTTCTACAACTAAATCAAAGGGGCAGGCTCCCTGGAGCGCAGCCAACCCGCTGAGCCGTGCAGCCACTCTGCACAGCTCATTTCAAAATTTGATTTTCCTTTTGAAATACACTTGTCCTAGTTAATGAAAGAAGAAAATAACTTTTGGTTTTGTCCTCCCCATTTTTTTATGACTTGTTTATCTTGCTACAGTCATCACGGTTTTTGTCTACTCATCGGCACTCCAAAGCTCAGCCTGCTTGGCAGCACACACAACCAACTGAGGAACAAAGCTCCATTTGAAAGATGCAGACCCTCGCCAGTCAGAGCTGTAGGTGTACACACTATTAACGAACCAGAACCTTTTACAATCACAGAATCATGGAATAGTTTGGGTTGGAAGGAACCGATAAAAGCCATCTAGTCCAACCCCCTTGCAATGAGCAGGGACATCTTCAACTCGATCAGGTAGCTCAGGGCCCCGTCCAACCTGACCTTCAATGTTTCCAGGGATGGGGCGTCAACCACCTCTCTGGGCAACCTGTTCCAGTGTTTCACCACCATCATTGTAAAAATTGCCTTTCTTATCTAGTCTAAATCTACCCTCTTTTAGTTTAAAACCATTACCCCTAGTCCTATCGCAACAGGCTCTGATTAAAAGTTTGTCCCCGTCTTTCCTGTGGGCCCGCTCTGAAGTACTGGAAGACTGCAATAAGGTCTCCCTGGGGCTTTCTTTTGTCCAGACTGAAAAACCCCAACTCTCTCAGCCTGTCCTCACAGCAGAGGTGCTCCAGCCCTCTCATCATTTTTCTGGCCCTCCTCTGGACCCCCTTCACCAGGTTCATGTCCTTCCTGTGCTGAGGACTCCAGAGCTGGATGCATTACTCCAGGTGGGGTCTCAGCAGATCAGAGTAGAGGGGCAGAATCGCCTCCCTTGACCTGCTGGCCACGCTTCTTTGGACGCAAGCTAGTATATGGCTGGCCTTCTGGGCTGTGAGCACACATTGTCTGCTCATGTCCAGCTTTTCTTCCACTAACAGCCCCAAGTCCTTCTCAGCAGGGCTGCTCCCAATTGCTTCATCCCCCAGCCTGTATTGATACCGGGATTGCCCTGACCCAGGTGCAGGACCTTACATGTGGCCTTGTTGAACCTCATGAGGTTCACATGGGGCCACTTCTCAATCTTGTCCAAGTCCCTGTGGATGGCATCCTGTCCCTCAGGTGTGTCAACCACAGCACTCAGCTTGGTGCTGTCTGCAAACTTGCTGAGGGTGCACTCAGTCCCACTGTCTATGTTGTTGATGAAGATGTTAAACAATACTGGTCCCAATATGGACTCCTAAGGAACACCACATGTCACCGATCTCCATCTCCAATCTCCATTGAGCCATTGACCACTACCCTCTGGATGCAACCATCCAACCAATTCCTCATCCACCAAACAGTCCACCCATCAAATCCAATTTAGAGAGAAGGATGTTGTGGGGGACTGTGTCAAAGGCCTTACAGAAGGCCAGGTAGATGACATCCATAGCTCTTTTTTACAAGACATACCTGCTTTACATGCACATAGCACCTTTTGTCTAAGGAACCTGATGCACAACACAGCTCTTCAGGAGTGTTACAGAGAAGGCTGCAGAGACAAACTAACTCTCAAGGATCAACCAGGAAAGGAAAGCACAAATAGCTGGTACCTAGACCACTCAGTTCAAGGAAAGGAAACACAGAATTCAGTTATCATATATTGCGGGTGTCTGGTGTCAACAACTGATTTTAGAAAACTCATTACTTGCTCTTATGGCTTCTCAAGTCCTTGTGTTGGAAAAATAGACCTGGAGCATTCTGCACTAACATCTCCCCTCAGACAGTGCTTAACCCCTCTACAGCCTTTGCCTAGTTGGTGGGCAGACGCAGACCCTGGGAGGGTCAGGCTGCGCTGTGTAATGATTCTGTGCACTCTGGGCTAATTGCCAAATGTGTATAAGCGGTGTCAGCATTCAAACACCATCAGCCAAGCCAGGGTGTGTAAATTTGCTTCCTGGTTGGCTGTTGGCAATGGGGACATGACTCCTTTTCTAAGAAAGTAACTCAGTGTCCTGTGCGTCTGAAATACAAAGCGTATTTGTCTCTGCTCGGGAGCGTCCTGTTTTTACAGTGTCCCTTACTGCTGGTGACCACAGTGCTTGTCACTGATATAGCTTTGATTACTCGGTATAGGTCACTTTAGGTAAAAGAGAGTGAAGAAAGATCCATCCATATGTCTTGTTTAAATCTAATTAGTAAATCTCTACGGTACTTCCTAGATGATTAGCAAACAGGGTTAGAAAACAAGCCTCCCACTTTATTGTGTAATTGTCCCAGCCTTTCTCCTAGCCCACATGATAGATCGCTCCAGGTAAATGAGCATCCGATTTCAAGACGAGAGTGAGGCTGGAGAGAGAAAGAAGACATCAAGAGATCATAACAGGCTTTCTCCTGAACCTTCAGGTTACTTGGGAGATGCTGAAAAAAGTGATTTCGGACCTGGGAAGTGGTTCAGAGAACAGGAGACACATTTCATTTATGTCTTACTCCCCTCTCTCACCCCACCCAAGACCAGGTAAATTTTGCTTCGATAGCTCCAAGCCATGAAAACCAGCAATGCTCCTTCAGACATTCTTCAATGAACAAAGTTTTATGACTGCATGGGATCACCATGCACATGCCAGCCAACGTCCAACGCTACTCTGAGCAGAACTGCCTGTTGCTGTAAAGCAGCAGAGCTCTGCAGAGATCACAGGAACTGCTCTGGCAGCTGCCTTCTGTTCCTTGTGCTGAACCTCCAGCCTGCTACTCCATTCCTCCTTGTGATCACCCTTACACAGAGCACACTGCCCACTCACTGCTGACTGAAATGAGAGCCTTAAGCTGCCCCTCATGATGCTCTGCTACTGCTCCTGTTAAATATTTACAGCTGTTCAGAGCACAAGTCATACAGGTGCATCTCATCCTTTCAATACAGACTGTAGAGCAGGAATGTGGACATGCCAGCCTATGGTTTGAGTCCAAGGCTCTAAGCAAGACAGGCATTCATCAGCTGGACCAGTCTATTTGTCCTCAAGAGAAATGGAGCACATCTCCAGGAACAGAACAGAAATGAAGGATGTCACCCCTATCCCCTGGAGGGCAGCTGGAACAAGTGGCAGATTACCAGCACGTGGTCTGTGGTGTGGGCTGGGACCACTGAAGAATATATGGTGGTGTTACATACCACCATACTAAACCACTCAACATATACCATACTAAACGCTTGTTGTAGCTGCCTCTTAAACTTCAAGGGAGGGGAGATCACTCATTTGTATGGACCATGTTGTTTCTGATTAACTGTATGCATTACACTGAATACAGCCAGGCTTATTTGCTGAAATAAATATAAATTTAAAACTCTTTTTGCTTCTTTGAGGACAGAGGGTGCTCCTTTGCTGCTCTCTGCAGATTACCTGCTGGTTTCTTTACACATCAAAAGAACCTTTTGGCATGGCTACAGCTTCACATTTCCTTACAGCTGAATGGACACCTGATACCTGAGCAAAAATAGAGCTTTATTAAGTTCACAAAAATGAAAAAGGACCTGAAGAGCAGTAAGGGGGCACATGCTGTGCACCAATAAAGGAGGAGAGTTCAAATTGTGAAAAGTGAGAGGATGAAAAAGGCAGGCAGCCCCAGCATGTCCCTCTCCTGTCCCTCTGTGCCTCCTCCTGCAGCGTGGCTCTGGGCAGGGAGCTCTTTGCCCTCCAGATTTGCCCCACTCAGAATCTGCCAAGACCACCGGTTCCTGACTAAGCAGCTGAGGACTGGAGCCGTGTGTCTCCAGCAGCTATTCAAAGCTGGAGTTGAACTGAAGAGGTTTGCATTGCCCTCTGGAGGGGCTTTCTCTCCATAGCAGTCCAGCGAAGATGGGGACGCAGCCTTCTGGTTTGACCAGAAGGGAAGGCTGCAAATGCCTCTTGGCATAACCCCCCTGTGCAAAATCAGAGGCCTTGCCTGGCATCTCAGGGACAGGGTGGCGAAGGCAGAGCTCTGGACAAGCTCTCCAGGGCTCTCACCTTACCCTTGCTGCCCTCCTCTTGCTCTCTGAAATACCAGACTCCACCACACCTCTTCAGTGCCTGCAAAAGCCAAGGCATAGATCTGTCAGATCCAAGCTGCCTTCCCCACCCTTGGCTCTCTCCTCCGCCTCGGTCGGGGAGGTGGCCGGGTGAGGTATGTAGGTAAGATAACTCGTAGCAATACACAGCCAAGGTACCCAGGCAAGGCAGCACGTGTTTTGGCTCCAGCTGCAGCAATCACACACAAAATGCCCAGATCTCCTTGAGAAGCCCCTCAGTGATGCTGCCTTGGACGTGTCCCACCACGTTCCCCTGGATAACACACAGCCCTGCGAGTGCACGCTCACGCTGAAGGCTTTACCTGGGCTGTGCTATGGAAAGGAGAAGACAAAGGCTCTCAGGAGGGCTGTGATTCAGGTTTCTCTTGATTGTTCTCTTGTGGAGAGTGCCAAAACACTTTGTCCTAGTAAGCTGAGGGGCTCAGAGCAGCCAGTGCTAGTGCCAGGTGAACAAACCTGAGGGAAGGGACCAGGAGCATTCAGCGATTCTGAGATGCCTTTATCCATTGATTTCCCCCAAGACAAAGCACCATGCCCTGCCCCCTGTCAACTTTCAGCTCATCTGCATGAAGGTCCTAATGTTTTGTTTGCTTTGCTGGTGGGTGACATGTTTTAGAGCAATTGCCCAGCTCTTACTTCCCTGCATGTGCACAGCTGAAGGGGGGTACCGTACAGAGCAGCATGCTTCTCCTGAGCTTGCTGGGGATGAGATAAGCCTAGTGCTGGAGGGATCTGGCTCTGTAAGAGCAGTGTCCTATGTGGACTGGCCCACTGTCCTCTCCAGAATGCTGGATTAGTGCATGGAGAGGTGTTGTGGTGGTACAGGTACAACACGTCTGATACCTGAACCATGCACAGTGCCAGTAGATACCCAACAAGTGTTTGAATCATTTTGGCTGTTACTGGAAAGTTCACTGTGCTTACCAACAACATGTCTCAGCTGCACTTCTCTAGAGATCAGGACAAACTCGGGTGACTTCTAAGGAAACTTGCCTTCTTGGCTCCCCTGCCTGCTAATGAGGTGAAGAATGCAGTCACTAAGCCTGTGGTCTGTTTAAAGCTCTAAACATGTCAATCATCTCAGACATCTGGTAGGACTGCACTCAGTTAACCCAGCCTGCGCGATGGCTGGGGCACGGCAGGTAGAGGCAGAGCAAGGGCACTCAGGGTAAGGGACAGTGGCAGTTGACAGCTTTCTTCAGCTGTTTGATACAGCTAAGTTTATTTTGTAACTTGGTATCAGACACTCACCAGTGGTGGGAATAAATCTGATCAGAGCCCAGGGGAGGAGTGAGAGGAGGGAAGAATGATGGGAACATCGGGAGAAACACAAAACCAGCAGAAATTAACAAGAAAAAATACAGGTGGGACCGGAGAAATGTAAGTTCCAACGAACACTGCTGTGCAGGTCTCATTGCAGACTGGTTGGTTGCAGGAATAAATGGCATGATCCTGCTAAATAAGGTTACCTGAACCTGAATTTACAGACAACCATTGCCCCACTGCAATTAAGGTCTGGGCTGTGCTTTACTGAGCTTGGACAGGGATTTCGCAGTAATCACAGGAGTGTGAGGCTGGTGGGGGCCTGATGTGGTTATTTTGTCCATCTCCCTGCTCTGAGGCAAGTTCTACCTATCCTTAGATCATCCTTGTCAAATTATGTCCTGCTTTGCCTTAAAGTTTTCTGTCGTATGAGATCTCCTCGTCCTAGGTAGCCTCTTTGAGTATTTTACTATTTTTTCAGTTAGAAAATCTTCCTCAATATCTAAACTAACTCTGAAAATCTAATTGCTTAATCTAACAAGAAATTAGTCTGATTTCTCCTTGTCTCTAATAAGAATAGGAGAAAAAAAATAGTTGACTGTCTTTTGTGTATTGTAAGAGTTATTCTGTTTCCCTGCAACCTTCTCTTTCTATATTAAATAAACTCAATTATTCAACTTCTCCTCATGGGTCATGTTTTCCAGACTTCTCATCTCGTTGTCATTTGGACTGTTGCCATTTAGGTTGCACCTTCCTAGAGCCTGAACTCCAGCCGAGGACTTGCTAATAGCAAGTCAAGAGGAATTATTTCCTCCCATCTTACTGATCTCAGCAGCCTCCTGGTACTGTGGCTCAGAATGACAGTCACATTTTTGGCAAAAGGAAACTCAACCTGCAGTTTGCTATATCTCCTTCTCTGTCATACATCAGCTTGGCCACTGCCTCCTCATTTTGTACTTATTTCCTCCAGCTACTCAGTGCAGCGTTTTACTGAATTTCATATGGTCATTTGAGACTATTTGGTCAACATCCCAAAATCATGCTGCATTGTTTCTTTCCTCTAAAGCAGGTGCTTCCATCAGCTCAGTGTCATGAATACCTTTCAGTTGTCCTCTTCATCCTGTTATCCAAGCTGCTAACAAAAACATGAACATTTTGTATCCCTCTGGATGGACAGTGAACCACTGACACTTAGGGTTCAACCTTTCAGCTCATCATAAAAGAATTCTATTCCTCAGTATCTTCATATCTCATGGGAAGCTCTGTCAAAAGCCTAAATGGAAGCACATTACCTGCTTCCCTCTTGTTCCCTGGAGCATTTTCCTGTCAGGAAGGAAATGAGATTGGTTTGATAGGATCTTCCCCTGACAGATCCACGTTAGTTGCTCCTTATCACTTTATTATCCCCTAGGTACTTACAAACTGACTGCTTAAGAATTTTCTCTCACATCCCTCTGTGTATTCAAGTTGGGTTGACTGGCCTGAAATTTTCTGAGTCCTTCTCTTTTCGCTTTTCAGGTGCTGGCTCCACGGCTTGGTGGAGTGGCGCTGGAGATGTCCCACATAGCTTGGGGAGCACTTTGCAAGCACAGGCTGTGGTGGTAGTTGGGGGCATCCTGCTACCCCACACAGGGAAACTGCTGTGACTCCAGTCCAGAGACTGGAGGTCATATTCCTGTAAATGAAACACACCTCACCCTGGATGATGAAAATAGAGATAACTAGTAACACCACCCAACTAATGATACCTCTCTTGAGTTTCCTTCTCCTGGAGAGTTACAAGAGGCATTGGCTGGTCGTAGGCAATTACCTCCTTACAGTGGGTTGCACTTTATCTCTTTGTGTAGAAGCCTTCTACCCCAAGAACGTCCACAAAGGACACGGCTGGACTTGGTATAAGGGCCAGGTACAAGACCCTTAGAAATAGACACTGCTTCTGAAAACCAGGGAGTGGAATGACTGCAAGTGTGTCACATCCAGGGAGCTGCATGATAGTGACTGATGTGCAGAATGGTGTGGTGAATGGACTTACCAATGCCCTCTCAGAGGAGAGGTATAGACAAAGGGGGACAGTTTACTTATGTTGAAATCTGATTCAATTCGGGCTTTAGACAGTTCAAACTGACAATGCTAAAAATAAAAGAAATAGATGGATTTTTCCACCACCACCTTGATTTTTCAGGATTCTCCAGTTTTTGGTCCATTTTTTTTCTTTCATGGACACAACTACAGCTGGAAGGACCACCTCCCCCCCCAGAAAAAAAAAAAAATTGATCCAGTTAGACTATGCAGAGCCAGCCCCAGGTGCAGTGAAGATGGCAATTGCTCTTTGGTTATCCTAGGGCCAGACAGCCTGGCCTCTCCTTGCTCTGTTTCAAAGAGAAGAAACATGGATAAATGCTTTTATTTCCTCAGTTGTCTGCCTAGTGAAAGGCGCTTCTCCAGGATGGAGCTGCAGATCGAGGGAGACTAAGGGGACTCCAGACATGCTGTGCTGCGGTCCCTGGGTATCGTTCTCACTCCCACCTTGGGGAAGGAGAATTTAGAAGAATTTCTGATTTGCCATCACTGGGGAAATACACTGTGTGCAAAGACTGTGTCTCTTTATGGAGTTTAAGTCCCCTGGTCTCAACAGTGACAGAGAATAGCTTCCCTGTGGCTGAGCCAAAAAGTGTCTGAGCAAACTCGGAGCCATTGTGTCTATTCACACAAACATGTACTTTATTCCAGGACAATAACTCAGCATATTTTTCCTGCCTGGATAAATGGTTGTTTTCAGACTTTGTGACAGAAGGAGAATGGGGGGAGACAGAGCAATTTCAGGTTAATACCTGAAAAATGTCTCAGACAACACGGAGAGCTGGGGACATGAGAGACTGGAAGATGCGCAGTGGGGCTCCCAAGCCTGCCTGCTGCTTCCATCCCTGCCAGGGGGACTAGTTGGAGCCCCCATCTCTCCCTGCCTTTCAGGGATTCATCCTGCATGCTGTTCAAGAGCCCTCTGTCGGCCAGCTGGGCTTCTCCAAAGGAGGCATCCAGCCCCGTTGCTCTTTCCTTGTAACTCAGGCAAAATTTGAACCAAAGCTGGTGTTTCACAGAATCACAGAATCTTCATGGTTGGAAGGGACCTTTGAGATCATTGAGTCCAACC
>KZ505674.1:1981106-1995252 GCA_002844005.1 Limosa lapponica baueri
GAGCCTTCTCTTCCCCAGGCTGAACAACCCCAACTCTCTCAAATAAGCTTTTTCCCAAACAAACTTTTATACAATCCGCCATGACATGGGTGGCACAAAGTGAGCCCCATCATTGGGGCTGCCTGAGTTCCTGTGTTGGTACCTGGGGAGAAGTAGAAAGGGACAGACACGTGGATGCAGGGCCAGGGTGGCACCTACCAAGGCTGTCTTGCTACCGTGAGAGCTGTGGTCAGGCTGGATGCGGGTGGTATGTCCAAAGGGATGGCATCCTTGGATGCTGTGAGCCACCAGCTGTGGATGGAGGGTCTCCCCCCCTTCCCTCATGCCCGACAGCGTGCCAAGGGGGCTGGGAAAGCACCAAGCATGTAGACAAAGATCTAGTTATGCTACAGGCATTAAAGTTATTGTTAGCCCTGTGGACACGTTTAAAGCAAACCAAAGGGTACAAAAATCCAAAGTTCTTCTCAAGGGGAAAAAGTAAGGCTATGGATTTAACAATCTCCTTCACAGACAATGGAGCATCACTGAATAGATGACTGGGGGGCTATCAAAATGGAAGGCAAGTAGGGAAGTTGACAGATGACCTGGGGAATAAGTTGGAGGAAGAGAGTGTACAGAGCAAAAAGAGCCCTTCGGTATTATCTTTCAAGATAAGGTGTACGTGGTGGAAGATAACACATCAGTAGGTATGGTACCTGACAGAAGTTGCTTGGGGCTTGACAGTGTTCTTTCCCCGAGGCAGATTCTGTGCCCCTGCTGCAAGGTAGATTTCAGCAGTCAGCACTAAGTTCTCATGGAGTCATTCTCCTCGGTGGCAGGCAGGGCTCTTTGGTGCTAGCACCGCAAATAGATAAGTGTTACCATGTTGGGTCAGCTGCAGTCTTGATGGTAAGAGCTCCAGGCTGGAATTAATTCTTCATTAATCCTGGGAGAGCTGATGTGAGAATGCTTCTCTGCCAGCAGCAACCCAGCAGCATCCTCCTTTCAGCAGCTCTGCTCTATTCTTAACTATGCCTTATCAATCAGCAAACTCTCATTTCCAAAAATGACCTTGAGCAGTTATGAGGAAGGACTTTACTCACCAGCCTTTCTTTTCAATAAACTTGTGCTTCCAGATGAACAAATGCCAAGGTCAAACTTGTTAACAAAGAATGCTTTCTCTTTGCTGTGCAGGAGATATTTGGCTACAAAACCCAAGGCTGGCGGAGGGCCTTGTGCATTGCTGGCTACATCTTGTCCTGTGGGGCTCTGCTGCTGCTCTTTTACTGGAAGCCCGAGTGGGATGTGTGGGCAAACTGCATCCGCTGCAGCTTGGAAGAAGCAGACATTGTTCTGCTCAGAACAACAGTAGGTGAACCCTCCTGCTCACTGTTATTTGCAGAACCTAGTACTTTCACAGATAGGGCAGCCCCATCTGTCTTTGTGGGATGTAGCAGGTTAATAACATTTTCCACTTTTGGAAGTGGAACAGCAGGGATGAATCGACCTTCAGAGGACCAACCATTTTTATTTGCAGAGTTTGAAATAATGTGTAAAAGACTATGTTTACACTAACAAGAGCGCAGGTACCCTGCCTGAAGGCCAGGCACCAGGCAGGCTTCAGGCATTGCTGTCACCCATCCACAGGCTCCAGCAGCTGCCCTCTGCCAGCGACGTGTTCCATAAAACAGCTCTGCTCTTCCCTTCCTTTATGTGCATGGGGTGCAGCCAACTGGCTTCAGCGGAGAGATCATCTTCAGAATTTGTGGCTGTTAGTAGCCTTTCTGCTTTAAAGTTATTGGAGAATGCCTAGGAGATGAATTTTAGAGAGCCAGAATTCAGGCATTAGTTATATTCTAAGACTCCATGACTGTAAATTGAAACCCAACGCGATTCTAGCAGAACAAATGCTTAAGATACTTAACGCTCAACATTGCAATGATATTGCTAAAATAAATGCACTCAAACCACTAAATGAGTAATCTGTTGCTTCTTGTAACTAATTACATTAGACTAAACTGATTAAGGGACAATGCAGTCTAACAAATGCATATATAGCAGTAAAGCTGAGTTGCTTTTGGCTAGGGATATATAACAAGTAACACAGGGGTTTTGTAGAGCAAAGTAGCTGTTGCTTGAGGACTCAGTGTCCACACCAGAAGTATTTCAGAAAGCTTTTACTTCTAGTCTGATCCCATAGACTGAAAATCCATCCAGTAGCTATTGAAGCACATCTTATAATAGAATCATAGAGTTGTCTAGGTTGGAAGGGACCTTTAAGATCATCTAGTCCAACCATCAACCTAACTCTGAAAAAACCATCACTAAACCATGTCACTAAGCACTATGTCAACCTGTCTTTTAAATACCTCCAGGGATGATGCCTCAACCACTTCCCTGGGAAGCCCATTCTAATGCTTAATAACCCTTTCAGTGGAAACATTTTTCCTAATATCCAATCTGAACCTCCCCTGGTACAACTTGAGGCCATTTCCTCTTGTCCCATTGCCTGTGACTTGGGAAAAGAGACCAACCCCCTCTGGCTACACCCTCCTTTCAGGTAGTTGTAGAGAGCGAGAAGGTCTCCCCTCTGGTTTAGTTTCATCTTCTCTGAAATTGCTCTGCAGCATATACCAAAGCAAATGCAGATGATTGCAAGATTGACTTCAAAGTGCTTTCCTGATTGGTACTAAACCACTGATACCAATGTCCCTATTACTGTAGACTTATATTTACTGTGATTGCAATGATGCCACAGTACTGTAGTTCTCTGGGAATCTCATATATACTTCCCAGAGTCAGGAAGCATTATCACAAGCAACATTTGGGGCTTGTCACTGAATGGTGCTCTATTTCTCTAGGATGAGTTTCAGAGATACACCCGGAAGAAGGTGACCTGGATTGATTTGTCCACATTGGCACTACCTGTGGGTAGTAATTCAGATGGTCCTCTTGTAGCTGATAAAGACTCTGTCATAAACAGAGCCATAATGAAGCCACAGTTAAAGGTAAGTCATCTATAAAATAAAGAAAGATGGCAGGGAGAACATGGGTGAAAATAGGAGTCGAGGCACTTGGAGGCTCCCAAGAGTGCTCTGTCAGCACCTTCCTGCAAATTCTGGTTACATAAGCTCAAGTTTTCTCCTAAAACATGGTGAAGCATTTCTTTAACAGTGAGATGGTTTTCCCTTGAATGGCAAAAGGAGTTTTTTGCAATTTGGTCTTGCAGGTGAGATCTATCCAGGTGCAGAAAATCCGTTATATTTGGGACTTTTCTGCAAAAGAATTCAAGAAAGTTGGGTGAGTGTCAAGAGACTGTTATAAAACCCTTTGTGGTAGGGGTCTCCCTTGTCTGAACTTTCTCCTCTTGTCCTAGATCATTAGAAGACAGCAACACGTGTCACAGCATACACCACAAGTTTGGAGCTGGCCTCACAAGGGAAGAACAGAAGATCAGGTACAGCCTACGTACGAGTAGACGCATGAGCTAATTGTGACAGTGTGACCTATTAATTCTTCCTTTCAAATGCATGTGAGCTTCTTTTTGCTCACCTAAGTAGTGAGGCACTGCAAACTGTGTGGGTGGCATTCTGAAAGGTGCAAAATCATTATCTCTTACACTCTGTTGAGCTTGTTATCTTCTCAGTGATGCCAGGCTAAGTCTGGGGAAAATGCCACCTATTCCACCTGGGGTTCAGGGCACAGCAAGCCATGACTGGCTTCCTTTGCCATCATCTCCTTAAGAGCTTTCTGGAAAACTTATCACAAGTTTAGGAGCAAACTGATGATCTTTTCAGCAAGAAAACAGTAAAATTCTGCCTCTGTGTAAAGTCCTCTTGGATACAACAGCTTCCTGACAAGTTTAATGGTCCTGCTGAGCCATATGGTCTCCCAGGACTTATTTTTTTAGATAAGTGTTAATGTTATTTGGTGCACAGTTTTCCACATGGTCTTACCCTATGTGACTAACCTATAACATGGGGAACTCTTCTCTACCTTCCTACAGGCAGCTGGTGTGTGGGCCTAATGCCATTGAAGTTGAAATTCGTCCTATCTGGAAGTTACTTTTTAAAGAGGTCAGTAAGTCCAACTAGAACTTGGTGGGACACGTTTGAAGTGTTTTGAAGACTTTACCTGGGCACACTGGGATGGGGTGGTTGATGCTTCACAGGCATAAGCCACAGAGGAAAGTTAGTGAACCTCCTTTATGGCTATTAGCACACATTCCTGACAGAAGCTACAGGAAAGAACATGAAGCTAAGAGGATGCTTGGTGCTGCATACTTAAAACAGCTAAATATTTCCCTTATGACGACTCTGTCCCTTTTTGAGAGCAGTAGTGGGAGGGACTGATGACATCCTCTGCTGTAGGCTTTTTATTCCTGACTGAACATCTTTCATGAGCTGGTATATCTTGCCTCATCACTGAGCAGTGATTCTCTCCTTTCATGTAGGCTCTTCACAATGTTCTGCAGTGAAAATTTTATTGGTACAACTAAGGCACACTTGTTCATCTTTAATAGCCTTGTTTTACTAGTCCAAATGTAGTCCAAAGCATTGTACGAGTTTGCTTGTAGCCTCAACAGCAGCGTCAATTGGGAGTGTGCTTTAGAATGGAGGAAAACATTTGCAAAATTCCTATTTTATAATTGTCTTGTTCACCTAGTAACTTCCTTTTCTCCTGCGACATAGACTCAAGACAAGTTTTTTCCTGCATAAATAAGGACACATTGCAAGACTGTTCCTCTACAGAGGATGAAACAAACACATCTTGTGGATATGAGGAGAGACATGGATGGTTGCTTGCTGAGTTTGCTTATAGAAATGCTGGACATACATTTTTGCCAACCTGTAAACAGAGGCTTTGCATAGAGGATACTGTCATGTCATCTGTGTTCACTATAGTGGATTATGGATGCTACATGAATGTCTTTAAAATGGAAAAGAGCTATGAATGCTGGGATGTGTCTGAACTTTAAGTGGAGTCTGTTTGAAACCCTACAAAATACATGAAAAGCTCCAGGGCTCCTGAAATTGCTTGGATTTGATGTTACCAACCTTTCAGTGCCCCCTGGAGATGGTTTTGAAGAGAACTCCAACGTAGCACTCTGAAAAGTTTATTTAATTTGAACTTTGCACTTCCATCCAAGGCTGAAGCTTCATGTTTGAAATATTAATAGTGGTGCCTGGAGGCAGACTGGTCCTCATAATCTTGAGGTATTTCAATCCAGATAGAGCTTCAGTGTCTGAAGGCTGGCACCCTGATTTAGTGTCTGTCTCTTTGTCCTAGTGAATGTCGAAGAAAGTATTAAATTTTCATTGAGGGACCAAATTTGACAGATGAATAATTCATTTCAGTTCTAGACTTTATGCAGAAGCTCTTTCAGTGGCTATTTTAGTTACACCAGTTCTATAGAGAAGTCTGTCACTCCGTCAGACAAGCCAAATGGTGGGCAAATCTCTGAAAAACTTCATCAAATTCTTTTGCTGTTAGTTAGGTAACACAATAACCAAAATGATATTCTGAGACTTCAGTGGGGCTGGTGGCCTGTTTCAGCATAACACATTAAAGTGAATGATGACTGATATTGTAAGGCTGATGCAATTTAGAGTATCTAAAAGTACGGAAGTATGAGGAAATCAAGCCTTCATTTCAGCTGTGGTCTAAGACTGATTACTGACGTCCCCACAGACCATTAGTTCTTCTTTACTATTTTTCTTTTTCCAAATAAATGTCTTAATCACAGTGATTTTCTTAAATCTCAAAGTATCAAAGACTTTTATGGTAATTCAGTCTCCTCCCCCCACATTTGGGTAGTGTCTCCTGTGTAGCAATTACTTAGCATCAGAAATGTTAAGGTCACCTTTGTTAGATGGCTACGGTGGGAAACCAACCAACTTAAAGTCCCTTAACTCTGATTTGAAGTTATGAGTATAGTTGCTGCTGCATAGTAACTGGTTAGCAACAGCTTTTAATTACTAACACCTTGAACTATGTGTAAGCTGGGAAGTTCAGAGCTGGAGGCTCTTAACACTCTAAAACAGCCATGAAAGAGTACTGCCTTGGGATGGCAAACCACCACTTTAAATTGGTGTTTATGACTCCTGGACGCTGTAATGAAATGTTCTCACCTCTTCCCACACTCCATCTCTCCTGACATGTGTTATGTCCATCTCCTGATGTGTGTTACATTTGCATTTGCAGATTTTAAACCCTTTCTATGTGTTCCAAGCCTTCACCCTCACACTGTGGCTGAGCCAAGGCTACACTGAATATTCAGTGGCCATCATCATCCTGTCGATTGTTTCTGTTGGCTTAACTGTGTACGACCTCAGACAGGTGAGTCTGCTGCGCAGCCTGCCAGCTGCTAGCAATTTCATCTACTGCAGACACAAGTAGCTATTTATATGCTCTTTCTGGTTATTTCTGATCGCTGTGTATTCTGCTGTATTACTACAGATTCATTTCTATAGTAGAGTTAAAAGGGTCATACCTGGGTCTTGAGCATCCCAAGAATTAAAATAGACTGACCCCTGGGGTTTGTAAGACTTTATGAAGGTGGACTATACCATGACTCTGGTTCCTACTGTCATTTCATGGTGATTCACTCTTCTTAAGGTTTGTTAAATGACAGGTCTTAACAGCAAAAAGAAATGTGACTTTTTATTTGTCAAATTTGTTTAACACCTCTGTCATGGATACAGCTGCTTGCAAGAATTTCCTAATAGTCTCAGCTCATTCACTTTTTGACCTAAAGCTTTCACCTGTGATAAATCTGAAACCTTCAGTCTCTATGGCAAAGGCTGAGCCTTAGGCATCCTGTGCCTGCCATTGAGTATCCTCATGCAGCCAGATGAACTGCTTGGTGATTCCTGCTGGAAACACAGAACACTCTCACTGGGAGTTGGGAAAATACTTCTTTTATTTCTGAGTCCACTTTAAATACACAGGGAAGGCAAAAATCACATGGAGAAAGGAGAAAAGAGGTGATAAAAAGGTAAAGAAGGGAAAAAAAAAGAAACTATGTGAGTGAAAGTACAGATGGGAAAGAGAGGTAGGAACAGGAGTCTGGCAGGCAGTGTTTTAGTCTCTCACATCTGGAATTTTAGGTATCACATTCCTCGGCATTGTCAAGATTTACAAGCAAAATCAAATGAGATTCCTGGGTTCTGTTAAATGTTTGGTTGATCTTCAGGAAAAATATAAGGGTTAGAGTACAGCATTGAGAATTACAGTTCCTGCAGACAGTGTGGTGAGATTAGAGGTGGTGGCAAGGTGAAGGGATGGCAGCTCTGGGGTGCACTGACCTGCCTGTCATGCTCATGTGCTGCTTCAGCACCAGGCACGGCTCATGCCTTCTTCACTGCTACAATCATTGTTCCTGCACTGAATTACTGGGGAAGGGCAAGATTCAGCTCTTTGAAAGGTTCCTTGAGAAGGTGGTAGAGCAAACTGCTCTGTGAAGTGCTGCCCAGAAGGAAGAAATAATGTCCCCTTCCAGCAGCTGGCTTTTGTTTGAATGGACTCTGCTTTTTGCTGGGCTGTTAGAAGCTCACATCACATTCCCTGTGTCGGTCCCAGGCCCCCGGGCTGGTGGGGCTTGGGGGAGTATGTGCCCACAGTGCTGCAGAGGCACTCCTGAGCACCCTCTGCCCTGCCAAGGGCATGCTTCTATCGCTGCCTCCTTCCAGCCCTCACACTGATCTCAGCAAGGACTTTGTGAAGAGCTGGGGCTTCTGCCAGCACAGGTGTGTTGGCTGCGTGTCACGTTTTTGTATCTCTGACTAATATTTGTGGGATGACTAGCACTGCCATGTTGAACAAGCACTCACATCTCTTTGAGCACACCTTTGTACTTAAAGTACTGGTGTCCGTCCTGGTATTGCAGAGAACAAAGAACGGATATGGTGTGTTCATCTTTCTCGGGCAAGGCCAGTTTTATTGTGTGACTGATAATTTTGGCAGGAAGAATTACGATGTTTGGGCTTCCAGATATTCTTCAAACTGGCTTGACATCTTCACATGAACAATGCTAATGAAGAAATCCACACTTGGGGATTAGTTTTTTGCAATTGTAACTTTTAAATCAAGATAAGGCATTCTCTCTGATGGCCTTGCAATGACAGTTGACTTCATCATTATCTCAGGATATGTAATTGTCTGAATTAGATTGCATAAACTGGCAGAGCACAGACACACAGCTAAATTAGAATTTCTGTTTTTCTTACTGCAATGGCAGTTTTGTAACAATAGTCTTTACAACTCAGTTGTCCTGTTGATAGCCTACTAGCAAGGATAGAACTATTGAGCACAAAGCAACCCTCCACTAAGGATCTGCAGATAGCAGTGTTGCAGCCAAGGAGGCGTACTCTGCCATGAAGCAGGAATAGCCCCTTGAAGGCTGAGGGAGATGGAGCAGCATGAATCAGAAGGAAACAGAATAATTAGGTCCGTGTTCCCACGACAGATTGTTCTAGGTTAACTCAATGTACTCGCATCCTGATCTCTAACAAGCGATGTGAAACCTCCCCTGGATCACTCAGCAGGGTTCAGTTTCTATAATGTTAGCATGATCGCTGAATTGTAACCTACTCCTTCACTTGAGTATTGGTGTTTCAACACTGTAATTGCTTTCCCACCAACAGCAGTCTACCAAGCTGCACGACCTCGTTGAGGAGCATAACAAAGTCCAGGTTACAGTCTGCACAAAGAGTGAAGGTGAGTCATCTGCGTCTCATTTTCTTCACCAGCCTGTATAATTAACTAACATGTTGAAATGTATCTGGAATTGCACAGCTCCTGTTGATTTCTACAGCTGAAACATGAAGGGCAAGCTGCAGGGAGAACGGGGCAGAGGGAGGTGAGCCGGGCAGGGCAGTGAGAAGTGTGGGCACAGCCTATGTGCTGCGGTAATGATGCATCTGAATCATTATCATCTGTATCTGTGGCTGTAATGATAGAGGTGAACCTAGTAATTTGTGTTAAGAGTCGAGAATGGCTTGGAATATTTAATTTCACAAACCAGTAACGAGATAACAACTCTGGCCTTCCGAGACCTGCTTCCCTGCTCTGCTATAGGCTACTTTCACAATCTTGTCAAGTAGCTTGTGAGCAATTTTCAAGGAGTCTAGATATATGGCTCCCACCAAGGTGTGCACTTTCCTGCATCTCAGTTCCTTGCACATAAAACAGGGGTAATAGCTATTTTTGCATCCTAAAGGTGTTGAGATGGGCAATTGTTAAAGTATTGGGAGATGTAAAGGCCTTGGATAGGTTTTCTTGGTAAGAGTGTTTTATGTTGTTAAGCCGATAAAACTGAAGACAACTATTTGAAGGGAGAAGTTTAGACAAGGGATGATCTTTGTGCAGTTGCTTTTCAGTCAGTATTTTTTCTAAGAAGCACTGGCCTTAAATCATGCAGTGTAGAAGTTTGGTGATGATGTGTGCACTTTGAGATTTCTTTTTAATTGCCCAACTTGTGCACAAGTAAAGATCATTTTTGTATTGTTCTACAGGTTGCAAAGAGCTGGAGTCTTGTTACTTAGTCCCTGGAGACATGTTTCTTTTAGATGGCAAAAAGCTCTCCCTCCCATGTGATGCTGTGCTGATTGATGGAAGCTGTGTTGTGAATGAAGGGATGCTCACAGGTGCAGCCTTGGAGTTTGAAATGCTAAAGCCCTGTGCAGATTGTCTGTCAGGGAGATGTCTCTATTTGTTCTCACAGCGAAATGTTTACTATTTATTAGAATAGTTTGCAGCAGGAGGCAGAAAAACTGTGGCTTAAGTAACTCACAGTTGTCTTGGGCTTTTGAACACTGCCATTGTGTAATATGCATTTCATACCCACGTTGAAAACAAGTAAGATTAATATACTGTCAAGAATAGAATGTGAAACTACTCGAATGTACTGAATATGTATTTTTTGAGTTTTCGGATTCTGACCTTGCAGTGGTTCTGTTCAAGCAGGCAATGTATGAGCAGAGGGGTCACTGTTATACCTAAACATGGAGCCACTACAAGGTATGAACTTGGATCAGGGGCAAATTTTGGCCCAAGCCCATTGATAAAAAGGCTCAGAGACACCATCTAATGTACTCTGAAACTAGACCTATAATGGCTGTCACCATAAACCCATGTGTGTAAGTACATAAGCAAGCTAATTAGCCAGGCAAACCTGAGCACCTAAAGGGTGCTGTCACTTTCTAAACTGCAGAATCTGATAGATGTTAAATCCCCTTCAAGTGAAACTGCACACTGTTGTTCTTAGGTGAAAGCATTCCGGTTACTAAAACCCCCTTGCCCCTCACGGAGAGTCCGATGCCCTGGAAAACCCACAGCATGGAGGACTATCGGAGACATGTCCTCTTCTGCGGGACAGAAGTCATACAGACGAAGCCGACGGGCAGAGGGCCAGCGAGAGCCGTCGTGCTGCAAACTGGTATTTCTTTTATCGCTTGCTAAGCTGCAGGGGGAAAGGGGCAGCCCCAGAGGCTGGTGGGAGAGCTGGTTTCTCTTTGTAGTTCAAGTCCAGCACAGGTCTGCTCACCCCGAGAAGTGCTTGTTGCCACCTGATGGCTAAGTCTGGTGTGATGTTACCCGTCCCCAAGCAGCACCGACGCCGTATGACACTACTGTCACGCACGCAATGTATGGCACATGTCTTCACGCAGGGTTCAATACAGCTAAAGGGGACTTGGTGAGATCCATCCTCTACCCCAAGCCAGTGAACTTCAAACTCTACAGAGATGCCTTCAAGTTCATCGTAGGCCTCTCTGCCATCGGTGTGTTTGGACTCATCTACACCGTGTGTGTGTTTGTGTCCCACAAGGTAAGTAGGAGGGATGCCTCCAAGCTGCAGGCGCTGGCTCTGAGCCCTCGGTCCCTTGTTGGATTATTGTTCGCTTCTGTAATCCAGTTTTCAAATGCCAGAATTGGTGGGGGGTGGGGGTGGGGAGGAGAAAGATGGACAGAAAAAAGCAGAATAAAACTGTCATCCCAGGGGCAGAGCTTGGGATGTGTTGCTGCTGGGCAGGAGGGTTGGACCCCCTGAGAGTGGCGGTTCCCACTCCACCACCCCTGTTGCTCTCGCTATTTGCAGAAGCCGGTGGCAGACGTGGTGGCTATGGCCCTCCTCCTCCTCACCGTGGCTGTGCCTCCCACTATCCCCGCTGCCTTGACAACAGGCACTGTTTATGCCCAGAGGAGGCTGAAGAAAAAGAAGATTTTCTGCATCAGCCCACAGAGGATTAATATCTGCGGGCAGATCAACCTTGTTTGTTTTGACAAAGTAAGGAGCTTCTTGGAGCACTGAAAGATGCTGGGGGCTGTGAGGAACATGAGATTATTTTTTTTTTTTTTCCCCCCAAGCCCTCCCCAAGCAGGGAAAAATCCTCTGCAGGTGCCCAGGCAGCAGGGTCACGCTGCGGGCAGGGGGCTTTCCCTTACCCTGCCCAGGAGCTGGGGAAGAACCTCTGGGGACGTGGAAGGAGGAAGGGGTGGGCAATAGCAGGGTAACTAGATATTTATTTAAATTTAGACAGGCACACTGACAGAAGATGGACTGGACCTGTGGGGCATCATCCCTTCAGAGGGAAGCTGGTAAGGAAGGATTTAATTTAGCAAGAGCTAATCTCCAGTGTGAATGTGCTGCCCAAATGCCTAGTTAGGAGGGAGGCAGTTGCACAGGGTATGGAGAGACAGCAAATAAATAGCATGCAGAAAGAGATGTTTGGGTGCATCTGGGGAGGCAGAGCGCAATGGGTGCCCCTGCTCAGCTCCTTCCCTCTGAGGAGGGCATCTGGGTGCTGCTGTGGCAGGCGAAGCTGTAAAGGTTGCTGCTAATTCAAGGCAAACAGAAGTCAGCAGCAGCATGAGCGCTTTTAATTACCCTGAGGGGATTTGGAGAATATGCACACAGCTTTTCAATTATGTCATTCTCAGCACAGTTCAATAAATATTCTTAATCTAGTCAATAAACCTTTCATCACTTAAATGTTAGGATAATGCTCCTTCTGTTGAAATTAAGTGTTGCTGACTTTGGTGCCTGTCAAATCTCACCTACCTTCTGTAAATGCCACAAAAATAAATCCATGAGACCACAGATCAGACCTGCAAAGCTCAAATGCCCTTAGGGTCCTCAAACCCATGGCAGGCTCCATCTCAGTTCTAAGCCCAAAGACCATTGAAATCCTCAAGAAATAACTGCTATCTAAACATTAAATGTGACTATATCTAGAATGATACCATTTAATTCATATTACTGTAATACAATAACAGACTTCAGCTCTGCACTGCATGTTATACCAAACTCAAAATATTAATCTTTTGTAGTGGCCAGGACAAATCACACACTCCATATCAACTCCCATGTTTCATTAGTAGTTGTTAATATATCAGATACTTCAACACCACAGAGATAATC
Source organism: Limosa lapponica baueri (assembly GCA_002844005.1). NCBI lineage: Eukaryota > Metazoa > Chordata > Aves > Charadriiformes > Scolopacidae > Limosa > Limosa lapponica. The sequence continues at coordinate 1,993,507 of KZ505674.1, forward strand.
ATGCCATAATGAATGAAAGGATTAATTCATTGTGAGAGGAGTGAAATCGCATTCCCAATACTTCCTCAAAGGACAGAGAGAAAATGACTATCCAATCCAAATTAATGAGAAGAGATTAATAAGTGTCAACCAATAAAATACTCTTCCAGTGGGACCAAACCGCAGGCGCATAGGACAGTCTCATCTTGGCCCCCCTCCAGCGCAGCAGGCAGTTCACAGTGAATTGGTGCACGTTGAACAGGTTCGGAGCCCACCAAAGGCAGAGAGCTCATGGTAGCCCCAGAATGATTTCCATCAAGGTAGCCTTACAGGTAGTGTCTGGTCACATGAGCAGCAGAACAAAACTGGATCCATATATCAGAATAAATTCACGTAATAAAAAAAAACCCCCAATAACTTCTGCAGTTTGCAGACATGTCCAATCTGCACCCAGCTGGGAACCAGTGCTGGTGGCTTGCCAAAACGCAAGGAGGAGCTATTGCTGTCTGCATTGATCTCATTAGCCTCTTTGCATAATTACTCCTTCTTAAATGTTCACATTTCTAAACATATTATAGGAGTAGCTGTCAGCTAAACTGAATATTGTGAGGCAATGACAGTAAAGGAATTTCATGCAACTTGCAAAATATCCTATTGTACGTTTAATAAGATATAAATGTTTGGTGGTTTTATGTGGTGTTTAGCAGTTTCACGGTGTCTCTCAAGTATTAATTAATTAATAAGCCAATTACGACCAGGCTGAGAACAAGGTATAATTTGCTGGAAACAGAACAGACTTTGATGGCCCAGAGGGACAACAGGTCCCGGATTCATTGTTCCTTTTAATAGAGCTGCGAGCCTTCCCACTGCTCGCTTCCAGATGCATTTCACTGTGCCTGTGTTAGTAACAGGGGATGCTAGTGGTGATCAAAGGTAAATAAAATCTATTTAAATTTCTCCTCAACATGCCAGCCTAAATGGTAATGGGCTGTGTTTTGGTCTGGCAGACACAGCTTGTCAGCCAGCCAGTTTCTTAGAGGGGAAAAATGTGTGTGTGAGAAGGGAGGATTCTGAGAAATATCTTCCATGATGAAGATGGCCCAGCCTTGCACATCTTTAGTCTGTGCTGTGGGGCCAAGGAGGGAATAAACCTCAAGCCTTTCCACAGAAAGAAATTGGGGCGTGAATCTTTGATAGCGTGCCTTGGTGTAACTCCACAGGAGTCAACCAACTTACCAATTTTTAGAACCAAGTCGTGAGGGACGAGCATCCATGGCTATGCAGATGTAAAATCTACAGCTGGAAGTGAAGGTCGCACTCCTCATGGCTCTCCCAGGGGTGCTGAGAGTGGGCTGATGGTGTTTACCCATCCTGGCGGGTGCACAGCACCAGCCTGAGCAGATGAACCCCCATTCCATACTGCAGCTTCACAAATTTCTCCTAGGGCACGTTGCCAAACTTCTTTGCGATCCCTGCTGCAAGTTGTTTCCTCTCCAACAGTCTTCTCTGCTTTGTCTAACACCAAACAGCAATTGCCAACCAGGACTCCTGTGCCAGCCCCTCCGAGTGTTTTACTGTCTCAGTTACTTCACATCAGGTTGAACTCGTGCCAATTAATTATTGGGTACTTTTTGGCCTCCTGAATGCATTTGACCTTTTATCAGAAGGATGGGTAGGACAGTGTATTGCTTGCAGTTATTGGGCTCAGCTCCACTGAATCATAGAATCATAGGATGGTTAGAGTTGGAAGGCACCTTAAAGATCATC
>KZ505674.1:1995263-2014527 GCA_002844005.1 Limosa lapponica baueri
CATGGGCAGGGACACCTCCCACCAGACCAGGTTGCTCAAAGCCCCATCCAGCCTGGCCTTGAACACCTCCAGGGATGGGGCATCCACAGCTTCTCTGGGCAACCTGTTCCAGTGCCTTACCACCCTCACGGTAAAGAATTCCTTCCTAATATCTGATCTAAATCTCCCCTCTTTCAGTTTAAAACCTTGTCCTATCTCTACATTCCCTGATAAAGAGCCCCTCCCCATCTCTCCTGTAGGCCCCCTTTAGGTACTGGAAGGCCACTATAAGCTCTCCCCGGAGCCTTCTCTTTTCCAGGCTGAACAACCCTAACTCTCTCAGCCTGTCTTCATAGGAGAGGTGCAGCTGTAGGCACTAGCTGAGGACTTGTGTCTCCGCATCCCCCTTAGAAGTGGTCCTGCTAACCTTCTGCTTTTGATCAGGTTTCAGGAAATCCATAAATTCCCATCCAGCACTCCTCTGCCCTGGGGACTTGTGTGTGGAGCCATGGCGAGCTGTCATTCACTGGTTCTTTTGGATAAGAAGATTCAGGGAGATCCTCTGGACCTGAAAATGTTTGAAGGCACACACTGGGTAATGTAACTCACACCCTCTGCACGCATCCAAAGCAAGGACACCCTTAACCCAGCCCATGGGGGTTTACTCACAAGCCGAGCTCACATACATACCTGTAGGGGAAAATCATTCACAGTCCTGGTCATAACAGCTGGAATTTGCTCTGTTATTTCTAACATCAAGATAGATCTGCAGCACTGTCGCTGCTTTTTTGATAGTCCAGCAATCATTTTCCTTGGGGCTGCCTGCATTTGCTCTCTTAATTTGATTTGGAAACACTGGAGTGTGAGGAAGCGGAGGGGGAGCCTGGTTGCTGCTTGCTGGAAGCAGATGATCAGACCACACCGTTGTCCACGTGGTGCAGAGAGCACAAGTCAGCCAAGGAAACGCAGAGGCAGGTTTTTATGCCCTTATGGGAGAGGCTGTTATCTCTGATTAGCAAAGGGACATCCCTATGGAGAAACCAAGGCTGGAGCCTCCAGCTGAGCGAACAGCAAGCCTCAGAGAGGCCTGGGGAGGAGGTGAGAGATTGAGCCTCAGGGCTCATCCATGGGGATGGAGAGTTGCTTGGGTGGGAGCAGGATGGGAGGAGGCAAGAGAAGGAAAGAGGCTGCTCTTCTCCCTGCCATGTCCTTGCCTGGAGGGGTTCTGGGTCTCTGCAGTTAACTGCCTCGTCATCTTTTCTCCTTCAACCTTTTGCTCAAGAGAGATTAATCAATAAGTAAAACAGATGGCAGTTCTTCCAGCAGCACTGCAGGAAGGCATCAGGCTGGTGCTCGCTCCTGTGGAAGAGCAGGGAGCAGCAGAGCCACATGACAGCAGAAGGGGACTATAAGGGTGAATGAGCCCTGGCAGCATGTAAAGTAACAGAGCTGGAGAGCTAAAAGCATCCTACACTGAAAATTACCACCCTGTTTCTGCACAGAACATCAGTGAGAGCCTTTTAAAAGCAGGAGACTGGAAGATAAAAACAGCTAGATAAGGATAATTATTTCCCTTCATCATTGATATGGCATTAAATTTATATGGAACTTGAGTTTAGAGAAACCACAAAATTTGACACAGGTTTTTCCTCTCATCAAGTCAAAAGACCCAGGTCCATATAGACTTCTGCTAAGGACACTTCTGCAGGGAGGCTGTCACTGACGATGGAGAGGAAGACCTATTAGATCATAACAAAACACTTCTACTACTGGGTGCCAACAGTAAGGGGGGAACGCGCTCCCGTGTGTGGCCACCCTGCTTTAACAGACAGGAGTGAAGCCAAACAAACAAACAGAAAGTATCATAAATAACACTTTTCCTTGTACAGGAGATGGATGACTCCAGCACAGCTCAGGATGGGGCTGGTGCTCTCAACACCTGCGTTGTTAGACCGGGGCCGAAGGCCAGCAGTGTAAGTCCAGTTCTTTCTGAGAATGAATATTCTGTGTTTTCAGCCTGCAGCGTATGCAAACTCCTAGCACATGCACTACTCCTTTACCTGGGCTAGCAGTTGCAAAACGCCTTTCAACCACTCTTGGTACTGTGTTGCACCTTCCCCAAAAACACCCTGGAAGCATAGGACCAGAAAAGCAAATTCTGATTAAAGTGGAGATACTGCTCTGAAGTGGCATCTAAAGCACCTCATGGGCTTTAAAAGCCCCACATTTCCAACTCCACTATTTGCACTAATAAAAGATACAGACTTTACAGTCCTCACCCTGTAAAGCTACTGGCAAAATGAAACTATGCACTCAGTTTCAATGGAAACTAATGCAGAGAAACTTTGTAAACAGAATAAATTTTAAAAGTGTGAGTTCACCTGCAGGAAGAGGCAACGTAAGGGCAAGGCATTACAGCTAGAAGCATGGATGTGGGTCCATGAGCCCTGCTGGTGATGGTCATGCAATGGCACTAGCAGGTTTATCAGCATCATCCCAAAGCACGGTGTTGTTTGCGTCACTGCTCCTCTAAAAAGTACACTTGGGAAGCTCCAGGTTTTGACAGTTAAAAATTGTTGTGTTTCCAGTCCAAATGTTGAACCAGGCAGCATCCTCCCGGTGGAAGGAGTGTGATTTCTGCTAGCAATACCGGGAAGACAGTGCTGTGGCAACAAGGAAATCAATCTTGTTTCTAGGATTGCTCTGTTCCCATGGTAATGTCACTGTAACACATCAAACTTCAGTTCCCAGGACTCTAAATGCAGGAATATTACATTAATATGTGGTTAGTAAGAGAAAGGATGGGACAAAGCCTGGAAAACCAGATAAATATAAAGAAAACCATTGACGTTCCTGGGAAGACAGAGCTGTTGATACTGTGTTTTCTAAGCTCGTAATCAGTGATCTGATCCTATAGCCAGAAGGCGGCAAAAGTGAAATAATCTCCTATTAATAATAAATCACCTTAGCAGGAAAGCCTCAAATGAGCTGAAGCTCAGAATGGATTTGCTTTGCATAATCAATGGCTCAACGTCTCATTTTCCTGACCTCTCCAGGCTCCCGTGGAAGGAATAGCAATCCTACATCAATTCCCATTTTCTTCTGGGCTGCAGAGGATGTCTGTTGTTTCACAGAAGATCGGAGAGGAGCAGTATGACCTGTACATGAAAGGAGCACCAGAAATAGTGTCCAGCTTTTGTAGACAAGAAACTGGTACAGAACTGCGAAAGGGCAACTTTACAGTGTTTATTTGGACTTAATCAAAACCAGAGTTTTTGTTGGGCCTCTAATCCTAAAAGATTTTCCGTGCTGCAAATACATGTGTATGCTTCTTCCCACAAGCAAGCCTCGGGCTTGTTAAATGTCATTAGTTAATACTACAGGCAAGCCTTCATTGCTTGTTTGTAAGTTAAAGATGCACACAGCCCAACAGCTAGCGAGATGCACAGCCTGAGGTTCAGCCCCATACATCCCTTAGCTGACTTGCATCAGCTGAATATATAGTGCATAAATAATGTTGATATGTCAAAATACCCAGAGCAGATGTAGGCTCATGCTAATTGCGTGTGCCACAGCAAGTGTGTTGTGCTGTACAAGTTCTTAAATTTCCTGCAAATTTATTGCCCTGTAAATTCAGCATTGAGTTACTGACTCAGCTTGCAAAGGCTTTAAATCTCGGTGATGGGAAACTTGCTGTGGACATACAAATTACTGTTATTAAGGAAAATTGGTATTAACACTCTAGCCAAGACTTCTGTCCTCTCTCTGCAAGTAAACATAGGCTTTTCTTTTTCATATCTGAACAATATTATAGGCTTATACTCAAATTTGTCTGCAAACTTGAAACTCGGGTCACTTTCACTGAATACTTCAAAAGGTTGCCAAGCAAACACAGTACCAATGGTCTGTGGCTCTGTCGTTTGTTATTTCAGATGGCACTGTCCTCAAAATAGGTGCAAATGGCTTTGAGGGACAACAGAAAGATTTAGTTTAGAACCACGTAAGATCTAATGATACAAGCCTCCAAACAAGTCAACATCAGCAAGAAAAATATCTTCAAAATAATGTTCTGCTTTCTCAGGGTTCTAAATAGCTCGTCTCATCCTGTCTTGATTGTTTCTCTATTGATTACGGCTTAATGAATAATTAGGTACTGCACTGTAAAGCTGTGATTGCAGTACGTAGTGAATACAAAATACTGCAAAGTTAAAAGGAACTTATTGCTTTTAAAGTCATGGGAATGATCAGAGAATTGAAAATCTAGGATTTGGGAGAATTCTCACATTAAGGCATAGACATAAAAACAATTTCCTAAGTCACTCAGCATGTATACAGTAAAGCTTAGGACAGAATTATGAAGTCACATATCTTTATTATTTGTCCTCTGCCCAGTAATTCATCTTATCTCCCTGCACCTTAACATGCATTCCAAAAGTATAAAACAGAGGGATAGGTCACTTATCTGAACAGTCAGTTACCCAGCATTTGGACAAAACAGCTGACTTCTGTGAGAGGCCACAGTTCTGTAACTCAGGCTATGAAGTAGTTTAAAGGACAGGCATTTAACCCTAGAAAAGCAATCAGCAAGCATGGAATAGTCTAACAATGAAACTTTTTTTCCTATAAACAGTCCCAGCTAATTTCTTAGAGGAGCTGAATATGTACACGAGCCAGGGCTTCAGAGTCATTGCCCTGGCCCATAAAGTGCTAAACCTAGGAAAGGATGTAGACACGAGCAGCCTGGAGAGGTAAGGTGTGCTGATGAGCCGCTGGTATCACCATGGGGTTGCTTTCATAACTGCTTGTTACAACCTGCCCCAAACCAACCTGCCCTGTCCCAAACCTTCCTCTCCTCTCCTGCCAAAGGAAGCTTGTTGGGAAGCTGTACCATTTAACACCTTCCTTTCAGCGGATGCTGATTACACTGTTAATTGCCTGCTTTACTACTGCTCTTGCAAGGCTCACTGAGCTGAATTTCAGAATCTGTTATCAAAGGGTAATGAAAGCTGGTTATGGTGCTTCTATATGGCAATGGATTGGGACTGCAATACAAATTCTGTGTGCCATAATCTGTGGGCTTCAGCCATCCAGTTCCAGCAAATCCCTGTCCTTCTTTCTGCACACACACCTCTGCTGCATTGCTCCTTCCTAGAGACAGCAATGTCGCGGAGCAGCAGCTTGGCTGAGGCTGTAGAAACGTTGTTTTTTGAGCACTGCTCATCCTGAACTCATAGCAGTTGTGTTTCCCTGTGGAATAAGCATGTTTCCCACTGAGCACAGCTCTCCCATCAAACAAAATCACAGGGAGAGCCTCGCTCCCTGTGCCATCCCTGGGACACAGCGTGTGTGTTTCTGTCCTTGCTCCAAGAGATGAGGCAGAGTCTGGGCTGACATTCCTGGGCCTCCTGGTGATGGAGAACCGCCTGAAGCAGGAGACGAAGCCTGTGCTACAAGAGCTGGCTGCTGCCCACATCAGGAGTGTCATGGTCACAGGTAAATCCCCCCACGCTCCTCCTGTGGCTGTGCTGGCTGCCACGGGGCACACAGGAGAGAGATTCACTCCTCCAGTGTCTTCCATAGCACATCCATGGTCTCTACCTGGGCTGCCACCATGCTATGGCAGGCATGAGGAGCCTGTCTCTCCACTCTCCTTGCAGGGGACAATCTACAGACAGCTGTCACAGTGGCCAGGAACGCGGGTATGATTCACACGGGCAGCAAAGTCATCCTCATCGAAGCAAACGAGCCAGAGGGCTCCACTCCAGCTTCCATCGCCTGGCGACTGGCAGAAGAGAGAAAAACAAACACAGCTGCTCCCCGTGTAAGCACAGCCAGGGATGGCTGCTTTTGGGTGCCAGGGGGAATTAACAAAGCTTTTACTGTCTAATTAATGTCTAATGCCCAGGCTCCTTAGGCCTGGACTCCTTGTTAAGGATTTGGAAGTAGCTCTGAGGAATGGAGGAAACCTGGGGGCTAGTTTGTATCTACCCCAGGGTATACGGAGGTGTGGTATGGACCATGCACCTATTAGGGAGAAATAATTAATACAGCGGCTCATTGCTCAGGGCAACATGCAAAATAACTACACAAATAACTGGCAAGGCTCTGTAGATGCAGTGGCCGCTTCAATCACACTTGAAGTGTGCAGAATTAATACAATTATACATACTGGTCTGTCTGACTATTTGCTGGGCCAAACTTCAGTGTCTAAATTAGCAGCCTGTGGCTAACAGGTATTAGTTACGTGTGGAAAACACAGCTAGGAAATCAGGCACTGCCAGGAGTAAAGTTTTACAAAAGGATGCTGCAGCAGGCTGTGTCCCTGCTTGCCTGGTGGGAGGCTGATGAGGGGGAAGTGTGGTGGCATGTTAGGACCTCAGTCTGACAATAAATGCTGTCTTATTTCTAGGAGGTATGTGCTAATACCGAGGAAAAGATCACCTTGGAAGGAGAAACCTGCAACTACCACTTTGCAATGAATGGAAAGTCCTATCAGGTTATTATAAAGCACTTCTACAGCTTGCTGCCAAAAGTAAGTTCAGAGGAAACAAAGCACTTAGTTGCCCTCCCTGTTTTATAAAGTGGCAGTGGTGTTCCAGCTGGGGAAAGGTGTTTTTCTGTCGGTAGCTGTAGCATTGTCACTTCATGTTTTGACAGGTCTGGGCAGCATCCCACCATGCCTCAGCTTTAACCCAAACAGCTTGCTTTCAGCATCTTCTAAGACCTCAAATGACAGGGGTGGCTGTGGTGCTGCGAGCAGCTGTGCAGTGGAGTCACTCCATGGTCACCTTCTCAATTTCAGTTTAATTAAAAGCATCAGCCCCATTCCCATGTGCTGCTACCGTAGCTGGCAATGGCCTCTGCTCAGGAGGGGCATCAGGAACATAAAATACTCGCATTTAGTAGCAGAAATCTTTAACTCCTGTCACCCAGTCCATAAAATAGCTGGTGCTGGGACAGATTTTTGGATTTTATACTCTCTGGCCAGATTTTCAGGTAGGAGAAACCTCAGGCTGAGCAGTGTTATTGCTGCTGTCATCAACCATCTGTTCTGCCCTTGGGAAACACTTTTAATGCCTTGCTGCTCTAAAGGCTGCTGCAGAGCACGTGGTGATCGCTGCCTTCCCAGCACCTCCTGCAGAGCAGGAAAGGCAGAAAACAGAGCAGGATAAATCTGGCGTTAGAGGGAATCTGAACCCTAAGGGTATCAAAACCATGATAGGGCTTGGGAGGCAGGATTAGAGGGTTTCACAAGTGTTGAGCAACCATCTGGGAGGACTGCTCCTGCCTCGGTGAAGTGATGGAGGCACAAATGCCTGCCCAAGGCAGCCCGTTGCTCTTTCTTGCAGATACTGGTGAATGCGACTGTCTTTGCTAGGATGTCTCCTGGCCAGAAGTCCAGCCTTGTTGAAGAGTTTCAGAAACTCAAGTAAGTTTCTCTTTTGTTCTCTTTTTGAACCAAACCAATACCATGTTTTCTCTGAAGTGGGATTGTCCCATCTAGCGCTGTTCCAGGCTCATCTTTCCAAGGGGGAAACACTGTCTGGAATAAAGTGGCAGCATTCCCTTTCCTGTTATAGCCTCTTTCAGACCTCAGTCCTAATTTTGCTCTGGGCACTCTGCCCCAACCTCTGCCCATGTACAACCTGCGCTCTGGAAACAGCCACTGCCTTCTCCAGGGCCAGCACCAGTCCCTGCTCTGATGTCCCCGCAAGTGCTAAGCCAGCAGGTGCTCCACCACAGAATCAAACAGCTACAGGAAAGACTTATGTGTTTTCCTTCTTCTTCCTCCATCAGTTACTATGTGGGTATGTGCGGTGACGGCGCCAATGACTGCGGGGTATGTAGGAGCTCATCTTCCGTTCTTGTGAAATTTCACCTTTTTCAGCCTAAGGAGGGCTGTGACAAGAGGCTGCCCAAGGCCACTTGTCACAAGCATTTTCCGCGTTAGCCCATGGGGGACAATCGGTCAGTGTGTCATTGCAAAAAACTACCTACATGCTTTTTTTTAAAATATTAACATACATGATAATAGAGAATTACTGATTTGATTTCCCTCCCCCCCTGAAGTAGGGGCAAGGGACTTTTTCTTACACATTTGTTCAAATTTACAATTGTAAATTATTATGTTATCTATTATATTATTATAATAAATGTTACAATAATATAATTTTATAGTAATGCATTAGCTTGCTTTGTAGACGTTGTCCATAGCCTACACCTGAGCACTAAACCAGAGGTGACAAGGCCAGGTGACAGAGAGCTCATAAGACAGCAAGAAAAGAAAGATGAACAGGAGATTGAAAGGAATAGAAAGAGGATAAAATGATGACTTAAATAGTTTAGGAGACTGTTTAACAGGAGAGGTGTGCACAAACTTTGGGGTGGGAAACAGCACACTGGGTTGTTCAAAGGATTGTAACTAGGTATAATGGGATTAAATGAACAAAAGAAACATTTAAGCTCCAGGGAAGGGAAGATATGTGGAAAATGAGATCAGCTGGGCCACAGAATAGAGGAAGATCAATTACAAAAGGCACTTAAAGCAACACTTGTAAAGCACCGGTAAAGATACTGTGTGGGGTGGGTGTCTCTCCATCTTCTTTTACTCCTGTGGATTCCAGGCTTTGAAAATGGCCCATGCAGGGATATCCCTGTCGGAGCAGGAGGCATCCGTGGCCTCTCCCTTCACCTCCCAAATCCCCAACATCCAGTGTGTGCCGGAGCTGATCAGGTGAGTTTGCTGGGTGTCTCAGGGAGCTGCTGCCTGCTCTGAGCTCAGGGAGTGGGGTCACGAGTGGGCGTGCGCTACCCGCAAAGATGCTGCTAAACCAAACCTAATTCCTCAGTAACTATAAAAAAATAGAGCAGAAGGGTTTTTGAATTTTTTTTGATCCTCAAATTCCAGCACTGGGAGGTTTTTTTTCTGCTTTTAGGAAAGCATTGGCCATGATGGCTGATATTTTTGGAACAGGTACAGCTGGAGTGTGGCATGAAAGAGCAGGTACAACAGTGACCATGGACTAGAATTGCTTGCCATTACTTTAAGATATTGATAGCCATATGCTGCACATGGTCATGGAGCAGCCAGTAATAAAGCCATTTAACCAAATGTATGCAAAGGCAATTACTTTTTTGTGTAGAAATGTGCTTGATTCTGAGAACTGTTGAGCAAATTAGTAATAAAAAAGCAATAGCAGCTTAATCCAGCTATTAAAATTGTAGCTGCAGAATAAAACCAAAGAAACAAAACATTGCAGATGAAGGGTAGTTAAGTGGCTTGGCAGTATCTTAAGGCCAAAATATTTGTCTATGGAATTTGAGCTGGTTTCTATTCTTCTTAGAGATCCTAAACAAAAGGAGTTGCCCTCCTGAGAAGAAGAAACCCCCAGTACTGTAGCTGTAAGGGGAGGGGGTTACCTTTGTTTTGTATTTCGAGCAGGGAAGGTCGAGCTGCTTTGGTTTCTTCCTTCGCTGTTGTTAAATACCTGACCCTCTACGGCCTGATTCAGTTTGTCGGTACTGCCCTGCTGTTTTGGGTAAGTGTTTCGTGCCGATTTTTTATCATACACTGCGCTCACCGTCGGTTTTTATCTTCTAGCAAAGTGAGTGCCTGTGAATCTGCAAGGCATGGCCCAGCCTCGGTGGCAAACAGGGAGCACTGGTGGGTCTCCACATGGGGACAGCTTCTCCAGCTACTAGTTTGGGCACAGCATATTTGTCCGTGTCCCCACTACCCAAAGACCTGGCACAAAGTGAAACTCTGGCTGTCATTCCTTTTACTCTGGGCTGGGAGGGCATGACCTGATTTAAGTGGTCCAAGGGACATTGGCATCTGGTGGAAGAAGAGTGGAAAAACGTTCAAACACCACATTCGAGTGTCGGGTCACCCACAAGTGCTATGAATTAGCAAGGGGTTCAGAGGGACCTGGCTGACACCTGGCAAGCTGGGCTTGCTAGTCTTCACGAGGTTGCACCAAGGCAGTGAGGTTGCTGTTGCTGGCGTGACATTGCTCTGAAATAGCATCGGACGCTGCAGTTTGTATCGTCAAAGCTGACATTGGTTCTCAGCTGGTGCTGCCTTTGTTTTTGTTCCAGCAACTGCAAATCTTTGGGATTCACCAGTATTTGATACAAGACGTCGCCATTACGCTTTTGGTTTGCCTAACAAGTAAGCCACTTGGGGAAACCAGCTGTGCCTGTTTGAGAGCCTGAGTCTAGATAGTTGAATTCATCTCCCACTAAAAGTTAAAATGAGGAGCCAAGTTCTGCTGTCAGAACTAGTATGATGTCTAGCATCATAACAATTGATGCTAGAGCAATTCCCAGGGCCCAGAGCATGGGGTTTGGCTTATAGTCCTTTGCAAACATGGCTGCAGAACTCTGTATATAACCGATAGGGTTTGGATGTGGGACTCAACTGGAAGAGGAGCAATTGCTCTGGTGACTATTAGCGGGGTCAAACAGTGTAAAATCAGCTCCTGGTCTCCTGTGTGTTCCTGGCGTGAGACCCAGTACAGCTCTTGGACTCCACTGGAGATCCCCACCTGCAAATGAGGGTGATATTCCCCATCTTCTCTCTATGTTCTCCTGAGGGGGAGATTCAAAGGAGGTTCAGATGGAAAATACTGGAGATCAAAGCCATTTCTTGCCTGCTTTTTAGGGCTAGGCTTTGCAGTTTTCACCTGTGATGAGTGGGTGGGGGTCTGTGTGTGGCTCTGCTCGCCCAGGAAACAGAGGGCTGCTGGTGGGCTGGGCTGCTGAGGACTGCAAATGTCTCTGGTTTCTCTGCAGTGAGCTTGAATGAAGCCTATCCAAAGCTGGCACCTTATCGCCCTCCCGGCCAGCTCATCTCTCCTCCCTTGCTGCTCTCCATCATCCTCAATGTGTGCTTTACCATCATCATGCAAACCTGTGGCTTTCTTCTGGTGAAGAAGCAGCCCTGGTATGTAGCCCTGGCCAGCCAGAGGTAAGTCCTTCTTTTTGTCTCTGGTCCCCGGATTGCAGATCACGTTGCTGCTGTGTGCGGGGAACACCCCAGCCTCGCCATGGCCTGCAGCTGGGCACGCTGAGGGACCTGAGTGGGACAATTTCCACACCCCTCTCAGCTGTGTGTGTGCTCAGCAGAGCGTTGCCAAGGCAAAGTGAAGTTGCGGCAGATGCCACACTCAAATCTAAAGGGTCAGCTCGAGGGCTAGCACATGCGTGTTTTTGCAACGCCTCCTCCAAAGCCCATCTGGAAATGCGGGAGAAGTGGCGTGCCAGGCCATGGGGCTGTGGCAGGGTGGCAGGGGGTGGCTGGCCTCTCTCCCTCCCTCCCTCCCTCCCTCTGCTGCCCTCTCCCAGGGTCCTGCAGCACAGCTCCCCCAGGAAATAATATTATATATTACATGCATAATATTATATACTATATGTTCTAATATATATATTAACCACCAGTATGTCTGCACGCAGAACTGAAGTGGTAGGGCAGGAGTCCCAGCCAGGCGTTTCAGTGGGGATGCTCCCAGATGCCAGGGCTCAGCTGGCATCATTCCCTGCGGATGCATGGCCGTATCTCAGGGCCAGTGTGCCAGAGTGAGGTGTAGACAGCTGGGGCACGCATCTTCATAGCCATGTGTCTTGAACACTGCTATCATTGCCCACAAACCAGAAAATTAAGCTATTTGGGGTTTTGGTTTTGTTTTAAAACTTTTGGGGTTTACTCCTGTGGGCGATACCTGGTTATAGTGGGCTGGGTCGGAGAGGAAAGGGAGTTGCTGTTTGCAGCTTACTGTTGCTGGAGAAAGCAGGAACAAAACGCTGGGTGTTACCTTACAGACATTGCTCTCCAGGGAACCAGACCGTGTCCCTCACCAGCCCAGGGGGAAATGGTACCAGCAGCAGTGCCCAGAGCAGTGTCCTCAGTTACAAAGACACTACGCTGTGGCCACTGTCTTCTATCAACTGCATCATTGTGGCCTTCGTCTTTTCCAAGGGAAAGCCCTTCCGGAAGCCCATCTACACCAACTGTGAGTAGATCTGGAGTAACGTGTGCTCCACAGACTCTCATTCCTGCCCCAAAATAACCCTGGCAGTAGAGGCTGCTGGGGAAGGGATGCCGGTGTATGTGAGCTCCTACTTCTAAAAAAGCTCAGTGAGCAGTGCTTATGCTAGCTTCTTCCTGCAGATAAGAAGCAGCAGAGCTGAAGAAGGAGACTGCATCTTGTTTTGGAAAATGTGTGTTTTACAGAAGATGATGGGCTGGATTTAGAGCAGAACTGTGTATTATTGTGAGCACAGAGGGCGTATGAGGATCAGGTGTATTTATTTCAAAATACACACATCAGAAAGAGTTCCTCTGAGATTCAGTCTTACCTTGCCTGACTTCCATTCCTAGAGACGAGAGAGAAAAGCCTGTGATAATGTCACTGTTAAAATCCTCTCACAATAACCTTTCTTTTTCTGTTTGAGTTTTGCTGAGGTGATTTAGCTCTTCCAGCCACTGGCTGACTGACAGCTCCTTTACAATTGCAGCTCATGGATGAGGGCAGGACTTTGCTTCACCTCAGGAGAGTTGATTTTGTTAGGTATTTTGTTAAAAGGCAGGTCTCAAACCCATTTCACAGAGCGCTGATCACCTGCAGAAGACAGAGGAGACCAGAAAGAAGCTGCCCTGCAAGCAGCCAGGCTGAGATGGGACAGAGGACTCTGTCAGCTCACAAATCTGCACTTGCTTCTCTGTGTTTTATCCCTGTTTGGGGACAATCCCTAGGAGGAAGCAAAGGGCAATTCCCTTGATTTTGCCACCCACTCAGCTCTCTCCCCTCTCCTGCCTGGCAGTGAGAGGGTTGTCAAGAGGCCATTGGGAGCTGTTGACCCAGTTGACCAGCTGGTTTTAAGATGCTCAGCTCCTGGTAATTGCCAGGCATCTCTGGACATCTGAGCCATTTGCCATCCTCCTGCTCCTTTGGAAGGGGATGCAAAGCCAGACAAACTCTTTCTTGTGGAAGGCACAGGTATAGCCCACTTCTGCACCGAGTTGGTTGCACAAGACCCTCCCCACCCTGGGAGGGCAGCCTATAGGAACACGCAACCTCCTCTGCTTCTTACAGCCCAGGTGTGTGGCTGAGCATGTGGAGGAGTGAGCACAGGAGAAGGGGTGCTGGTGCGGCTCACAGCAGTGCCCTTTTGAGGCAGTTTTCTGTGGTTGTATAAGAATCAGAATGTGCCAAATCACTTATGCGAGAAAAACCAGTGTAGGTGGTGAGCTTTGCAGCAGGCTGCTGGGGAGTAGCTCCTTTAGTTTCAATTCCACAACTCTTCTTTTAGCTGGGGGGGAGAGGGGGGGGAGGCATTTTACATTATGGCAGTTTTACATTAGCATCTGGGGCTCCTGTCAGCATATTTGCAGAGTTTGGTCACCAACCTCCCTCCCTCCCAGGGCCAAAAATTCTTTTATTTTCCTAGATGTGTTTTCAGTCCTCCTGACCCTCCAGCTTGCAGTCTGCCTCTTCCTCTTCTTTGCTGACATTGATGCCGTCTACAGTGGCATGGAGGTAAGTGCAAACAGAATGTGCATTTCCTTTTCATGCCACATACTTTGCTGGCCCTTTACCTAAGCGTACAGAGCAGAAGCTACAGCTATGGTCATCTTGGAAATGAATGTGCTGATCCGATGCTGACTGGGCAGCCCTTTCAAAACCTCTCTAACATCCGTCTGACAAGGGTTTAATTAATGAGGTGGTCCTCTTTGCCTCTAAAGGGTGGCAACAGGGAGAGGAAAAAGAGCTTAGCGTTTGCTGAGCTTTTCTTCTTAACAGAAAGTCACAATGGGGTGGCTTGTGGTTTTGCAGCTGACTCCAGCTGTGCTGCCCAAGGCTGGGAATGGCCCAGCCCTGTGGCTGGTCCCAGCCATCCTGCATGGGATGGATTCAGGTGGAGGCCTGGCATCAGGGTGGGCATACACAGAGTGAGAGGAGCCGCATGTTGGGCATTAGCTGCAGCTCCCCAGAAGTATTTGGGCACTGGACCCTGCCCCAGGCATCTGATCTGCTGGTTTCAGCAGTAGCCTAAGTAGCTGAGATGAGTTAGGCAGCTCCGTGCTGTGGGGAATCTGGCGTCAAACCTTCCAAGATCTCTGTGACAAGGAATCACTGTCACTTCCTACTGCCTCCTCCATGCTTGCCACTGGGAAAATGTTAGTCAGCCTCTTAAATCATTAGGAACAGATGCAAATCTTGGCAAGCCATTTAAACCTAATTGCTGTTCATGTCTTTTTCCAACAGTTTCTTTGCACTCCTGTGATCTGGAGAGTTTACATCCTACTGATGCTCGTGGTCACCTTCTGTGTATCTTTTTTTACAGAGGTGAGTGCATTTGTTTACAAGGGTGAACAGCAGCAGCATCTGGTTGGGTCTTTCTACCCCTATTTGCATCAACACTCTCCTCCTGCAGAAGCATAAACCCTCTGGCCTTATTTTTTTTTTTTTTTCTTTCCCCATAAGACTCGATCTGCGTCAATCAAATCCATTTTATGCAGCACCAGAGGTTATTTAGACCACATCTCTTAAGCCTTTAGAGAGAGAGAGAGAGGGAGAGTGAGCTGAAGTGCAGCTGCCTGGGAGGAGCTGCTGCCCTGGCTCACAGGGGAGCAGACCGCAGCACGGGTCAGGCACTTGGCACTGATTTTAAAACAACTGCTTCCCTCTTGCCCTACAATTGATCAGGCCAGAGACTGTGCTGACTTTGCAGTTGGATGTTGCAGTAATGACTAAGCCCTAAAGCATTGTGTGGGTCAAGGCTGGCTGTGTCACCCCCGGGGTGAGAGTCCCCTGCGAGGAGCAGCAGTGCCCAGCCATCCCACAGCCAGTGGAGGAAAAACATGCCCCCTGATTATCCCCTTCAGCCAAACAGACTGAGGTCGGTGTTGTCCTGATATAAGCAAGCAGAGCCTTCCCGTGGATGGCGGCCATGTTAGTGAAGGGGGGGCACACGCAGGTGCCCAGCGCTGTGCTCCCTGTGGGGCTCGGGGGTTGCATGTGTAGCAAGGGATGGCATTTGTCCCCGAGCAGTCCTTTCTCCCAGTGAAGGGCAGCAGCACTGGCCCTGCGCCGTGTCACTCCACAGGACGTTATCCTGCAGAACAAGCACCTCTGGCTGCTGCTTAAAGCCTGGTTTGGGTACCAGTCGAAGAGCCAGTACCGAAAATGGCAGAGGATGCTGCAGAGGGATCCCAACTGGCCTCCCGTAAACAGAAAAGACTTTGCAGTGAAAAGCACGGATGAGATTTACATTAACCCCACCTATGAACACAGCAATGAGGACTAGGTGAGACCCTGCAGCCGGGTGCGGGTCTGCGCAGTGACAGCAGCTTCCAGACTCGCACTGACCAGCCCACATTTTCATCCCTTGATGTGCACCAGAATCAGATGCTTGAAATCCCTGTACAAACCCAGCCATTCAGGGGCAGGCTGGGCCCACGCTGGCCCCGTCCTGGAGCACAGGCAAGGATTGTTCTCTCAGCTGCTGGTAAAATAACAGCCTTGACTCCACTCCATGGCAACAGCAGATCTTGGGCCTTGCCAACATCTCCTACAAAGGCTCAAAAATACTGAATACAGCAAAGCGATGGCTTCTGCTGCTCCATGTCACACTCTCAGTCCATGTTTCAGCAACTGCTCCACCAAATCCTGTCAATGTACCCACCAGGCTTGATGGGAAGCAAATCCAAAATAAGTGACCTAATCCTGACCGCACAGAGTAGCACACGTACAATTGCAAAATCCTGCGTTAAATGAAACGCCGCAGCTTCCAAGAACTACAAGAAAGTTCCCCAGATGAAGTAATACCCATTTTCATGCATCCTGGAGCGAATTACAGATGTGAGAGGGCACATATGCTGCCCTCGCCCAGGTCTCCCTTGCCAGTTCTTGCAGAGACATAAGGCTCCGAGTACAACAAAGGTTAAAGCTTGAGGACTGCTGTAAGACCAGGCTGGGAAGGCTGTGCATCCACAGCTGCTGTACACACGTACACACACAACCCCCCCAGGCCGTGCTCTGCTGCTGCCAGGTCCTGCCTGAGATTCGGTGTCACGCGGCAGAAAGCAGGGCTAAGCCTTGAGGTCCTGCTGTAACTGGGTCATGCCACGAAGCCGGGGTTCTGACGTGCTCTGGTGCACGGCTGCCAGACAGGTACAAGAAGCTGAGCCCCTCTGTACCTGCTCTTCCACCTTCAAATCGTTCAACCACCTAATTAGTTTACCCAAGAATGAACTTTTGATTACGTTTGCAGGAAACAAAAAAGGAGTTTCAGGTTCTGTTTTATTATAATACATTTTCCCATGTTAAAAAAGAAGAGAATTATTCAAATGTAATAACAGAGGGCAGTACAGAGTACGACCAGAAGTCCTGGCTTTGTTATTTCACACACTGAAACAACTGATGTTTAAAAAAAGCTTCTGATCCCGTTATGTACATGTTAAGAGCAGACAAAAATAGCAAGCCTCTTACAGACGGCTCTTTTGCTCTCATCTCTTCTTACAGTCCAGGCAGTTGCCTGTGGCGAAAGCAACACAGGTTTTAATTTCTTACATGTGATTCTAAATGTGCAAGCCAGATATTCCTGGTAGAGAGTAATAAACCACACTTTTCCAAAACTCTTTTCTTCTAAGACAAGGCATGTGTCAGTTTTGTGACAAGAAAATAGTTGGGCTCCATAGAACTGGAGATGGGGCATGGGTGCTGCACAGCTCATTCTCCAGGTATGTTCCCCACAGCACTGCAGGGACCCTGGCTGGAGGAAGATCGATCTTGTGCTGGGGCTACAAACTGCTTAAACTCAACTTCTGGTCACTGAAGAGCCAATGGCCCAAGCTGCAGGGGGTAAAGGCTCCTGCCTGCCCATGCAATCCATGGTGGTCTTTCTTTAAACCTCAGTGCTTTGGCAGCCCAAGGAGCTGAATCATAAAATGGATGGGTTGGAAGGGACCTTAAAGATGACCTAGTAAGCTTGGTCAGGTCTAATAGCAACAATTACTGCACTTACAGGGATGAAGAGGGAGATTTCAGTGGCACAGTGTTCCCAACATGGAACAAACAGCTGGGTTTTTGTCAGATCCCCCTAGACTGGGGTTCTGCTGCTCCCAAAGGGGCTCAGAGAAGCTGGGGAAAGGGATGCTTTGCAGGCAGGAGAAAACTGAGCAAAACACTGTCATGCCAAAAACAGAGCCCTCATTTAAAACACCAAGGAATACAGCCTGTAAGGCCTGCCCTTCCTTCCTGCCTCCCGCCCTCGCAGGAGCAGCTCAGTTTAGGGACAGCAGGCACAGGCTCTGACACGCAGCTCGTGCCTCGCCTGCCTTTCCACAGGCCTGGCAACCCGGGGTTTTGCACTTGCACAGGTTCTCAGCTGGACGACACACAATAAACTCTCAGCAATACTTTTTTTTTTTTTTTAACCAAAAAGTAGCATAGAAGTAAAAATGTTTCTTCACACAGGTTAAAATAGGTTATTCGCAGAAAAAGCCCATGGGATGTAGTGGATAAGAAACAGGATGTGTGCAGAAAGCCTGCACCAGCCCTCAGCAGAGCACCAGGGGTGTGAGGATGGAGAATTTGCTTCCAAGCGCTCCCAGACTACCACAAAAATCATCACAGGCAATGAAATAAAAGCAGATGTAGCAAACAGGCTAGTGCTGCTCTCAGCAAGGGCGACACAGCTGTTAGTAAGTCTTGGGGGCAGCTGCGGCCACAAACTGTCCTGGGTCCTATCCCGGCCGGGGGCTCCCTGTCCTGCTCCAAGCTTGTCCCGGCAGCCCGTCAGTACTGTCTCTCTCTGGATCTGCTCCGGAGCAAGCCCAGCAAGGAGAAGGCACCAGCAGCAGCTGTTACAAACCCAATGGCACTGATGGCTCGTTTGGCCTGCAAAGGGGAAGCAAAACACAGGCTGGGAACATGAGCTTTTTTTTTTTTTTCTTTTTTTTACCCCCAGGCATGCTAATGAGGAGCAGGCAGAAATAATGAAGGCAATCAAATGAATGAGAGAATGAGAGACACCTGGCCATAAGCAGAAGGGGTAACACCCAGGCTTTAACCCTTAGGCTGTAGCATTCAGTAAGAGGGCACTATCAGGGTGCAGAGAGACCATATAGTGAACCTCCTGGTCCAGGGTCTCCAGGGAGGCCAGAGGCAGTGATAGTTTGGACTCTGCACCTGGGAGTTTGCACGCTGTGTCCTGGTCCAGGGGCTGACATGGAGCAGCAAGGAGGTGCACTGTGAGGCATGCAGGGGCTTAGCCCATGTTACTTACCTGGTCCGAGACCCCCTCACCGTAGCGGAGCAGCGTCACGAAGTGCTCACAGTTGCTGCCGAGCAGGTCATAGGACACCTCCTGGTCGATGAGGTACTCAGCCCGCTTGATGATCTCCTCCACCGGCAGGGGAGCATAGGTGCCATCGTACTTGTTGTTGATGTGGTAGGTGTCATTCCCCACCACGTCCTTCAGGAGCTGCATCCTCACCCGGGCCTTTCTGCTGAACACTGACTTGGCGCTGGAGAAGGTGGCTGGGGGCCCTTCATCTGGAGAAGGTAGGGATGGGATGAGCCAGGTCTCCAAGACCTCAGAGGGGTTTCTGGCTGGCTCCTGGAAATGCTATCTACACATAAACAGGGAACCTCACCAGCCCATGGAGGGAGACAGGGCTCCTAGGCCACCCCAAAGCCCCTTCCACACCTTGCTGGGCTGCATCAGCCTTACCTACGGGTGTCACATTGATGATGTACCCATCCCCCAGGTAGAGGGCCCAGTGCTGGTAAGCTGGCCGGAAGATCTCGATCAGGTCTCCGGGCTGGGGGTCGCCAGGGTGGGTGGCGCTGAAGGTCTCGATAGCTGCCATCTCAAGAGCCTGAGGTCAGGACATGTCCCTCTTGCTGGGCGGGCTCAACACAAGGCACAGGAGGAGAGGGGACGTCCGGGATGTGCACCGGGCACCTGCTGGGGATTGCAAGCAGGGAGATCATTAGGGCCTGGCGCCAGCATCCTCATCCTGTGGAGCACTGTCGAGTGGCACCCAGCTGCTGCTGGTGGTCCCCTGTCTCTGCAGGGCCCCGGCTGGGGGTGCCTGGCCCCGCTTGCCAGCCAAGCCCTGCCCTGGGGTAAGAAACGAAATCGCCACCCCTCCTGCCAAGCGCTGCAGGCCAAGGGTGAAGCCATCACGGGCCGGCATCCAAGCTCCCTGGAGCCCGTCCCCGCCGCAGGGCCACCTCCCCGGCAGGGTCGCAGCTCCTCGCGGGGGCCGGGGGGG
>KZ505674.1:2014537-2041094 GCA_002844005.1 Limosa lapponica baueri
CGGGCCGGCATCCAAGCTCCCTGGAGCCCGTCCCTGGCACCGGGCCACCCTCCCCGCAGGGTCGCAGCTCCTCGCGGGGGCCGGGGGGGACGACACCCGGGGTGTCGAGCCCGTCCCCGGGCTCCAGGGCACCCCCCGGAGCCGCACCCGCCGCCGGTGCCCCGGAGAGGGTCGCGTCCTGCTGGCAGGCATCTGCTCCCATCCCTGGCTCCCCCGCCTCCCCTCCCCTCCCCACCCCACCCCAAAGCGTCCCGCTCACCCCCAGCGCCCGTCCCGCTCCTGCCGTGGCCGGGATGTCACCCAGGGCCGGGGGACACCCGCGGCGGAAGCTGGGCCGGCTCCTGGCTCCTCCCGCCCGCTATAAATGGCGAGGAGCCGGGCGGGTTCCAGGCGGGGGGGGTTGCTCGGTGCCCGGGGAGTTGTTTCTCTCCCTGCCGAGCAGCCGCCCTGCTCCGCCGGGGGAGGCCCCGCTCCGCAGGGTGTTGCCGAACTCGACCGCCGGGTGGAAGAGCCGCGGGGACGGGCTCCGGTGCGGGAGCGGGGGCCGAGCCGGGCATCCCTCGTCTGGGAACCTTCCCTGGGCGAGAGGCAGCGCGGAGCTGCCGTTCCGCTGCTTTGCTGGCGAAGGGAAGCCACGGAGGTGGGGCTCGGAGTGAATCCCAGCGGCCGTTTTGGGGCAGAGAGGTTTCTAGGGTGGCTTTCCCCGTGTCTTTCACGTTGTGGGCCCGGAGGTTCCTTCAGGGCGTCAGAGGCGTCTCGTGATTGTGCCCAGCAAGAGTCCCCTGAGCTGGGGGGTGGCATGAGTTGAACTAACCAGTGTATTTAAAGCCCAGAGTTTCAAGTCAGGTGAGCAAGCCGGTTGATTTGAAAGGTTAGAGCAGCGAGAGATTTGTCACCTTTCTGGCTTCTATTGACATGAAATAGTTGATTTAGCAGAGCGCTGAATTGCAGTTCTGCTTTCCCTGTCACCCCCTGTTCCAAGTCTCAAGTATTCGCAAAGCTTTGCAGTGGAAAGCCGAGGCAAGTCTTGTGCTATTGGGGGTGGGGGGAGGGAAGTGTATCCATGGAAATCCAGAAATCTGCTTTACCTGGGCACAGCTGAGCCCTGTTGCCTGGGGAGAGCCCGGGCTGGGATCCCACTGGCTGGAGGGCTGGACACGAGCGTGGTCAGCAGCGCCCAGCACTCGCAGAATCGCACTGCCAGCAGGCGCGAGGGCACAGTGGGAAGCTGCCGCCGAACAGGCAGGAAAAATGCTTTTATGATTGCGGTGAAATTCCAGCCTAAGGTTGACAGTTCATTTGCGCACGAGGAGGTCTCTCGCGTGACTCTCTGAGTCATTTTCATTATGTAGCGAGGCTGAAAGCCCCCTTCCATTCCCACCCTCTCCAGAATAGCTGTGCTGTGGTGGATGGACAGCTGGTGTGGGCTGGAATGGACCAGAATAAAATGTCTTTTATCTACCTGACTGTTCATGGAGGTTACAAATACTCTTTTGGCCAACAGCACACGTGAGTTTATGGATACAAGGGAAAGGAGAAAGGGTAAGTAAATAATATGCAGGATTATGGCAGAAACAGCAGGAAGCCCACGCTGTTCCTCACCATAATCAGAAGTGAGGCTGCAAAGAACTGGAAAACCATCAGAGAAACCTTAATGGGGCATTCCTTACATCTCAAAGCTTCCCTCATGGCACTGGGAATTCGTTCAGGGCTTGTAGAAGGCTCAGGCAGGGCCTTGCTCCCCTGGGCCCTGCGAGTGCTCGGTCGTGGGGGGGTGCCTCGCACACTGCACGTTATTAGGCCTTGCCGCAAACACCTCTGATCTTCTGCTGCAGGGGGGTCCCTAGCATGGTCTGGGACTGAGCTGGTGCAGAGCCCTACCCATGTTCATCACCAAGTGGCAGCTTTAGAGTTTGCAGACCCCAGGGAGAGTTTATGACAGGATCTCATTCTTCAGAAAGATTTTGTTAAGTTATGCTCTTGCTTAGCACCCACAGGCCGGGGGCTGATGACAACCCTACTTCTTGTCCACTCAACTCTGACAGCGAGGAGACAGCTCTCCTTCAAACAATCACTTCTTTCAGTCCAGCACTACCAAGGGGGGCAACGGGGGTCATCTTTTTTACTGCAGCTCGCACCAGATGAACTCAGTGTCTTCTTACATATTTCTCTCTCCAGTTGGACCTGCCTTGCCAGAAGAGGAGCAAGAACTGTGTCCAGCTCAGTCTGCTAATCCCCTCCCCGTGGAAGGATTTGGGTAGGGTGACCTCATGAAAACCTGCCTGGGATGCTGTAATTAATTCTGACCTCACCAGTCTACAGTTTGTGGATCTACCAGAGGTGTGTATGTGATGGTGTGCAGCACACTTGTGCTGGCAAATTCTGGCTGGACTTTGTGTTTTTCAAACAGCCTCTGAAGACAGCACAGTCTCTAATGGGATTTAGGACATATTTCAATTTGGGTTTATAACATGAGATTTTAGATGAACAATTTCAAAGGTTTTCAGCAAATGCAATGATTTATTAATTATTTCTCCTCAACATACTGGAAATACTATTACAATAAAAGAGCAGAAATTAATACAAATGAATTGGAAAATATTGCTAACTATAGATATGTACTTGGGGATTCATTTTGATCAAATGCGGTGTTCATGACGCAGCCATAATCTTGCTCATGTGCTCTGTCATCCCAGGACCGTCTCAAAGAAGAATCCCTTGATCCCTCAGCCGTATCCGTTTTCCTGGTCCTTCTGTACAATGGGGGAAAAGAAAGAACAACCATTTTAAATTTCTGTTGTTATCTGCAGTGAGAGGTCAAACAATGCTGCGAGCATGAATGAAGTCAGATTTTGGAGAAGCCCAAGTTTTGTGGTAGAGACACATGTGCCCTGTGTACAGGAAATGGCATGTGTTCATTTCTGAGAAAAAGCTAAGTTTTCCCTCACATTCTTCAAGCGAGATCCTGAATGCCGTGGTTCCTTTCAGGCCCTCTAGGTATGTGAGCAATGGGAGTTTTGAGGTTTACAGGTGCTAAAAGGGGTGTATGTGTCTTGACTCTGCTGAACGTAGCAAAGCTGGGAAAAGCCGTACCTGCAGGCGTACACCGCAGAGGAGATGAGAATGACGATAACAGCTACGCCTGCCACAACTCCAATAATGATGGCAACTGCAGGGCCCTCAGGCTCCACTGTAGGATCTTCAACAGAAGACGAAATAAGAACCCAGTCAGTGAAAGGTAACCATACTGTGAAGACAATTTTTTTTCTCAACCATTGCCTCTCTGCTTGATTTATACTGTGTTCTCTGATCAATGTGACTTTCTGGAGTGGTTTCGGACCCAGGTCCTGTATGCTCTACAGAGCCCTGCTGTCCTTCTTTCTAGCACCTCTCCACTTGGGGATCTGACCTCTTCTTTCTGCTTGGATCCCCACAGGCTCTTACCCACTGAGTTACTAATTTACAGCATGGAAATGAAGAGCAAGCTCAGTCTTCTCCATAATGACACACATTTTTGAAAGTGGTGTGTAATGCAGACAGTGAAATCCAAAATAGTTTTATTACCTGCCCTTTCATCTGTGCAGGTTGGTCCTGTGTACAATTCTGAACACTCACAGGAGTGGGGAGAGTTGCTGTTGGTAGTTTCAGAGCAAACTCCATCGTTCTTACAAGGATTTGGCATACATGGTCCACCTAGCAAAAAAAAAAGGAGAAACGCTTCAGACTTTCTGATAATCCAACCCTGAGAGAATTGTTCTTGCTTAGACTATGCTGACTCCTAATGCTGGATATTCCCTGTATTTTAAGGTGCATTACTTGTACTTCGCAAGAGGACTAAGGGAAAGAAACACGGTTTCTACGATTAAACATCAGAGCAAGATCCCTGGTGTGCTTTTCTTCTGTACACACTCTGTTGCAACTATCTCCAACCCAGTGATGTCCTAAAGCAGTAAGTCAAGACTTTTTAGCATCAAAGACAACATGATAGCAGTTGACTCACTCCTGTAGCATCCACGACTGTAGTTTGAAATGCCACAGATTTCGTCAGATCCACACACTATGTCAGAGCAGAAGACAGTGGAACTTTCTGTGCACTGGCATTTCTGAGAGCAGTCATCAGTGGTGAATGTTTCTCCAATCTGGAAGACAGCAGTTAAATATTAAAAAATATCATCTAAAATCAGCCAGAAAAACTTTGAGCAGAGCCCTGGGGCCCCATGCTATTCTCTTAGATGCCCTCCTGTGAATGGCAACAGGGCAGTTTTGGTTGGTTTTTTTTTTTTTTTTGTAGTTTGTACAAAAAAGAAAGCAAGCAGTTTACTAATCCAGATCCTTGAAACTCAAGGATGGCCCAAGAAAGACGGCAAAAGAAGAATATGGGATATGAGATCCTAGACTCAGGTGGACTACATGTGCAACCAACAAGCCCTTCACTGTTGCTGGAGATAAGAGAGAGTGGCAGATGCAACACATGATGCCTTCAAGACAACGTGGAAAGGCCATGTGCCTTTTTTCTGGCAAGTGCCACCTGTTTATAGCAAGTGTCTGCCTCCTCCCATAAAACAATCTTTACTGGCTTAGGCCTTTTCTGTACCAAATCTCTAGTGTTACAACAGAAATCTATGAGATTATGAAGTTCTTGTATCCTGCAATGCCAATGGAGGATTCTCCATACTCCTCAGAGTCCAACCTTGCCTGAGGCTCTCTTCATGTCATAGCCAATTCTCAACCCTGCCTACACCATTCTTCACTGAGAGGAGAGGGACCATAGTGACTGACAGAATTTCTCTGTAACTGGTGTGTTGTAAACTTTAGAGCATATGAGGCTATTATTTATCATAATAAAGGTGAAGAATTAACACGGAGGTCAGAGCGTAATCATATACTTTCTCCAAGTGCCTGCCTTGAGTGTTCTGGCAGGCAGACATTCAGAGGCAGACCAAGTGATCTACTCTCTCTTCTCCTTCCTGCAGAGACCAGAATTGTATTAAACAATTGTTCTTTGTTTCCAATGCAAAATTATGTGCTGAGGAGAATGAGGAGATTGTCAAAATAATTAGCAGAAGAAAATATTGTTTGGTGCTGCGGGAGCTGTCTGACCCACAGGGAGACTGTACCTCATAATATTTGTTAAGGTACGTGCAGCCACATTGTTTGTAAGGCACGCAGTCAGAACCACTAAGAACAAAGCCAGGGAGACATTCACAGCCTTCAACACAAGGTGATTCGCACTCCAAGGGGCTGGTAAAATCGTTGCAGGATGCTGGGCATGCAGACGTGCATGAGCTGTAGTTGCTGTTGGCAGGACATGATATAGCTGTAAAAATAGGGAGAGTCCAGTTATAGCAGGCTGCTGCACATTACTTACTTACACAATGCCCTTTGATAACCAGAGGATGTTACCATTTTATAGGGGGCAATACAATGAACACACATACACAGAGATGTGCACGCATGTATAATAGTACTGAAGCTGCAAGTAAAGCACTCCAAAAGTCAGGAAATGCATCATCAAAGCTATTTGTTTGCTACACTCTCATTCCCGGTGCTTGCTGCAAATAACTTCTCACACATTCAGGGCAGCCACCCCTGCAAGTGCCAGAGCTGTTTCACAACTCTGGGAACTGTGTTTCACCAGGAATACAAAGTCATCTAACCATGGGTGATGCAGGGGAAGTATGGTTTAATGAATCTCCCAACTTGAAAAAAAAAATAGGAAAAAAGGTGAGATTATTGTAAGTTTTATTTCAGCATTTTTTTACTCTGAAAGATTTGGAGTTTTTAGCTGAATCTTTTTTTTACCTTGAAATTTCACAGGCAAAAAAAAAAAAAACAAACTAGTATGTTTTGTAAAAGAGATTGAAACGAAATGTTTTTCCTCCAGATTTGTGGCTTTTGGTGGTCTGCAAAATTTTAACTTCTTTGCCCACTTGGGAATGGGGACATTTTTTTTCTCTCACAAAACTTCTGACAACAGGGGAGCTGACCTAAGCTGACCACTCTGCTTTCCTAAGTAGCTTTCTAAGTGGGGGTCTAAATGCAAAAGTCAGCATAGGACACAGAAGAAAGGCCAGAAGAGCGAGTGTGCAGGCTAAACTGTGAACAGTGATTGAAGTGTGAATCAACATGCCTTTACTCCCCGAGAATCTTTGTTCCATGGTACATCTAGAAAAAGCCTCAAATCTCATATTTAGAGAGTCCTTTAGGCAGAAACCATAATTTCTGTTTCTTTCTGTGCTTACCACAAGCTGTCTGTTGCCTCCAGCCTTCCATACGGACTCCTTGCTGCTGACAAGCCAGCACATATTCCTCCAGACTGCGACATAAGGTAGTGTTATCATCTCCTTGCACACACACATCAAACAGGCAGCTCCTGCGTGCAACATGAGAAAGCGTTCATTCCCAATACCTTTGTTATTGTTTATTTTCAGCTACTTTTCTGCCTGGCTCTGAGTTACTTCCGTTTTCCTGTATCTTGCTGACAGGAAAAAAGAGGAATAAAAAAACCCCAAACCCAAGCGCAGCCACATGATTGGGAATATCAGGTGATCTGTTGTGCAGCCGCTGCTAACATGCGAGGTATTCATATATGAAAAAGCAATAAAGAGGTACCTGACTGTCACAGTAAGTTATTCTTTGCTATCTGCTCCTGGTTTGGGCTAGCATGGCTGTATCTTGCTTATGGAGCAATTTTTAGTGCTGCTAAGTCTTATAGCTGGACTACACACTTCTTTCAATACTTTGTTCCCCTCCCTATGTCCATATGCCTTGAATACTGACACAGAATTCTGTTTGTTTACCAGTGCTACCTTCTCAGCTTTGCTCATCATCTGAATATCCATGGCCTGATTTTCAGAGGCATTGAGATCTGAGATGGGATCTGCAAGTATGCAGCACCTCAGAAAAATCAGGCAACCACTAAGAAGGTAAAACAGGCTGCTCAACCCAATTCTAAAATGAGGAGAAAAGTATGTTAAGAATCAGGATATTTGCACTGAAGCCAGTGGTTCAGTTTATTTGGTTTAAGATACCTTCACATTCTTCTCACAAGTAAGTGGGACTTTGAAGTGGGCATTAGCTATCTTTAAACATTAGTTACAACTATATGACTAAAGAAAACTGGCAGCTACTTGGCAATTTTGTGACTGATGATGGATTAATGGTGAATGTGGGGATAAAACAACAGGGTTCATACAGGTCAAAATCAGGTGTGTAGGAGAGCAGCCATGAAACACAGCAAGGGGAACTTTGTTGAAGATACCGGATTAGCTACTCTTCGCTAATCTGTTTTTCGCACTTCTCCATGAAAGATTCAAGAGGTGTCACTGCCAGCTTCAGCCTTTGTGGCTATAGCATGAAGGCTACATTTTATGAAGCTAGAATTGCTAAAAGGTACCTGAGCCAAGTACCAAATTCTCACTGAATGTGGATGAGAACTGTAAGCACGCTGGAAATCCCAGCTTACAGGTATAATGCTTAACACTTCTGCTTTATCTGTGTAGGAAAAGAGGAAAGCTACTTTCTAGAGCTAACAGAAAAGTGAAACTCTATGGCCAAAGGCACTTACTATCCCCAATTACTATTAATACACGTGAGACTGAAGATGCAAAGTTTGTGTCAGAACTAGTGCCAAAATGATTTTGGAAATGGGGAGAACAAATGTCTGCAGTAGACACTTACGTGTAATAGAAATCTGGCGAGACCGTAGAATGACAATTTACGAAAGGACCTTTTGGGTCAATCAGGATTTGACATCTAGAAGTGCTGTTTTCTTGTCCCAGCTGATTTTCATTGCAGCCTTGGAAAAGCCCTGGATCTGGTTCCTCCTCAGACTCATTTTTGGAATTGACATCTCGCCTGGAAGTAAAGTCATTATGAAACCATCAGTTCTCTATACATCCAGCGTTCCTGGTACTGCTCTCTAAGGAACACCACAAGAGTACTTCTGCCTTGTGATATAAGTGTAAGTGTAAGCTTATTTCTCTCTCATGATTTATCCTGAATGGGAAGGAGGTAGGTGAAGCAAATCAAAGATGTACTAGAACACTTCCTACTGTCTCAGAGATTTATGGTTATTTAAGCCAAAAATTGGATAGCTGTAATTATCTCTTTGGAAGTTCTGCATGACGCAGGCTTCATCCAATGCCTCCTTCATCCAATCTATTCAGTAAAACTTGAATTTTAGCCAGAATGATGCAGCTGGAATAAACCACTGTTTCTTGGTCATACGCTCACTTGCACTGAACAGCTGGCTGTGTGCCTGAAGTGCCAGAATTCTCCTGTAGGCACAGCCCCCAGAGCCCCTTCATGCTCAACACCACCCTACATACTGCTTTCTACTATTCTGGCAGACAAGTTTTTGCAGCCAAATTATATCCTGACAGCTAATACGATTCCATTTACTTGCTGAAAAAGTTCTGTGTTAGTGGCTAAGCAACCTCGAGAGGTTTTTCAAAGCAAATTGGGAAGGAAGGAAGGAAACTTCTTTCCCCACCTGTTTCAATGTCCTGTATGGACTAATTAGCACAGAATTTGCCTGACCACAAATATTATGCTCATTTATACTCAAAAGAATGTCCTTACCTTTTGTGTACTGGCAGAAAACACTAGATAGCCATGCAAGTAAGGAAATCAGACTCTCCCAGAATCCCTTCTGGGAGGAATTTTAAATTCATCTTGATGGATTTCAAAGCAACCTTCATGTTCCAGAGGGAGGGATGACAATGAACCAGGATTTGCCCTCCCTCAGGCCCATTCAGCAACATGATGTATTTATCTTTGCCAGGAACCATGAGCTTGGCAAAGATCTTATTCATCCCCCTGCCCTAGCAGTTGTAATGGTTGTAACTCCAAAGAGGGATGCTGTACTGGAGTAATGCAGTGATAGTTCAGGCCTCTTTAGGCTAGACAGAAGGGCACTGATAATTCACCTTAGTGATGAGCAGGAAAAGTCCCTACACAAAGACCAAGGGAAGAAGAAAGACCAGAAATAAGACAGTGAGTTATTCCTGGATGTTAACTATGGCTTAATTCACTCACTCCCAGTGGCTGTGCTTGCTGTGGATATTAGGTAAAAAATTAAGTACCTGAGACGAGAAGTTTTTCTTTGTAGAGGAACTTTCCAGCTGTCACCAAAATGATTCACGTTCTTCACCCAAACACCTTCTGGATTTGTGAAGTCATTTCTGTATCTGCCATCAAAGTCACCACACAAGCCTTCCACTCTGTTTCTGTAGGTATTGGCCAGCTTTATATCTAGGGAAGTTCAGGAGAAAGAAAAGCCATTACATAGGAATCTTTGCTCCTGAGTGTAGAGGTGGAAAGCAGTGCCAAGTACTGCATTTCATGATTCAGATCGGAATTGGTCACATGACATGGGCCTATACATAGGATATGAACACAGCCCTGAACATACATGTTCGTACATGTAGTCACAGGACTGTTTCTGTGCTCTGCAACATGGATCATGAAAAAAGTAATTTCTTGCAGCTAATAAATTATATAACATGACATCGCCACTCTGAGTACTGCTTACTGCTTTGCAACAAACTGAATGCTCCACCCACTTTATGCCCTTCACTTACAATCCACTTGCTCGTTGAGAAACAGAATCCCTATAAAACAGACCTTTTCTTTCTTCAGTTGGAGTTTTAGGGTTTGGAATGGTGGTCATGTGTATAAATGGCCTAGCATTTTTGCCATATACTCAGAAATAACATAGCTATATTCTGCTGTAAACCAGAAGTAACTGTTTTGAACAGCGGAGGTAACGTGTTCAATTTACATGAGTTAGTTGTATATATGGGATAAAAGAGTCCTGATGAGAAACGCTAAATAATGGGATTATTCAGAATATACTTGAGAGGAAGCATGTAGAAGGATGCACTCACAACACATTTTGCTTTAATTTTCTGGAAGAATCATAGGCTCAAAGAGTGAAGGTTTCTAATTTTGCCTTGGCTTTACACCTCCTCTGGGATGAGAACATTTTTTGAGACAGTGCATAAATATTCCTGTACATTGTCTTAGTGTCGCTTACCTGCGTTTTGATTGCCATCAAAGCTCACGTATAAGCCAAAATCTGTCTCCAGGTAAATTCTTGTTGTCCTCTGATATATACGAATACCTTCATGAGGATGAGCAGGGGATCTCACCCTCACACCATCCAACTAACAGGGAAAGAATAAGTTAAAATTCATAATATATAGGCCAAATTAAAATCTGGCTTCAGTACAGGCCTAAATCTCTCTATATTAATTTATTTGTTTGAAGTAGAATTATATCCTTCATAGCTATAGATAAAAAAGACTCAACACAACTAAAAATCACATTTGTGGTTGCCCCATAGCACTACTGTAATAATATAGTTAGCTTTAATACTTAAATTCTTCAGAACAGACATTTAATACTCAAAGGTGTTTTACTCTAAGGGAGAGCCTATCTTTGTGCTCTGCAGTCAATGAGAGACTTACCACTA
Source organism: Limosa lapponica baueri (assembly GCA_002844005.1). NCBI lineage: Eukaryota > Metazoa > Chordata > Aves > Charadriiformes > Scolopacidae > Limosa > Limosa lapponica. The sequence goes on from KZ505674.1 coordinate 2,025,015, forward strand.
GCTGCTTGTTCTGCCTGAATTGCACTGTGTGATTGTAAACATTGATGAGAATCTCTTTCAGGTAAGTAATGTGTCGACTTCCATGGAGAGGATAGTTCGTGCCTTCAATGCTGAACTGTGTCAGAGTATCAGGTAGGTCAGGGATGGTCTGAGCCAGAATATACGTGTATCTCCCTTGAAAGTGGTGCACCAGACCATCGAAGGTGATGTAGTGGGGATCGCCCATGACCCGGCATTTCCCAAAACCTAAAGGAGAAGAGCTTCGTTACTCTCCAGTCTGAATGTGCACATGCCAGATCCCAAGCATGGATCATTTTAACATAAGTTAGCTAAAAATGATTGCTGCTAGCATGCAGGTCTCTTAAAGTAAAGATAGGTGCTCAGGCTCCATTGAGCGCTCCATTTGAGTGAATGTGCACTCAAATGGAGAGGCAGCCGGAGAAACTCATTCATCTGCTGAGAACCAGTGTGAGCCAACTGAACTGAAGCAGAACATTAGGGTTTATGGACTTTATACAGACTAAGCTGTGCACATTGGTCCTCTGCAGAGGAATGACTGGGCCACACAGCATGGTTTGCAGTGGGCTTTTAGAGATGTCGGTCCCATAATCCTCAGCAACGTGTTGCTACAAAATTATTGGAACATGAAATGCAACGTCTAGTTTTGGCTGGCTCACTGCTATCACACCAATTTCTTCTGAGTTTACTAAATTGATCACTGCGTTCACCAGATCTAATAATCAGATGCAGCGACTATGTCTAAGTATTCGCCTTGATCACTGAGCAGAGGACAAACCATTATCCCAGGACCAAGGCTTTCCTTAAGACTGCTGCGGTGCCTCTGCTGTGGTATTTAGCCAACATGGAGCAGGAGGAAGATGGATTTGCATTATGCTCTTGTACCGATCATCAACACAGTACGACCTATGCCATACTATTCTTCAAAACTGAAGTGTAGAGTTACTAGGCAACAAGCTATGTCCTAAAAAATCTAATTTACCCAGAGAATGTGGGAACCAAGGTTCTCTGACTGGCCTATTACATGTCTTTTCAGATTTGCTCTGTCCTGTTTTGCCTTTATTTTTTCTGTTCTTGAATCAATGTGCAATGGAAAAAACAGAACCATTGCCAAAGAATTCACAGACATAGGTGAGTTTTGGCTTTAGTATATGCAATGCAAATATTTTTCCTTTTTTTTTTTTATTTACTGACTGAACTGTGGAATTTGTAGATTTAAGTAAATTTCAAACTCTTGTTCCTCTTCCCTCTACAAATTCTTTGTCTTGTACTGGAACTTTCAATTCTGAGAACTGAGCTCTTTTTGTGTTCAATAAAGTGTCATCAATACCACTGTCAGAGCTTCCTTCTTTCCTGTGGAAAAGACTGGCAGTGTCATGAAAGAAAGAATAGACACCAATATCCTTCCTCCTTCTCCAGCCCTCATGTACACCAAGTGAAGACCTGCCCGCACATACCTGTTGGATTGCACTTGTGTTTTCCATTTTTGATCACGCAGGTTTCTTTGGAATCACAGCCATAGTTCTGACATTTGATGACACCGTTCTTCTGACACTGGCATCTTTTGGTGCAGTGTGGAGTTATCCAGGTCTCTCCAGCCTGGATGGAAGTTGTGTTAATAATATGTTACCAAAGTGCTCAGCTTTGCAGTGCAATAAAAGTTCAATGGCAAAGGGTGCGGGGGGGTGCCCAGGTGCAACCTGTCTAGTTGGCAATTCCACAACTGTTCAATCCAGGTGTAGTCTCACCAAGAGCCTGGGAGGAGGGATCTCAGTCCATTTATCTTACTGTCTTCGACATGACAATTTGAAGACAAAGCATTACTAGGACAGACTGCTTGAATTACTCTGGTCAATTGACTAGTTTAGAATATGCCTCTATTTTTGGCCTCAGGTGCAAAGTACCAAGCTCCTGCACCTCCTCATACCTGAGCCTGCAGTTTTTACTGATCAGATGAAAGGTATTTGAGAGGTAGACCCTGACGATTTCTCTCTCTCTCTCTCATTCAGATGGACAGAGGACCAATTTTCTACAAGTTTTTCAGCCAGAGATTTGCTCCACAGACAAACTACTTACACTGTAGTAGTTGTTGTCATCATCCCTGCAGCCACAATTGCTCAGAGGTACACACTTGCCATTACTGAGCACATAATTATCATCACACTCACAGCCCTCTGTACACTGTTCTGTCTTCTCACAAAGGGAAGAGGCAAAAATGTCATTGCATGTTGATGGACAGGTGGAGACACAGTCCGTGTAATAGCTGTGAGATGGACAGGGCAATGCTGTGTGGGTGAAGAGAATAGAACCAGCGTTATTAAATACATTTAGAAAGTGCACTGCAAACACATGCCTGCCTGAAAGCTACAACTTGGCCTGTAAAATGGTAGTATAGTATTGCCTTTTAACAGCTGCTTTTGATCATCAGCTAGGTTTGATTTTTTTTTTTATATTTTATTTTAAAACCCAACAAAAACAAAACAGAGAAGCCTATCTGGAGTTGCTGATTCAGTTCTATTACAAGTGTGCCAAATCATTCAGACTCAGTATTCCAGTTCAGCTGCAAATGGGCACTGCTATAAATGAGAATCTTTAGGGCAAATTCCTTAGAATGTTCAACCTTCCAGTGATGCTAAAGAGGTGTATATTTAGCTTAACCACAGACAACAACCACATGCAAGAACCACAGATATGCATTGTCAGAGTGAAGAGATTCATCTAGCTCCGTACCCTATTTCTGCCAACGTCTAGAGATGCATAAGGGGACAGTTCAAGAAACAGGGTAGCAGGACAAAGGGATTGTTTGTCCAGTATTTTCCTCCACTTGTGGCAAGGAGGCAACTAGGAATTTCTGATGGTCCTATTCAACATTCATCTAGCTTGTTTTTTAACCAGCTAATTGTTTTGTCCCCCACAATGTTATGTGATAATTAATTCCACAATGTATAACTAAATTGTGAAAAAAACGGGAAAAAGAAACCCACTATGTAATCTTCACTCATTTTTACATAATTTGTTTGTAGCTTTGTTGAATGGGTGCAGTGAAGCACATATACTGGATATTAATCCGAGAACACAGCCCTAAAGAAACTGGCCAAATTGTTGGTTTTCATTCAAAACACAGTGAGTGCCATTGAGCTCTGTGTCCTAACACAGTATCACCCTTTGTTTTAGTCTTCTGATTATATTATTTCTCCATTTTAGGCTCACTGCAATGTCTCATGGCACTCATTGGGCTACTGAAGGCACTCCACACGACTATCCATAACTCATCTAGTCCTGAGCTATCACTGGGTTTAGCTCAACCTGAACACAGTTCAGTGCAACAATGGAGTCATAAAATCATAATAATGGAATTGTATTTTGTGAGAATTCGGGGTTAATTTTCTTTCACACAACTTGTTCACCTAATATTGCTAATTTGTGTTCCAAGTTTCAGTGTTTTCACTTGTTTGTGCACTTACGACAGAATGTGTTATTCCTCCATCTAATGGTGATTCCATGACTCCTGCAGGTGTCCACATAGAATTGAACTATGTCACAGAGAGCAGACTTCATGCCATCATACCGGCACATGTCATAGATGCAGATCTGTATGAAGTCTTCAGGGTTGACTAGATTATGACATGCTTTGAATTTGTCTGATTTTAGGACATTGCACTGGCTTTCAATGACTGGTTTACTCTCAGCAGTGCAAGGAGGAACATCATCTTCTCTTAAGTCTGGTAAACAGCTGCATGAAAGCACAGACACAGTTGCATTTAAGTTTCAAAGGCATATAAAAGACAGAGACTGAAACTGAATATTTGTTTCTACTGAAAGGTATTAAACAAGTAACACTAGAGACTACAGTCTTTTTTCGGTCTATGCATGAAAGATTAGGCAGAATTAGTCCTGCCCGGCAACCACCATGCTGCATCGGACCCTCGTTACTCTCACCGATCTTGCCCCTGACTAGAGGATTGACTTCTCAGCTTTAGCTCGGACCTGTCTCATCACTGAAAACTTGTGTGGTGATCTGGACCCTTGGTGGACCCTGGCTTCCACAGTTGGGCCTGCCCTGCTTGCCTTGCTTGGGTAGTGTGGGATGGGTCCTGGCTGGTGAGAACACTGTTCTCTTGGCTGCGTTATCACACTTGGCTCCCTGTCCCTTGGCGAACAGCTGGGCCTCACTGTTCCTCAACACTGTACCCCAACACCAGGTGTTTCCAGTGTAAAATAAACACCGGGGACTGCCCCAAAGCCTAATTCCCCAAGTCTGTATGTAGATCAACGGAATGGCTGTGGTTTCCCTCTGGCCCGTCCAGTGGTTTCCTGTGGCGATGGCATTTTTTTGAGCTTCAAATCGAGGAAGAAAAGTGTCTCATATACACTGCTTATATTTAACAAAGTAGCAAACAGTCAAAACAATTGAATGGAGACTGTTTATCGAAGGAAAATGGAAGGTAAGAAAAGAAGTTATATTTACCCTGCATCACTGTCTTCCTCCACTTTCCAGCTATTTCCAAACTGTGCAACATTGACAAGTGTACCATTGGGCAAGACCAGATCATCTGTACGATCATCATTGAAGTTACCGCACATTCCCTGTACCTGCAAATGAACAGGAACCATATTCTAAGCACAATCTGTTCTACATCAGCTTCCCCAATAACTTCTTATTCATTGCCCATGAAACAATGTGACCAAATCACCAACAACAACCCATCTTGTACCAGAAATTTCAGACATACTCACTAGTATCTGACTGCACCCATGGAGAAATAAAATAGAAACTGCAGTAAACCAGTTGTTCCCTAAGGCTTCAAGGCATTTAATTCTATAAGTTGGATGCATTCCCCTAGCCAAGTCACTTTCTTTACTTACCCTTTTGGAACACAAGGAAATTTTCGTGAAGAGAAAAAAATTAAAAGGAAAATATACACGTGTTACAATACAGCTACAAAGAAAGATGCAATAGCAAAACACTGGATTAAAAGAAATTAAAAGTAAATGCACAAAGCAGAGGTTTTGAAACAGTGCCAGATGTTTACATACTAAATCTTACCCTTGAGAAATAAGAGTGTGGGAGGGTGATTTCCAGATGGTGATCGCCATCGTATTTCACTATCACACCAAAATCAGTTTCCAGTACTATAAATTTGCCAACGTTTCCAATGGACACGCCTCGCAAACGGTTCTCCATTGGAGTGTAGACTCTCTCATTGTTCAACTGGAGAGACATGTCATTTGTCAGTATGGACATTCTTCCATGAAAGCTTTTCTGCTCACAATTCCTTGCAGTGTTGAAGATTTCTTTATGACAGTTTCATCTCCTTTACACTTCCACCATTGCATATTCCAACTATGGGTTGCAGGAATCAGCCTTTTAGCTGAGGAGAGCTGGGCAGGACTCATAGCCTGTGCCTCTAACAGGGAGCTGGAAAGATCCCTGATAGTGAGGAAGCTCTTACCCACTCACCCATAAGATTCTCTGCCTCTGGTACTGCCACATGCTATTCTAGACCAATACAGTATAACTGGCTTTTCCTCTGCTCTTTTTAGCCAGCTATAGGTGGTTGAGTTGACAACAGCCATTGAAGTGGGGAGCCCCATTCTTTAGTTCAGGCAACAATTCTCCGACCTGGAGGCTCTGGGCTCCATCTCCGAGATACAGCCAATAGAGCAGTAAATCCAAACCAAAAGCCTTGGCAACTAGTGAGAAATTATATTTCCCCATAATATACAGTTAATTGAGGTGCCCACAAGCATACACATACATATTCCTGAGGAAACGTGAAGACCCTTTCTCCTACAACTACCATAGTGAACTCATTTTAAGATACTTTTTGCCAGAATAAAGAGCACCATCACCTACCAGGATTCCTTGGCTTTTCTGCAGGGTGATTCGTACACCATACACATCTACGTAGACTTCTTTCAGGTATGTGGCCCCTCTTAGTCCTCTGTCTTCATTCTTGCCAAGGATGGTTATAGGAATGATACTGTTTTTGTTGACTACCTCAACTAAGGTGTAGGTGCAGGTACCCACAAAAGTGTACATCAGTCCATCAAAAGTGAAATAATGGGGATCTCCTGCCACTTGACATGTTGCTTGACCTGAAAGTAAAAAAAATAATCTAAGAACTTTGAACTGGATTTCAGCATGGACTCAACTGACAAAAGATGTTTGCATTAGTGCAGCAACCTAACCCCTGTCATTACTAAGTGGACAAACCTTCACGGTGTTCTCTCAAATTCATGCCAGTGCATGCCAGTCTTGGAAACAAGAAATTTCCAGGAAGTGTCTCCTAAATTTAATTTGCAGATTATGTGCAAACTGGCAACTTGGCAGCAAAAGAACCTCTTTATGCATTTCTATATGCTGTTGTAGGCATTATTTGTGGTAGTTGAGAGTAATACAGAGCTTTTCTATTTAACTATATAAAAATTCATAACTGTATGTACAAATATAGATCTAAATATAAAAGTAAATAAGTTTGCATCTATATACATAGGTACTTAGTGCACTTGCCATCACCCAGACTCTCAGAAATGCAGTTCTTAATTATTCCCAAATTTAGATGTTGCAGCACTGGTGATGTGGGACTTGAATTTGTATTATCAAGACAAAATGAATGCAAGTGACCTTGCAAGCTTCTGGGTAGCATCAGTTTTTGCTGATATCCACTACAACAGAAAGGGATCTGTGCTTGCAAGATACATCATTGTGTCTTTTCATCTCTTAGCACTGGCAGCAATCATTTGGGACTTCATTGCCATCATGTATGAAAAGATATTTAAATAAAGCTAGGAGGAGAAGAAGGATCTAATTATGGAATTGACATTGAGAACCATTTTCAGGCAGAATTTACCATTGGAATGACAGCCTAGCACACCATCCTGAATACTGCATTCTTCTCGGACTCCACACTCCCAGGGTGTGCACGTGATGTTGTTTTTAGCCTTGCAGGTGCAACGTTCAGTGCAGGAATTATTGGTGAACCAGCTTTCATCCAGCTGAGTGGAAAAAAGAGTGTAGAAGTATATACTATAAGATAAATTGGAAGGTAATACCATAAGGGACAATCAAGTTACTAGTATTTGAATGAGAATTATATTTGATCATTTGGGCAATTCTAGCCACATAGCTCATGGATCAAGAAGGCTGGCAAAGTGAGTCTATTTTGTGATTATTAATGACATAAATAATAACTGTGTTAGTGTTATTAACATCTTTTTCTCTCATGGTAATAAAGAATGAGATCCCTTGTTCTTTTTTTTTTTTTTCTTTAAATATCTGAGGTAACTTGCCTGGTGATACTGATTTTTTTCATCAACACAACCACAGCTGCTTTCTGGCACACATTTGTCTCCACTCAAAACGTAGCCTTCCTTACAGAAGCAACCTTCCACTGGTAAGGAACTGCAGGAATCAACTGCTGAGATGTTCAAGCAGGTAGAGGGACACCTAGTACCACAGCTCTTGTAGATGCTACCTCCAGGACAGGACATTGCTAGAGAGAAAAAAGAAAAATAAGATCACTCAAAAGGGCAAAATCATGAGAAAAGTTTTCCTGGTGCTTTCAGTGTTTGCTCCTGAAAATATACAAAAATTGCTATTAGAAAATCTGACACTGGGGAGTGCTGTGTACAAAGTATTTTCTTGCAGTGTGAGATGGGTGTTTTTTGGTAGAGGTGGGTAAGACAGGTGGGCCACCCTGCACATCACGTCACGAAGAAAGTCAAACATTGTAGGCTCACTTTGAGGTAGATCTGATGTGATCATATAGGACTAATTTTGCTTGGTTCAGTAAATCTTTTTCTGCAGGTTTAAAGATGTAAAGTTACTCCATTCTTTTCCCATACCAGCTGATATGGCCCCATTACTGTAGTTCCTATTTGAACATCTGCCATGTATTTAAAAATAGAACTAAAAATCAGAATCTGTCTTTCACTGAGACTCCTTGAGGAAAATATATTATACTGTCATGTCCCTCTTTCTCGTGGTAGAATTGGGCTTCTATCTCTCAAAGCATGCTCCCCAGGGAAGACATTACATTTTACAGAAATCCTGAGGCATTTGTCCATTTCTGTCATCTAAAACCTACATATGACCCTCATTTACTTCTGTCCCTACAGCAGGTTCTGTTAGTCCTGTCAGGCAATTACATCCAACATCTCCAGTCACCTGTCCAGAGTACCCGCTCTTTGTCAGGTTCTTAATCAAGTTTTTATTGGATTTGATGGAGGGAGCACTTGAGAGTCAATCCTCTTAATGTGACTGGGTCTTCTCTATCCCTTTAATCAAGCCATAGACATTTAGATCCTGGGCTATGGCCTCATACTGTGGAGTCTGGGTGTCTATAACTTTAATCTGACTTGGAGGGTAGAAGCTCGTTTCTTGCTCTGTCTTTTTATATATTAATTCTGCGTGCTCTGTCCTAGGGCTGACTTAGCGGGTGCTTTAAAGCCAGTCTAAAGATACTGTAATTATTTTTCCAAACTTAGCAGCTCCCAGAATCTCTCAATAGTTTTTATGGTTTAATTTCAATGCAGAGCTTATTGTTGATCATAGAAAAAAAGAAACAGAAAAAAAAAAAGATGCAAATCTGGAGAAGGTAATACAGTGGTAACTGGTATAATCAAAATTACAGTAAATTTACTGCAAAAATTACAGTAAAAAAAACATAGAGAAGAATTATGGTTGACCTTTAGAGGACTTTTTTCCTCCAGGTATGTACTTTGTGGATAAAAAGTCCTTTAGAAGATGTCTGGCAAGCACAAAACTGCCCAGTGCTGCATAAAATCAGCACCAGTGGAACCCCTGGAAATCTTTATTCTAAGAAATATGAGTTCATTAATTAAATTTGCCATAACTTCATGCTGAAGAGAATTAATTGGGAGATAGGTGAGAATGCTTGATTTCTTTGCTTTATAGAGAAGTACTCATAAACTTCCTAGAAACAGATGTTTCTCAAGGTCTCTTAATAAACCAAAAGCCATGGATAGGCATTTGTGTATGGAGGACTACCGGCTCTGCTTAAACTGAGGATGGTGGATTTTCAGCGGAGCAAAGAAACAGTTATTTCCTCAGTGAGTGAGGTCACATAAGATACAGCTGAATGCAGTAAAACTTTTCCAAGAAACTAATAGTAAATAATTAAAATTTTAAGGATTAGACCTACATGTATCTAAGTGTTTATGAAAATTAGTGTTTTATACAAATACTAGAACGGTACTGAAACTGAAGTAGGCTCAAGACACGACAAAAGATAGACTATACTCAAAACATTACATAAAATGAAATAACATGCATAAAAAAGGTAGAGGAGAATGTGCATACTTTTGAAGTTTAAATCCAGAATAGATATTTATAAGTCACAACACTCACGGCAAAGAGTAGCATTCCTCCACTCTATGCATATCCCAGCATTGATACACGACTCAGCATAGGCCTGGAGTCCATAGCATAAGGATGTTGCCTGTCCACCAGTGAAACACATGTCATAAACACAGTTTTCAAAGAACTTCTCTGGAGGCACCTTGGTATGACAATCCTTGAAGATTCCTGTAAATCAAGAAAGACATATAGAAGGACAGAAAAAAAAAAAAGGGAATGATAAGATCACCACCACCATCTATTTTCTGTCGTGGCAAATGTCTTGTGAATACTCCAGGCTAACTTTGTTTAGTAAGTTAAACCAACACTTGAAATGGAGCATGCACAATGAGACTTGGCCCTCTTGATCAGACTTTCTTCTTTTTGCATGATTGTTACAGCATAGCTTCCAGAAATTAAGAGTTGCTGGCTAGGCAAACCACTAATTCTGGACAACTGCATGGGCTTTCCAATGCAGGGAATATCTACAGAATTTCAGATAAAGTATCTGTAATACATGCAGTGATAGTGCCCTCTGAATTATTTATTTTAGCAGAGTGCAAGTTACTATAAAGCAAAGAGCACCTATGGCTCCCTGTGCACATTGTCAGATAGACTTCATGGACACATTGGCACTGTCTGAATGGTTGACATATCTTGACCAAGCACCTATGAGTTTTATGTTGGCCTTTCACACTGGAGGTTTTATATGCTTCCAATGTGAGCTCAGAACAACAGACTATAGAGAGGGCCCAACACAAGCTGTAAAGAGCTCCATCACATGGTTCATACTACCTGTTGGGTCTGTGATCATGCCACATGCTGTGTTCTTCTTTGCTTCACTCTCCTGCACAGGATCACATTGCTCTTCTGTCCCACTCGAGCACCTGGGAAAAGCAAGCAAAATCAAGTGTATGTTTCACATCTCCTACTACCTAATTTTCAGTGGAAGATTGACGCACCCTGCACAACAGGGTGTATTTTATTAGGCACAAGGCTTTATCCAGTCTCTTTGAAGAGCTGATGCCAGCCTTATCACTGAAAGGACTCCCTTTTTGATGCCTTCTGGGTTATTCAAAGGCTTATTCTTAGCTGAAAAAAGACCCATGGGATCCAATCAGTTATATTTTCCAATCAGGGAATTGTCTTGAGGTTCCATCCGCCCTCACACTCAGCAGATAGTTCCTGCTTTGGAAAACAAGACTTAAAGGACACAAGCTCTCTTCTCATTCCCTGTTTAATATAAAGGGGCAGCTCCCTGCTTTTAATGGGCAGTTGGAAGGTGTAAAATGGGACTGGATGACAAAACCAGTAAATGGTTTGTAGAGTTTGATTCCCAAATGCCATGTGATTAAGTTAATATACGTACACAGTGTTATTCTCAGGTACAAGCCAGCTTTGTCCAAGATCGTTGGAATCACTTGCAATGTCACCATTGGGCTTTATGTTGTCATCATTTGGATCACCATTATAATTACCTGTGAGGGTTGAAAAGCGATTTATGGGACAAATGAAGTTTACATCTGCAGAAAAAAACTAGGTTTGAGCTGTAAAACAAATTACTATCAACTAGGGAGAGTATATATGCAAGAGCAATGTGTACTAGGCAAAGTAAGAAGGGCTCAATTGTGTTTTAGACTTTGACCACTGACAAGAGCTGCCATTCAGAGACCTGTGGACTTTAAGCAAGAAGACTGTAAATTCTTATGATCACATTGCATACAAGAAAGAATCACTTAGAAAAATCCAGCTTATTTCCTTGGATCCTACCTGTAGAATGTTGGACTAAAAATCAAATGGTGTTTTCATACCATTATATTCTTAGGTAGATTTCCTGAATGGAAAATGTGAAAAACCCACAAAGAGATAACTGAACTAGGAAATTTCAGATGATTCAAATCAAGGAATAATCAGAAATTCACAAGACAAACTACTCTTACAATTTCTATGATCCCATTTTCATCCTGAAGTACATTTCATATAATCACTTGGGTTTCAGAATGTTGTCCCAACTAAGCTTCCTCAAGTTCAGGCATTAGCAACATTGTTGATGAAAAGTTACTGGTCACTACTAATTCCAGCAAGCTCCTACGCTCATTAGCTACATAAGCCACCTGTGACTCTTACTTTGCTATTCTATTACAATAGAATTTCTTGCAGAACACGGTAGAATGTGCCCTTTGTGTCTAATCTTTCTCACAGAACTCTAAAAGACCTTTATATTTTGTATCATATGTAGCACTTAATATTCTGTAGCATTTGAATTTTGGAAATAAAGCATGAATTTTCTTTCTTATTCATCAGGTCTGTCAGGTCAGGATTATCCATTTTGGATCCTTGTTATTGCTTTGTTTTAATGTTTTTATCTTAGCTAGAATAAAAAGTAGGTAAAAATAAGCCTTTTCTTTATTTATTTTTTATTTAATCTTTTTCTTTTCCTTTGAACATATAAACATGATCATTCAGGTTGTATAAATACCTCCTAAAACAGCATAGGAAAACAGCAGCAGGAAAGTTTGAGGATATTGGCAGTAAACTATTCTGAAGATTGCTCTCTGCAGTGGAAACAGCCTCAAGTTTTCATGATTCACAAAATGAAATGGTATAGCATTCTACACACCCAATGTAAGAAAAATACATTAGAATAGAAATAACAGAAAAATGTATTTGTAGAATTCTTGAGCAGATGCATGCTCATAATTACTCTTCCTAAATTTAAACAGTAGAACTGATGTGAGGTTTTTTTATTTGGCTAAAAAGGTTATTTGTAGTTATACCTCACAACATTAAATTGGATAGCATGTTACCAGGGATTTTGTAAGTAACAGTTCTGAGAAACTGAAAAATTCTAGCACATTTTCTTCACTGCTGTAAATTCTAGTCCATTTGACAAGCACTAGTTGCATGGAGAGTAAGTATGACATGCAAAGAAAAAAAGCTTACATAATCACCAGCCTTCATAACTTACTAAAAAGTGACTAAGGCTATGACTTACCACAGAGGCCACAGAGCAGACCACTGTAAATAGAGGGCACAGAGACTTCTGCATAGTGATTTCCATCATATCTCACCCACAGCCCAAAGTCAGTTTCCAAGAGAACATATCCACCACTGCTTTGAATACTGATCTTCTTTTCAATAAATACAGGCAGGTTCATTCTGCTGCCATTCACCTGTACAACAAGTTGTAAAAGTTAGTGTACGGCTGCTGGGACTCTTACAACTGCCAGCAGCTGAACCACATTAGCGAAAGATGATTTTGTGCGCAAGGTAACTGGAAGTAATTAAAGAACACTTCATCTGAGCAAATTTGTTGGACATTTCATTAACAGAGGTACATTTAACTAATAAAAAGAGAAAGTTTTCTATGAACTCTACCATCAGAGAAAATATTTCATTATCTGAATGTCAGTTTAAAAATATTACATATATCTTTTAAATAAGTATTTTCTTACATTCACTTTCTTGTTTTTCAGCAAAGAAATCTGGTGGCCATAGACTTCCACATGCACTGACTTCACGTAAGAGACTTTGGTGTTGGCTCCTCTGTGCTCATTCGTTGTGGACACATCAAAATATGGGAGCATCTCAGAGACATTGCACACTTTGGAGAGGGTGTAAGTGCAATTTCCCATGAAATGATGAACTCTGTGGTCAAAAGTGTTATAATGTGGATCACCAGAGGCGCTGCAGGAAGCACGGCCTGGGAAGAAAGAAAGACAGAATAATTCCCTCTGAATTTCTACCAGACTTCTACTGTTGCTTTGTTCCCACTTTGTTTTACTTTGTAATTGCTACTCAGTTCTACCAGTGATGGCATCAGTCAAGAACATTCCAAAACTCAGCTGAGCCTCCCGCCTTTGGACACATAAAGAATGTGTATGCTTATGTATCAGAAATCTATGGTAGACGGTGGGGAAGAAGACAACTTAGTGCTTAAAACAGGAGGAAAGAAGCAGCTAAAACCTCTCTTATATCCAAAATAAAAAAAGAATTTGGAAGCTAAATTAATTTTAAAAGACTATAACAAAAGACTATAACACTTGTATAACAGGGGAAAACTTGCAATAGAAAATGCAAAAAATTATTTATGGACATGGCAATAAAGAGTATGTGAGATAATTATCAGGCAGCTGGTGTACTATTCCCAAAAACCTGAACAACGTGGCAAAAGAAACCATGGGCAGGACATTAATAATGACTACTCAGAAAGACCCTGCTGAAGGACAATCCCACAAGTGTGACTGGGTGAGCAAGAAAAAGCTATGACTCTGAAGGATAAGAACTCTGTCACTTGACTGTCAGACCAGTATTAAGAAAATTGAGAGTTATGACAGGCAGTCAGAAATGAGGATGGGATGTAGAAGTACCTGAGCTCGGTGTGGGTGCTGGTGGCGATGGCGTGTCTGGAGGCTGCGGTGTAGAGCCTGGTGAGGGGGTCGTGGGTTGTGATGTCGATGGACCTGGCACAGGAGAGAGTTAGAGAAGAATTGCGTCAACATGGGAGTTTAGTTGCAGGCAGATGGTCCACCCTTCCCAAACACCCAACACTGTGAACAGAGAGGCCCAGGGCAGGGATCACAGAGTGATTCCTCAGGAGAGATTTCTGCACTCAAGTGAGCTCCAAACAGAATTGCTGGACAATAAAAGGACACGCGCGGCTCCTTCACTACAGTCACTCCATCCCAATGGTTTTGGCCATGCAGGAAGTGAACTGAACAGCTGCCACAAGAAGCAGAAGATGAGCAGGGAGCATGAGAGTACCTGAGCTCGGTGTGGGTGATGGTGGTGATGGCGTGTCTGGAGGCTGCAGTGTAGAGCCTGGTGAGGGGGTTGTGGGTTGTGATGTCGATGGACCTGGCACAGGAGAAAGTTAGAGAAGAATTGCGTCAACATGGGAGTTTTGTTGCAGGCTGCTGGTCCACCCTTCCCAAACACCCCAACACCGTAACCAGAGAGGCTCAGGGCAAGAATTGCAGAATGTCATCCCAGAAAGATCCCTGCCACTCAAGGGCTCTCCCATCAGGCACAGCTGTGTGACTAAAGCAGATCAGGCGCTTCAGTACCTGTGCTCAGTGCCTTGTAATACATGAACTAAAGAGTGCTTGCAGGCAGTGCCAGTGCTCCAGTCTCCCAGAGGTAAGCCTGCTTGGGCACAGGCTGCATCACTGGCCTATAGGGCACTGCAAAGACAACCGCTGCTCCTGTTTGTAGCACAGCGGGACACCTCAGTGGGTGACATCTCTCAAGCTCCCCTTCCCCACGCCGAGCTTTGTTACCTGCACAGGGTCCCTTTTCAATGGACAGATCATCCAATGCTACGTTGCTCTGGATATCTTCACCCCATTCTCCCTCCAGGAGAATCTAAGGGAAAGCATGGTTCCCAGCATTAGCTCCAGCCACCTGTGTGAAGTGCCATTAGAGGGCACGGTTCATCTCAGATGACAGTGAGAGCCTGTGCCTTACCTTCAGGTTTCCTGTGCTGTCCACTGTGATCTCTCCCGAGATCCATCTGTCCCCGTGGTTCCCAGTGCTGCTCCAGACTGGCACCAGTTCGTCGTGCTCAACCACGTACACCCTCAGGGCCATTGTTTCAGATGCTCCATACATGTGATACCAGAAGCGGAAGCAGTGCGGTCCTTCCGAAGCGCACACCGGACTGACTAGATGAGCCACAAAGCCGGGGAGGGCATTGCTCCCTTCCAGGTAGATGTAGTAGCCGTCTGAAACAAAGTATGAGCCACCATGTCACATGCACATCAAATCTAGAAAAGCAGCCAGGGACAACACAAGCACAGTCCTGGGTGCACCCCATACTGCTGTTCAAGGCAGAGAAAAAGGAGAGGAGACCAAACACAGGTCCTTTGCTAGCCACAACCCTCCCCAGCCTCGAGTCCACCCAATGCCACAAAGGGCTCTGGATCAAGGCCAGGAAACACATGGCCTGTATTTGTTGTTAAAGAGGAGGAGGTTTGTTGCCATCTTCCCAAGGACACCCCTCTGTCTGGAGGAGTGCTGTGTAGTAGTTGCTGTTCCTACCTCCAGTTGTGTGGTCAGCGGAGGGGCCGGTATTTGGCGTGGGCGTTGGACCCTTGTTCCTTATCCAGTCAATGCTGCTGTAATCTGCCTCGACCCACTCACAGAAGTCATCGTCAAATGTACAGGCAAAATTGCAGACTTCTGGGGGAGCTGGGTATGGTACAGAAAGGAAAGCAGAGTTTCTAGAGTGAGGAAGGGGCCACCTTTTCCCCCTGTCCCACAGGGCACACCTACATTCCTGGCATGCTCATGGCCAGGTGAGGATGGCCAACAAAGTGGAAGCACAGGAGATGAGTGCCTAGCAGAGTCAGTAAAAAACATGGATGGAAGACTACAGTACCTGTGCTCGTCCAAGGTGCTGGTGATGTTGTTTGTGGAGGCTGCGTTGAGGTGACTGGCAAGGGGGCCGCAGTTGTAGGAGCTGGTGGATGTACAGTGAAACCAGGGTTGGAGAAGGTTGTGTTTCATAATGGGGATTTGTACCTAAATGCAGAGTGTGCAACCTTCCCAAATAACCCCACACTGTGGTAAAAGGGCACAGAACACTTACCACAGACAGTGCCAGCGCTCCAGTCTCCCAGAGCAACGCCTGCCGCAGCACAGGCTGTGGCATAGGCCTCCAGGTCATTGCAGAGCTGCTCCGTGCTGCCATGCGTGGCACA